>OZ005740.1:237607996-238081706 GCA_963930735.1 Dioctria linearis | reverse complement strand
AGATTGTCCTGTATTCTCTTTTTATTTTATTTTTTAATTATAAATTTAAGTTAACGATAAAAGGCTACAGATAGCCTTGACACAACAACTAAATTGCTATAAAACGATGACTTTGTAAAAGCTTTTAGTATAACGATTAAGTCATTATGATACATTATAATTACTGTTACCATATTATGTTTATAGTTCCTTGAGAATGGTCACAACCCATGACCGAAATATATCGGATATATAACACAAAAAGTGTTTAATTCACACAACATATAATCATATAATCTTAACCATCCAAACGAATGCTAATGATACCTCATTTTCGGAAATCTACATATTATGGATCTATATTAGATCTGCGAATTCTGTCGGTGCCTTCAGGACATTGTCTAAATCCCATCTGGCCTAGTTATGTATCTCCATTAATTGCTTTTATATCTTCGCTTCTCTTTTAATTCCTTCTTATCCCCTTTTGAAACCACAAAACTTTAAAAACTTTAAAGACTTTAAAAACTTTAAAACTTTGGAACTTCGTAACTTTGCAATTTCGTATATTTGTAATTTCTGTAATTTTAGTTACATTTAATTCTTTTAGTTTTTGATAAAAATTCATACATTCATATAAACTAATCTGATTAGATATATACTTGCTAATTTCCTGTTGTGGATTAAACTTGCTTAATACGTTCTATCTAGTGACAATTATAGTAAGTAGTAGGTATTCATAAAAGAACTTTTCCTTCAATAAACGTATTGTATTGTAACAACGTATTGTTATTATAATTTATGATCGGTTAACATAAATAGTACCGATAAGCTCGACTTCACTTTTGAAAAGTTTTCAGAACTTTAAGCAAAACAAGTAAATAGAACCTAGAATTGGTCTAAGACCAATTCTTATGATACCTTAGACGAATGCCCCTTTAAAATTTCGACGCTATGCAAGATTGATTTTTGAAGTGGTTATTTCGCATATTATTTCTAGAACTGTTCGTCGGACAGAAAAAAATGATTATGCCCATTTTTATAGTATTTCGTATTCTGAAGAAGTCTTTAGTACAATAAAAATGTCTAGGACTGATCGTTTTCACAGTATATGTAAAAAATCTAAATTTTTATATGGAAACACCAAGAAGGAGTTGCCCGATTCATTCTCACTTTAACACTTTTATTTGTTATTACTATAAGAAACGCCATGTACCAAATTTCAGCTCTCTATGGCGACGCGTTCTAAGGCAGTATACAAATAGTATAGTGGAATCGGAAATTTGTGTATGGCAACCCCACGAAAGAGTTGCCCCATTTGTGTCATTTTCGAACTTAATTTTATATATATTTTTTAAAGTCCGTGTACAAATTTCAGTTTTCTAAGTGAACGACGTTCTTGAGTTATCGTGCGCACGGGACGGACATACAAAAATCAAAATAACTTTTGATATTATGCGTGCGTGTCCAATCCATTTTGCTTTACCATCATTATTATCGAGGTGTTACAAACGGAATGACAAACTCAGTATACCCTATAGATTTTCATCTAGGGTATAAAAACGTGGTGTGTAGAATGTTGTCGGAGTCATTCGATAATGTTCGTAAGAATGTTCTTGGATACTTTCAGCATAATATTCTTATATTTGTGGTTGTTTTATAATGAAAAATGTGAACAAAACGTCTCTTTTTATACAAATTTAGATATTTGAAAAAGTGTTCTGATAGAGATACCTATCTTATTACTAAGAGACAATGCCATACAATGCCTTTATTTCCTATATTCAAGTACAAAAAACGCCATCCTAGAACGCATCTGTTAAATATATAATCTATAATACAAAATACATATGTAAGGCAGTATTTAGATCGCTTAAGATTAAAAGACGACGTATCGCATTATACGTAACCGCTGCTTAAATAGTCCATCGAAATGACACAAATCTTATCCATTTTGCTTGCTATGTATATGGTCTTTACAGTGATGTTTAGTGAAACTTTTTCATTTAAAAAAAAAAAAAAATCGCCTTAAACTCGTTGTTTTTAATAATCCAAAACTTGTTGTTAATACTATATACTATACGTCTACCTAGTATCGTTTCTGTGCAGTTCTCACTCGATACCACACCCAATAATCTCAGAAGATGCATTGTTTACCATGAAAGACGTCCATTAGAGTTGTCTGGTCTAAGATGGACGTTCTTTCTTAGTTTTTGCAAAGCCATTGCATTGATGGTTTATAACATGATCCCATGTGCTATGTGTGCTGCACTGGAGAAGACTCTGACTGGCATATCAAAAAGAAGAAAACTAACTTGAACCATGCTTGAGTCTGTCCGTGCTCAAAGAAATAAAATTACAGACCCTGGAAAGCCGAAACGAATGGCTTAAGAATTTTGTTCGCATTGCACCTTCTGCCCTTCAGCCATGCTCGCTTATAGGTTGTCTTTTGACTCCTTCTTACTGGCAATACGTTTCCTTTGTTTTTTCTTAATATCATTTTACATTTTCACGGTATTCAACAAAACGTGGAAAACAAAAGAACATTCGTGATTTTTGTTATGTATATTCCAAAACATGAGGTGCTCCAGCTTCATGTTTCTGCAGGATTTTTTGTTAGCTGCGGGCGGATGTCTTTAAATTTTGTTATTTTTTTTTTCACAAAGGCTTCACATATGGTCGAATAAGGAAATCGTCAAAATTTTAGGATAAAAAATAAGCAAATGATATCGTGCAGCAAAAATATTTTGAGGAATTTATTTTTTCTTTGCATGCATTGTTACACTTCTACAACTACCGGCGTATATAATTATTATATACCTATGTTATATAAGTACCTATTTAGTTGAATATGCAGTACCTATAAGTGAACTCACAGGTTAACAGATTCTCAGATGCGAAGAGTGCAGAAAATGAGGAAAATGTAGGAAGAAATTGCTTTAAAAATTGTCATTGAATTTGTAAATGGAGCTCTATTACTGTATCGTATGAAAAATCTTGCTTTTTATAAAACCTTACAGAAAGAAATCCAATACTGTAAAGTCTGATTATCAGGCGCGTATGTAGACCTTAAGCTGGGGGGGGGGGGGGGGGGAGCGGTGTTCGAGGAGAAGTCGAAAGAAGTCGCTTTTAAAATTTTGAGAAATGTATGCTTGCCAACGCTCATAAATACCTTTAGCGACCCAGACCAGTCACGGCACCTGAATTAATATAACCCTTTGGACCTATGGTAAGCCACCAATAGTGTATGAAAAATCTAAAGAAAAATTCTCAAATCATTCTAAGAAAACTGAACGATTGTTCCCTTGTGGCCGAAAGAGTGAACCACAAGAATCAATTCACCAATTCGTTTTGTACCGTTGTCGGTGAATAGTTATACTCATTCAAATTCTTAAGAACAATTTGTAAGTAAATTTCTAAGAAAAATTTAATGCTTTTGAACAACTTAAGCTTGAATCAATATTGCTATCAAAAATAAACGGGTGGCTATTCGTTGCTTGCATGGAACTAAGGTTCTACTGGAAGAACCGTATAGAACAAAATTTGTTAAGTCAGTTTATTTGCTACTGTGTCGAGAACCCCAGCAAGTTGTCCTGCCATCGATTTTATGTCAGAACATCAGATAGGTAAAAAACATTTATGATCGCTTACCATTTTCTTAGAAACAATAGCTGTGCTTTTTCGCATTATGGGTCAGCGTCAGGATCAGAATTAATTTCCACATTAAATTATTTCGATACAACTATGATTTAAAATATTTTTGGCAAAATATAAGTTTTCAATTACATTGCATTGGCATAATGCAAAATGTAGATAAAAAAGTGTTAAATTTTGAACCTCAGAAGACATAAGAATTATAAAAAAAAATTTACATTTAACCAGAAATATTTTAAATCATAGCACCCTATCGAAATAATTTAAAGCTGAAATTACTTCTGATGCTGACCCGGACCCATATGCGAAAAAAACACTTCTAATAACACTTTTAAAACATTGTGTGCTTTTTCATTTATATGAGTAATCGACACAACAAAAATATAAAAGAATCATAATAATCGGGTTGCTAAGCATTCTAAGCATAACATGCCTTTTTCTAAACAACCAAACATTCAAATAAATATGTATTCCATAATTACTTATCATTCCTGTGATAGGTATGAGATGACCTTTCGACACTATATAAAAATGCAAGAAATTTATAAAAAAACGTACACATTTCAAAGACGAAGAGCTACGAGCGAATGACTAAAAGGTCCAATCTACATCACTGACATGTATATACATAAATGGACTGACTGATCTCCTGTTTCATGTGGCAGCAGTTTTGATTTCAGAAAGTGTGCTCCCACTGTCGTAAACTGGCACTATATTTAAATTATTTGGGAATTTACTTATATGCGTGTCAATGGGATTTACCACATTTACCGAATTTGGGACGATTTGTATTGTTAAATCTTAATTATGAGCCGAAGGAAGTATTTTTCAAGGCTGCTTTGGTAGGAAGTTTTTATTACCACTGCCAGCTCTGGAAATACCGCTGAACTTCAAGCAATTTCTCGTTATCAATCGTTACAGTTCAGTGGGAAGGTATGCTCTCACGGAAAGAGACAGGAATACAGGAATGCATTTTTGGTTCAAATAACTGTCCATTTATATACATTTCAGTGATCCACATCGAGAGCTACATACTACTAGCTACAAGATACACGAAGCTCTATTTAAATTCATCAAGCGCAATCTGCTTCAATGAGCGCTACAAACTGTACATTCGTACTGACAACTTCACATGAATAAAGTGAAATTTTCGTTGAGAGTTTTTCAAGTTTTTAGTGCAATTATATCGTATTTTCTTGCATAAAATTAATTATTTTTTCCACTATACGTGCTCTTTATCCGTATTGACTATTCCTAACCACAGAAGGTTTTTGATATGAAACATGACTTTTACTTCATTATCATGTTGGTGTTATGGAAGCTACAGCTACAAGATTAGAAATTTGCCTAAGCTTCATATTGCTAGCTACACCATGTAACTTGAAGTTCGCTATGTAGCAGTTTCCACGGTACGCCATATGTACATATGTGCAAGCTGTCATTTGTAGCTTGAAACTTGCAACGTATAGCCCTCGATGTAGATTAGCCCTTATACCCACTATGTATTACTATTTATAAGAAGACAAACAAACGCCAAGGCGTCGCGCCGGCCGCAGATTGGCTCTCTTGACGCAGCAGCCTTAAAGTTAAAAATTGGCAAAAGTACGCTCCAGCACAAACATTAAACGCCGGCGTCAGCTACACACTGTGCCCGTAGAATACGAAAATCGTCCCGTTGTTAAACTTTTACATCTCGCTCTACAGTCCAGCACCACATTGTGTTTCCCAATTCAATTCACCGCGTAGGTGAGGTGGCCCTTTGGTCATGACCGTCCCCCTGTATACGAGCCTAATCTGGAGTCCAATCGATGTTTAGCACTTTTTGAGATCATTGGACTAGGAAATATAGTTGAATTGCCTGTCGATATTTATGTACTTACTGTTACCATATTCCCATAGAAATGAAGTATTAGTGACTTACCCGAACACAAATGCTACACGATACTGTCACTTTACGATGATATACCTATAACAGTTTCTCATGGATTAAATAACGATTTTCATTACCCCAATAATGTTTATTTTTTTACAATGCCACTGAGATCAAACTGAGTCTCATTATTTATTATAATTCTCTCAAAAAGTCATTGCTTTCACGAATAAGTAAATATACAGATGAAAAACGCATATTAGAAAAATGAAAGCCTTATCAACATTTCTAGTAACCAAGCCAAGTTAGTTAGCTACGACGAAAATTGTAGCTAAGAAATGTTGTTATTAAAGATAATATTTCTAATGTTCAGGCGGCCCACACCAAAGTTTCCATCTTTTACCTGAGCAAGCCTCGACCCAATTAACGGAAGGTCACAATTTTTTGTTAGAAA
Organism: Dioctria linearis; assembly: GCA_963930735.1. Classification (NCBI taxonomy): domain Eukaryota; kingdom Metazoa; phylum Arthropoda; class Insecta; order Diptera; family Asilidae; genus Dioctria; species Dioctria linearis. The sequence continues at coordinate 238,075,752 of OZ005740.1, read as the reverse complement.
TTTACTGGAATATTTTCGCTCGAATTTTTATGCATTGGTCGAGGCATTGCCGTCTTTATGTTCCAGGCCATGACACAAACCGATTTTGCTACTTGCAAGTGGTGCGTGGTACGATTTCGCACTTCTCTTAGCATTTGTTTTTATGGAAAAATGCATTACTTTCAACTTCAACCTTCTGCACAATGTAAATAAGCCTCCGTACTAAAAGTTTTATTCAGGAATTTTGTTGTTTCATTCCTTGTGCATTTACCAGCATAAAAATCTAAGTACTTTCTTTAAGAAAATTGTTTATATTTTATTACTCAAACATAACATACCTATTTCGGTAGAATTTTTATTCACTTTGGAACAAATTTCCATTTCCAGTAAATTTCTAAGAAAGAATTGAGGCCTTCCTACATCGTCGATTTTATATTCGAGCAAGACGTTGCAAATTTTTTGAAGTGACTCGCAACATGTATGTGTCTGACTTCTGGGTTTTCAATTGTGTTGATATGGCTATTCATCTCTTCACCAGAACTTTCGGTTCGAGGACGGCCAAATAGGTCACATTGCCACAGCATCGAATTTCCACAGAATACATAATTTAATTTTATTTATTTATTTACCTATTCATATTTTATTTATTTATTCAAGAATTTGCAGCGATACTTTACAGACTAGAGTCAAATTAAAAGCTAGCTAGCTAGAAAACGCAAAAGTAAAAAGACAAAAAAAAATCTTTTCTTCCCTTATCTTTCATGATATGCATAAGAGTTGCAGAAGAAGATTTCAAATAACAAACAAATTTAAAGATTAACAAAACTAAATGCTATATCAATAAGTACTATGCAATTCTATGTAAAGCTACTTTTTACAGCTACTAAAATTTCGATTTATTACTATCGTACAAGCAAACAATATAACGTATAGTTTTTAATAAAATTCAAGATAACAGAATATTGAAAGATAAAAAGATTAAAATTAAATTAATGAAAACTTAAGAAAATTTGATGAATCGACAAGAGGGGAAATATACAATGATTCGTGTTATTATTATATTATTATTATATAATGGTTATTAAGGTTACGGAAAGAGGGGGGGGGGTCTCAATCTAATTTTTGATAACAGTTCTAAAGGTGTAGAGCAGCGTTTCTCAAAGTGTGCTCCGCGGATGGCTAGGGTTCCGCGAGCTACCCCAAAGGCTCCGTGAATTATAAATTGAAATCCGCTAAAAATTAATATGTATTAATAAAAAATGAACTAAAAAATTTAGATTATAGAATTTTTTTAGATTTTTAGAGGTTGAGAAACACTGTCCTAAAGTGTGAAGCGTGTGTGAGTGTGTGCGCGTTGCTAACTTGAGTGGCCTTGAGTCACCCTAATTTTGTTCGTACGCCCGAAAGCGAAAAACGACTTGGACGACTCGGGCTGGAGACGTATCGGGCCGGGCCGGGTACAAATAGTCAAAAGTCGGCCCATGCAGACCATTGTCTCCACCGTCCGCAGATTGCGCTAAGAGTGGTCTTACAAACTGAAATTAAGTGAAATTTTTATAAAGTGAAGTGGAAGAATATTGAGGTATTTTATTTTATTTATTTCTATACATTACTTATACACGGTTTGTTTCTTAAATGCGAGCATGCCGCACATGTGGGTAAATGGTTGGAAGACAATAATGCGGTCTGCCGCGTGGCCGTTTGCAAACAGCTTTTTCTTAGGTTAGTTTGCATCACTGTTGTCTTCGTGCGTTCGCCTTTAAGAAAGTTACCGTGTATATACATTATAAAGCGAATTTTTAATTATTTTTTTAATCTGCAAGTTATTAAGGATGGATCGTTGGGTTATCAAAGGCACAGCAAAAGTTTGCAGGATCTCAACAATCACCTGCACCGTCTACATCCAAAAACATTGAAACTGAAACAACAGTGGATACTTGCACAAATCCAGAAAAAGAGATATCTGCAGCCACTACGAGCATATTACGTGAACCCGCCACTAAGAAAAGGAAATATGATGAGAGCTACCTGTCTCTTGGTTTTGTAGATGCTAATAATGTGCCTCAATGTGTCTTATGCAGCAAGCTTTTTCCAAATAGTTCTATGGTACCCGCTAAAATGCGTCGCCATTTGGAAACCGTACATCCAGAGTTTAAACATAAGAAAGTTGATTATTTTATGCGTAGGCGTGATGAACTCTTAAAGCGACAAAACCTAATTGTTTCAACTTTTAAAACTGTGCAAATGAGAAGGCCACTGAAGCATCATACATTGTGAGTTATCGTATTGCATTGGCAGGCGAAGCTCATACAATAGCTGAGACATCGATCAAGCCTTGTGCAGTCGATATCGCTAAATGTATGCTTGATGAAAGGTTGGCAAAAGAAATAACTAATGTGCCACTATCCAATGACACGGTAGCTCGCCGAATTAAGGATTTAGCAGCCAACGTAAAGGCTGAATTGATATCTCATCTGCAATGTTGTAATTTTTCTCTACAAATGGACGAAAGCACAGACGTAGCTGGACTTGCAGTCTTGCTTGTATTTGTCCGATATTAGCATCTAAATTTGCTTGAAGAGGATCTACTTTTGTGTGAACCATTGCCAACCAATACAACTGGTGCCGAAATATTTAATATCGTGGATAACTTTTTTAATGCTCATGGTTTAGATTGGAAAAAATGTGTTGATATCTGCACTGATGGTGCAAAGGCAATGGTAGGAAAAACTGCTGGCGCTGTCGCAAAAATCAAGAACATGGCACCAAACTGCACAAATAGCCACTGCATACTTCACCGCCAAGCACTTGCAGTAAAAAAAATGCCATTGTCACTTAAAAAGGTCCTTGACGAGTCTGTAAAGATAATAAATTTCATAAAATCGCGACCATTACAAACACGGCTTTTCAAAATTCTATGCGAAGATATGGGCAGCGTTCATAAAGCTTTACTGCTCCATACCGAAGTACGATGGCTGTCTCGAGGGAAAGTACTTGTTCGACTATTCGAGGTGCGTTCCGAATTGGGCACCTTTTTCATGAAAAAAAAAATATGGATTTACAAGAAAGGTTGACAGATAAACTATGGTTGTTTCGACTTGGATACCTCGCCGACATTTTTTCAAAGATAAACAATGTGAATATGTCACTTCAAGGAAAACAAGTAACAGTGTTCACAGCCAATGATAAAATTCAAGCTTTCAAAAAGAAATTGGAATTTTGGATCACTTGCATTCGCTCTCGTGAGCTAGATAGCTTCCCAATACTTAAAGATTTCTGCGATGAAATTAATGGAGACATTGATGCAAATGACCTTACTATAATGTGTGATGAAATTTGTCAACATTTGGAAGATATTCTAAACTCGGTCAAACAATATTTTCCAGATGAAGAGAATGAAAAGCTTAAAAATTATACATGGATTAGAAACCCATTCATAGTTCAGAAAAGGCCAGACACATTCACAGCTAAGGAGTACGAAATGTTCGTTGACATGATTACAGATTCCTCACTACAAGCCATATTTGAAAAGCTATCTTTGCCAGAATTTTGGTGCACTTTGAGAGAAGAATTTGCAGATTTATCAATGAAAGCTGTTAAAATACTTCTTCCTTTCGCTACGACTTATCTGTGCGAATCTGGCTTTTCTTCATATGCTGCAACAAAAACCAAATACCGCAACAGACTCGATGCAGAAGCTGATATGAGGATTCAACTGTCCTCTATAAAGCCAGACATAAAAGAACTATGTAAAAATAGGAAACAAGTCCATGCGTCCCACTAACAATGATGTTTGTTTTTATAATATTTGCAATTATTTGTTGCTAAATAAATGATTTTATTGAAGTACAAATAATTTCATTCTTTCTTTTTGTTTATATTTATTTATATAAACTAAAATACTAAAAATAAAATATATTTATATACATATATATATACACATATAAATAAATATATATATATATATATGCACATACATATGCTTATTGAACCAGTGGGGTTCCGTGGAAATTTGTATGCCTTTGGAGGGCTTCGCCGCTCAAAAAGTTTGAGAACCGCTGGTGTAGAGGGTAAGACTGAGGATGTCAAGATCGTTTAGCAGGTCATTATGATTTTTCTGAATTCTATAATGAACAGATTTATAACGTAGATTGGTTCTCATAGCAGGGATCTGGAAAGTTAATGGTGAATGGATAACTCTAGTCGGATTAACGAACCTAATGCTGTTTAATAAATCATGACAACGAATAAGGTTATGTATTATTTTGAACAAGAAAAGTTCATCAAGTAAAAGGCGGCATTTTTCAAGGGTAGAAATACCAAATTTGGCAAGTCGTGAAAAATAGTTTAGTTGACATCCCTCCATGTTTTAATTGAAGAATTCTAGTAAATTTTCTCGGCACAATTTCAATCTGTTGTATATGTAGGGGAAGGTGGGGTAAAACAGGCCATGCAGGTAAATCGATACACCTTCGCAATCTATACTTAAAGCCTTGCCATCTCTTATCGAACAGCAGCAGTTTGTTCATCGTTCGAATACAAAAGACTACGCTGTTATTTTCGACGCCACATTCGATTCCCGTGAAAACGTCAGTGGGATAAAAAAATAAAAATTTGACAAGTTTCATTTAATTTGTGTGCGTCAGTGATTAAGCTGTTCTTGGTATTTTGTGTCTGCTAGAAACATTTAAGCCTTAGAGTGCTTTACCAATTATGGAAAAAAGTAAGTAGAAAATTATTGCTATTATATTTAGAAAATGTTGATATCAAAACATATCCGGCGAACAAAGTGTTCAATGTCGATGAAACTGGAGTCACTACCATATAATTTATTTCACCTAAAATTATAATTATTCTAATATTGTATTATTTTAGGTTTAATCGAAATCATCTAAAGTCTATGCACTAAAAGGAAGACGACAGGCAGGAAGCCTCACTTCGGCTGAAAGGGGCCTTTTATCTTCGGCTGTTATCTGTATGGCTGCAAGTGGTACTTTTATAACCTCAAGGATAATTTTCCCTCACAAACGGATGAATCTAGAACTTCAGGATGGAGCATAACCGGGAACCGCTTTTGCTTATCATCTCTCAGGATGGATGCAAACATATATATTGACAGAATGGCTCAAACATTTTATTAAGTTTGTCAAACCTTCTGTTGATGAACTTGTTCTTCTTACTTTGGATGGCCATACTTCCCACACCAGGAACTTGGATTTTATCAACGTGGCTGGAGAGAATCTAGTAACATTCATGCCTATTCATTGCACACATAAGTTGCAACCGCTGAATGTGTCGTTTATGGAACCCGTAAACACTTATTACGTGCAAGCTATTGAGAAGTTTAACAGAAATAATCCTGAGAGAACTGTGTTATAGTTTCAGATATCATATATATTTGGAAAAGATTATTTAAAAGCTTCTATTCCCTTAACTGCCATTAATGGATTTAAAAAACTGGCATTTTTCCATTGAACTCAGATGTGTTCGATGATACCGAATATGAACCTGCTGAAACCACAGATATATTTCTGGATGGTGATAGGCCAATCTACCATGTGCTAGAAAGTGACTAACCTGAACTAGAAATTGCATTACAAGCAATTAAGCAAGATGGACAACAGCTGGTATGTTCACATATTCTTCAAAGTCCCAGCGAAATTCGATCAGTGCCACGAATTAGGACAACAAATACGCGCACTAACAGAAGAAAATCGAGGAAAGTTGCTATTATAATTAGTAGTCCATATAAAAACAGTTTGAAGGTTTTAAGTGAACAAAAGGATAACGTACAAAAGAAGAAGACTGTAAAACAAAAGATATCAAAGATAAAGAAAAGCCACAAATGAATTTGACGTTTTTTATTTTTACTGTACTAATATTTATAGTAGGTCTAAAGTCGGAGATGGATGGGATAAAATGCCAATTTTGTTCAAATTGGGCACATGAAGCATACACTAGATGCGAAAAAATAGACGAATATTTCATATGTGAGAAGTGTAGATCAAAAAGATCTTAGATATGCAGCTACCACAACTACCAATCTGACTGATATCAGTACGAAGTGCCTTAAAGTTCCAAAAATTTCACTTTTTATATATACGATCCGACGTTTTTATTTTTTTTTAAAGTTGAGGTTTTAAACTATTTGAGTTTTACTTTTGAAATAAGTTAAGTAGCTCGTGTGGCTCGTTTGAACCGACATATGGGGCATAATACACAATTTGACCTGTGTCTATAAAAAAACAAAAAACGTTTCCCCTATATCAGAACTCGTAAATTATTTTTTCAAACACAAGAGCGAGACTATTGGAGATTGATATAGGTCTGTAATTTGTTATAGATTTAGGATCACCGATTTAGGAGCAACGAAAGATTTCTTTATGGTGGATGGATAAACTTTGTTATGTAATGTTAAATTGAATAATACATACACTTATTGGGGTACTTAAAACTAAAGAGAAATTCTTCAGGAAGATGTTTGGTACTGCGCCGGGTCCTGCTTTCTTACTTATATCTAAACCTAGAAGAATTGTCTGTACATCTTGTGTAGTGTTTGGAAGCACAGAAATAGGAAAGGAGGAAGACGGAGGAGAAGAGAGGAGTGCTGAGGCATCTGTTGATATGGATAAGTCATCTTCACTAGTGCTGTACTGTTTTGAAGTAACGAGCAAGACTATTACAAATATCTTGAGGTGTGTTGGAATATGTATTATCATAATACATTTTCTAGCAAAGACGTTTGATGATTTCAGTGTTTTTGTATAGGTATGCCCAGAATGCATTAACATTGCTTTTTAAAGCTCTCTCGGTTTCCTCCAAATATTTCTCATCGACGCGACGATAGGGAAAGACTCGCATAATTTTTGGAGTGACTTAAGCGTTTATATTCACGGCGATACTTTTCTTTTTCCTTTAAAGTTTGGATTAATTCGCGATTGTACCAATTAGGATATTTTTGGTTTTTAGGTTGTCTAGAATTGAAAAAAAATTATTAAATGCGTTGTTTACATCAGTGGAAAACTCTGAAGAGAAGTCGTCTGTAGCCAAATATTCATTGATAATATTGTAATCAGCTCTGTGAAAGAAAAGTTCATTTGGAGCGCTCACTGGTTAATGAGTCATGCAGTTTAAATGAGATATCAACAGTTGAATGATGTTGGACGATACGGGAAAGTACTACAAGAGAAGCCGATACCCCAATTTAATTCCCGTGCAGATTGGACCAGATCAAATCAAGCATTCTATCATTATGATTAGCTATAGCGTTGTCTTAAATTACACAGGTTAGTGGTATTTGAAGTGAAGATGAAGCAAAATTAGACAAACCAGTAATCCGCATGAACATTACTGGAAGTCCAAATTGTATTAGGTAAGCTTAAGTCACCAGTGACAATAACTTAAGATATTTTAGGAAGTTGCAAGTATTTTTCACTAATATTAGATAAAATTGAGTCGTATAGATCGAATGAAGTAGAAAGAGGAAGATAAATACAAGATTTGTATAATCGAAAATAGCCATGCTTAACGACAACCCAGGGATCTTCGTTTTAGGATATGAGACATCCCCCCGAATACTTATTGGAAGTCAGGCTTAGGTTTCTGTCCTTTCTGTACACCAAGTAGCGATGGTCGAAGAGTTCCCTACAATTTAACAACATATGAAGTACGGACTTATCTTCAGGATACTTTGGATGGTTTTCGTGGGTGATATAATATGTACATTCTGTCAAATAAGTTTCGGGACTGATCGAATTAAACACAAAGTGTCAATTATTTATCCAAATTTTTTGAATCTTCTTGAAAATAGGCTCCATTTGAAGCAACACACTTGTTCCAGCGAACCGTCCAATCATTCACACACTTTTGAACCCATTTTCCGGGACTGTATTGAGTTCCTTCAGCGAATTCTTCTTTATGTCTTCAATCGAGTTAAAACGGGATCTACGAAGTGGCAATTTAAGCTTCGGGAACAGGAAAAGTCACACGGAGCCAAATATGGTGGAAGTTCGATGATATTCGTGGCGTTTTTGTTAAAAAATTCGGCCACAATGATGCCTTTGTGAGACGGTGCGTTGTCATTGTGCAACAGCCATGAATTTTTCTTCCAAAGATCCGGTCTTTTTTTACGAATGCTCTCTATCAAACGCATCAAAACTCGAATATCAAAAAAAAAACACAGTGGCGAGAAGCTTAATTTTGGAACGACTTTGCCTCGGTTTTTTGGGTTTCGGCTCGTTTGACCGCTATTCCGATGATTGCTGACTGGTTTGTATATCATATTCATAGAACAAAGTCTCATCACCCGTAATGATGCGTCCGATGAATGTGAGTTCCAAATTCACACGTTCTAGCACGTCTTCACACACTCGACTACAATGCTTCATTTGAAGGAAATTGAGATGTTTCTCATGCCTAAAACTTCAACCACAATAGTCTGAACCGATTCATTAGAGACGTTGAGCTCACGAGCTAGCTCTCTGAGACTGGAACGATGATTATCAAGCACTAATTTCGTCACTTCATCGACGTTTCCCTCAGTATTTGAGTTTGAAGGCTGTCCAGAATGAGGAAAATCGTTAACGGCTTCCCTACCATTTTTGAACGCTTTGTACCATTCAAATGCTATTATTCTGGATATAACACACACACTCCAAAGGATTTCTCCAATATTTTCGATACTTCAGAACAAGGAATTTCGTTCGCAACACAAAATTTCAAACAAACTCGTTGATCGATATTTTTTTCCATACTAAAAATTGGCAGACACTATTGAAACAAAGCTCTCTCTTGTCAACAAACTAAATGACAGATCACGCTCAAACTCAGCGTCATAATACATTACAATATTACCAACTTACGAAAAAGAAAAAAAAATTAACGCGGGCGATTTGAAAGAAATTTATTTGACAGAATTTATGTATGGTATAGGTGAATATGGTAAATGTATGCACCAATTCCAATATAAAATTAACGATGCCTCGACCTGATATAGAGAGGCACTAAATTCAGTGGAAGATTTTTTTTTTGAATTTGGTCGGTCACCAGAAGTGATTAAAAATGCTCCCGAAACATTTTCTGTAAATTTATAAAATTTATTTTATAAATATATAATATATAATTTATTGCTTAATGAATTATACCACCTTGAAATCAAAAATTTTTTATTGCTACCAAAATTGTTCATGCTTGTAGGAATTTGTAGAATGTTTAACCATTTAAAAATTTAAATTATTTTTGAAGTCAATTAGAAGTGGATGCGGCAGGGTTGTTTTTTCTTTTGGATTTTTTTCCCCTAATTACGTTTTTTGAAACTGGTGTACAAGATATCTCCAGATCAGTTTAACCGATTTTGATAAAATTCAAACCATATATTCTTTATAATATTATCTATCAGATTTAAGAAAAATTTGTAATAATATTTTTGGATATTTTTATAATGTATACTAAATTTTACGCTTTACTTATTTTTTCACCAGAGAGGATTTATATATACAGACAATAGGTATGTATTTATGTATTAATAAATGCATATGTCCATATTTAACTAGAAATATGCATATATTCCACAACTTTTTGCTTTCAATTATGAATTTTTTGCAATTTATGAAGTAGGTACAGTATCGACTCTACGTGAGGAGTTACAAATTGTGACTTGCATTTCTAAAAGTATCTATATTTAAAGAGAACTTTTACAAAGTTTGCGGGTGGACCGCTGAATTCTTATATACACCACTTTTTTTTATTACGGGTAATAGGTACTGTCAATATTTTTATACCCTATGCTGCAAAAAATAATGTAAGGTTCCCTTTATTCAGTGCAAGGAATTTTCGTAAGATAAGTCTAGTGTTCCCTTAAAAATTGGGAATATACCTTTCGGCTACTTAAAGTTAATCAAATAGTACATAGAAAAAGATATTCTGGGAAAATTTCTTTTCAAATGGTGTATAGGATTCTTAACGAAAGGAATTTTTAAATGAAAAGTATGTAATTTTGCTAAGCTGTGTTATTTTCCATATATTTTATTATTTTGTGATCAATATGTTATGAAATGTTAAAAGTTAATCGAATAGAAATATACTCTCATTTGGCAAATTTGGTAAAATAATATCAATTCCATAATGTTATGGAAAAACGAAACCCTTCACTTTAGTAAAAAATACCCCAAATTCAAGGCATACATTATCTTGTTATAACCCGATGAAATACGCATGTGTGCATTGTCACAGTTTTGGTCTGACCTTTGTGTGGTTAACACATGCGCGAATTAATAATTTTAAAAAGTGTCTTCAAATTTTTAAGAATTCAGTAATTGTGAAAACTTAATGTTATATACGGTACCATTAAACAATTGTGAAGAGTAAGTACAATTTGTGCAACAGTTCATCACTCTGTGCTAAATTCTATGTCTATATTTTGATTTTTGTTTGAAATAAACTTGTTTATTTTGTTTTATACAAATGAATTATTTTAGGAAAACTTAATTTGACGGAAAAGCACCACTAATGGAGATATTTGGGGCCATATATTAAAGAGATATTTTTAGACACCAATTGTGCAAAATATCATTCATCATGTCTACAATTCACTATACTTTATGTTTATTTCCATCTATAATAATGTATTATTTACAGTTGTTTAATAGTTCATCAACATTGTGCATTGAATATTTCCTTGCTCCTTTGGAAGAATTCCTATATATTCGGCAGAAAATTACTCATTACGCATCTACCTATGTCCCTTTATCAAAGGTACTACAAACACTTATTCACCCTTAATTTATTCAAAAATTTTAAATTAAATTAAGGATATTTCCACAACATTTTTGAAAAATTTACATTTAATGTTGCATTTAGTTAATTTATTGAACATCACCCAACTTATATGTAAACAATTTCTCTCCTCCCGATAGAAAATTCATTAAGGCCTATTGAATTCAATCATCCTACAGATAGGTGAAACTTACCTATCTGTAAAGCCCAAAGTGTACTTTTGCTCCAAGTTAGCGAAATATGCCTTAACTTTGTAGCACAAATTGTTGCCACCGAATTTAGGGAAATATTTTTTATAGTGTAGATGAAATCTCATTATACTGTACTAAGTTTCTCATTCCGTTTGTCAGTCTGTTTGTTTTTCTATTGGTCCTTTCCTTTTGTTTTTAACAAAATTTAAGATGTAAGTTTAAAAACAGGTCAAATCAAGTAAATACTTTGTAGGGTTGCCACATAAAAATAATCTATGTTATTATTTTTGATTTTAGACGGATCTGAATTTAACTACTTCCAGATTGGCAAATCGCTTTTTAAACATATGCTGTCATTATATGAAGAGATAAAAGCATACTTTACGATGATAATGGTATTCCGTTTCTTCGTTACAATTGTGGCGATGAATCTTTCCCATTACAAGCCTATTCAATGCGGGCTCTAACAAAGTGCTAAAATCAAAACAAGGAATTTTTAATTAGCTACTGTTTATCGAGAAGCAGAATAATAAATAGGCACAGTATCTAGATAAAAGAATTGATAGTTTCAGATCATAAAAAACATAATTAAATAGATTTATGGAAATTTAATTTTGATTATTTCGTAATCATGTGCATCCTTAATTTGTTTTTCATTGTGAATTAAAAAAAAAACCTCTTATTGATGGAACATCATTCTTGGAAAACCCAGCGAGCCTAAAAATCATTAAGACAGCAGTCGATTAAGTATTTAGAAGATATCAGTCTGTGTTAGGCGTAGTGATGTAGAATTCCGTATCCATTAAGTACCAATTAAGGACGATATACATTATAATGACATAGATTTTTTTCCACAAGTTCGGAGGGAGATAGCTCGTTGATATTTTATTGTGGCGGAAGTAATTACTACACACTCCTGTAGTTTTTATGGTAAAAATCGCAAATTGTAAGTTGTAAAATTTTTAATCGCTACTCGTTAGTAAGAATAATTATTTTTAAAATGGAAACAGTTGAAGAAGATATTACGCTTATCCTCATAATATATAGTAGCACTGAATCGGAATAAGGAAAAGAAGATTTAACTCTGCAAAAAATGTGATTTGTATATGTAAAGGGATCAGTTGGGTGCTCGTAGTACGAATGTAAACAGCTTAAGTGAAAATAAAATTCATATGCATATGCTTCCAGAACAATTCGATAAACTCATAGAAATTGTAGGACGACATAACAAAAAAAAACCGTACAGACGAAAGGCGGTAAGTTTTGACTTTAAGTTAATATGTAAGTATAATTTATAATCTATCTGAACTAAATATTACAGATATCTAGCTGCTGCAGATTTCCAAAAAAGTATATCTTTCCCATAGGTATTTTAGTTCAGTCTTCAGCGGTTCAGTGAAAGAATCCACTCAAGTAATTTGGGAAAGGTTGAAAGGAGGCAGTTCTTGCTAAATTTACTATGTAGTTACAACTTCAAGATAATTGCAAACTAGTGGCATTTTCCGACTTGTTCGGGATCAATTAATGGAAAATGCATTCAAATAGATGTACTTAGAGGGCTAAAAGGGATAAATACGTGAATGAAAAGTATTCTGAACCAATATTATAATTATAATATTTTAGGCGCCGGCAAAATCGGGTTCAACTTTTTTTTAACTTTTCACTTGTTTTGTACACTTTTCATGGAGGAAGAACTAGGATTTCATCTTAAACATGTCCTAAAGCCTAAGCTAGCGCGTCTCCAATATCGGGCCGTTCTTTAGCAGCTAAAATATGACAGCGGAGACTCAGAGAAAATATATAGTAACTTTTTTTTCGGAAATACAACGCGCGGTCATAATATTTCTGAAAACTGGTATTTAAAATTATTTGGAGATATTAAATATATAAAAATTATATGTATAATGTATACAATAAAAAAACGAAATTAACAATGATATTGAAAATACGTCCACGAGAAACTACAAAACTACGTTAACTACAAAAATTCGGTCAATAAATTGATCAAATCTCAGAACTCACACAATAAATTCAAGCTTAAGTTTTGGGAGTCTTACTGGTGGTGCCATCTCTAATTAAAATCCAAAAGCAAAATTTCTCAGTACTGCTCTCGCTAAAATTCATTATAAATTTTCGCTAATAGCTCTTAGCGCGATAAATTTTCATATAAAATTATCTTAGCGCGGAGCTTAGTAGATACTAGGCTGAAGACTATCGCTTCCACAGATAAATGAAGTTAAAGCCAAATCTGTTTTCTTTCTAATAGTTGTAAAATAAAAAAAAAATAGTATTTAGAACAAATTTTATGGAAATTATAGTGTTTGAACAAAAACAAAATACAAGCTACTTTTATATGAAAAACTGCTAAGACAAGGCAAAAAGACTATGATGTTCGCCTGCTAACCGGCCCGCTACTCTCTTTTTCAGACTTTGTTCATGGCTTGTATATAGAAATAAAAATAGAAATAGAATTATTTGCTTGGGGCTATGTAATTCAAGAATATAAATATCTTTTATTTAGTACGAAAAGAAGGTGGAATTAAAATTAAATCGTTAAGCGACTAATAATGCAAATTTAAAAAATAAACAAATTCAAAATTAAATTTCAAAAATTTTAAAATAAATAAAATGAGCAAATAATACTTAAAACATAAAATAATAATTAAAATAAATAAATAAAATAAACGAAATAAAATATACAAATACAGAACTAAAAATCACAGTCAAGACCACCTAAAACAAAATCAAATGCCTATTCCAAAATGGTGCTGCAGCGCGCTATCCGCTCCATAAACCCACGAGTCGAGCTCGTATTCTGAATACCGGATGTTAAGTTATTCCAAACTCGAACAGCACGCACAAAGTACAAGTTTTCCATTACTGGATAATGAAAGTTTGGTATCAGCAAATCGAAACGCCTTGTAGAGCCCAAAAATTCTAATTTATTAAATAAATAACTAGGTTTTATAGAAAATATGAGGTTATGTAGAAATGCCAGCATCCTACGTAAACGGTATTGCTTTAAGGAGCAACCAAGTAGATGGTTACGATGTTGCGAAACATGATCGAATCTCCTCAGGCAGAAAACAAATATTGTGCTGTTATTGAAAGCCACATTTAGTTTGCTGGAACAGGAGCAACACAAGTGAGGAAAAAGGAGACAGCCATAGGAAAAGTACGTCAGAATCAAAGATTTAACCAGCATCGAACACATGTTCGTAGACAAATTTCCCGAAGACAACTAGAGCCGACGAAGCCCACCATAAATCCTACCTGTCATATCGTTAACATGATCACAGCATAACAATCTAGAATTGAGCTAGATACCAAGATGTTTTACACCATTCGAAAATTGCATCACCGTGTTATTTAAAACTACAGGTGGAAAGTCAGAAACCTCAACTGCTGTGCGATAAAAAACTATGCACTGCGACTTTCCGGCATTAAGCAATAAAAAATTATTATTAGCCCTTCGTGCAATATTGCTCAAGTCGGAATTCAGCCTGTCGATACAATCTTCCAAGATTCCTATTGGTCGACTGAGATATACCTACACATCATCGGCATACAAGCGAACTTTGCAGTCTTCAACAACATTAGTTAGGAAGGTCATTACCATCCGGGGGTTACGTATCTACTGTTTTACAATGTATGACACATGTGCCGCTGGGCGACAAAGTTATGGCGGTATTTTCCGTTATTGTGAATTAGGCAAGGCATTTGCATCCCAGCAATTTAAGTAAGTTATATTTGACTAAGAAATCTAGTTAAAACTTTGTAAACTTTTATATTGTTTTCGGTTCAGTCGCGTTATACTGCCTATTTAAGGTGCCTCATTAAGGTGCACTGTTCCATATATTCATCGCTGATGATACATTTCCTTTTGGAGAAGAAATGATGAGGCCCTTTAATACGGCACCGCTCACTATCATGGATAGGATTTTTAACTATAGGCTCAGCAGAGACTGTCGTCGTATAAATAGAAATACTTTTGGAATTTTGACATCTAAATGGAAAATTTTTAGAATGCAAATTCTCGCTTAATAGTACTGTCGAAAACATCATTCGTACTTGTGTTTGCCTTCATAATTGGCTAATTGGATCAGCAAAATAATTTTATTACTCCGTAGGACACTTATTTCCGGATTCCTGACTGGAAAATAATCCCTTAAAAACAATAGTGAAAACAGTAGTTCTTGATGAGACACTGATTTGTGGAACAACTTATAGTCCTTTAAAAAAATATTATTCTATCTATGTAGACTACACTCCTCCTTGTATATAATATGCTCCTTGTAGGCACTTAGGCATAGATCTGTTTTGTAACGTTATTATTATCCTATCGTGGTGTGTAACTAAAGCATTTGAATTTATTCGTTTTATTTTCACGTCCGTTTTGTCCCGGATTGGTCATTTCTTAAATTCTATGTTTGAGAGTCGATAACTCCAGAAAATATTTAGGATTTAATATACAAATAGAATAACTCCACGAAGATGGACAGTCAGCCAGTAATACATTGTATAACTTTACAGCTTTTGAAATATATGTATACAGCAGAATTGCTTCCCTTCTCGAGAAAGCAGGAAAAAGGATCTACTATGTTGCAATGCAGACTTATAATATAAATAAATGTGATATATCCGAACTATTATACTGCCACCGAAATTGAAACTGCCGCCAACCCAGAAAACATTTTCTCGTATTTTCACGGAAGCGAAAAATTCTCGAAATGGTAAAATATAGCTTGGGAGGGAGCGGGGAAAGGAGCTGGAAGAAACTTTCGATAACTTTTCGTTTAGACGCCCGCGCTATTTCGAAAATATTTCATATCGAAGAATTTTTCTCGACTTAATTTCTACGTAATAAGTATTCGTAGTTTTTCCCGTTAGCAATTTGTTTAGATAGTGCCAAGACTGCAATCGTGTGGCGTTGTTCAGTTTCACTTTATCGGTCGAGAAGTAAACTTGAGTGAGTTTTAAAATAAAATATTACGGAAATAGGTAAGCATACAAACTGTTTTCTTATTTGCAAATTCTTATATTTAAAGGTTCCATTAATTATCTGCTTAAGCGTATATGCTCAATATCATAACTAATTTAATTGAAAAATTTATATAGACAGGCAGCTTTTTTAGTAGACAATTTCTTTTAAAGAAAACTAATTATTTAGTTATGTAAGTGGGGCAAATAATATTTTTTTACTTTTCTCCTAAAAATATAAATTTCAAAATTTTTGATTGATAAGTAGGTAGGTATATCACATAAATTTATTAAAGATTGCCTAAAAATGAATTTTCGTGATGAGATAGCCAAAGAATTTTGCTGGCTTGGAGCAAAAATGAAAAGATTAGCTAGGGAACTTCGTATCATGAAAGCATTAAGAAGAATGATTTCTTTATAATAAAATGAATTAGTAGTGTAAACCATAATATTATTTCAGATGCAATTTATGACAAATTTTCCAATAGTCCTGAAGAAGTATTTATAGGGCTGTGATCCGCCATTTTCATTATGCGAATTATCGATTAAAAAAGAGGGAGAAATATTAAGAATACTAGAAGATACTAAAAATGTAACGTGAAACTCGTAATACCGAATTTTTGTTACCATAAATATTATTAACTAATATTATTTCTAAAACCTTACGAATAGGCAAAGTATTTTGTTATTGAGTACAAACAATGAACTCCGAATAGACGACGAAATTTCACCTACTAAAAAAATGTTTTGTTTAATTTCGATGTTGGTTGAAGTTGGGAAGATTTTGGGTTTTGTTTGACTTTTTTTTTATATTTTTTATACTTTGATTTTTTTTTATGTACGCAGGTTGTGATAAAAGTGTGAATTTATGTGAACTTTAAATAAAATAGAATATTTAAATCACCATTTTTTATTATACAGGGTGTAACACGGAAACTTACCATTAACAGTAATATAGATCTCCAAGAATATGTAAATACGTTGCAAATATACAAAATCAGAATCAGTCGTATTTTTCAATTCGAATACGAATCGTTTTCTAGAAGAAAAATTGAGTACATAAAGCTGATATATACAATACAAACACACTTAAATCATTCGAAATATTTTCGAAAATATAAGTCGATATCGAATCGTTGTTATGATTCGATATTTCCTTATTTTTCGTTATCGGATTGTAACCAAATCAAATCGCAATGTTTGTTGGGAAGAAATAACCGTTTGTCCAGTTTGTTGACGTATATGTTTGTGTGTACTATCATCAGAAAGAAATCCATGTATATTTGAAAATACCCAGCAAACATTTTCTCGGGTTTTCGCATTTGCGAGTAGCTCTCGAAGAACAGCAATCCGAATTTTTTTTCGGTTTTACGAATTTTCCTCGACATATGGCCTTCAGGTTCAGTGAATATCAAGAGAATTTTTCGTTTTAACCAATCCCTCTCGATGTATATATTACGAAATGTTTGAAAAGAATTATCGGAACATGATATTTTTAGATTGTGCATGACAGCGCAAGCATGCCAACCGCTGAATACCTCCGACCGAAGAATATCTCGATTGGATATAGAGTGCTTTCCACAAAGCGTAGTTTACTCGCTCATCCAATTCGAAATCGAATAATTTTTACGAACAAATCTGAAATAGATATGACCCTTATATTTATATAGCACCAATATACTAAACATCTTCGAGAAAGTCCCGTGAAGATGAATCGATGTCGAGTCGTCATATTGATTCAAATTAGCGTTTCTTTTCTTCGTTTTCCGCTCTATATCGAGTCGAAATGATGTCGAGATCGAAGTTAAACTTCTATTTCTCGATTCACTTCAGATTCGGTCTCTAATCGTAATGTTTGCTGGGTTCATCCCAGCAAATATTACGATTGGCCTAGAAATTGCTTTCTTCTGATTTCTTATTGACACAAAGAGCATTTTTATTGCCGACAATAATTCATTTTTATCGCTTACGTTTCACTTGACGGGGGTAAATGTTACATCACATATGTGGTGTGAGCGAATTATTTGATGATCGCCATGGCGATAAATATTTTTACTTTCTTGCATTTGCTTTTCAATCGCAGTCGATGAGCAATTTTATAGCATAAAAGATATTTTTTGTTGGCGGAATTATATGCATATCTATCGCCTCCTTTTAGTTTAGCGAGGGAAAATGTTGCATTGCATATGAATCGTGAAACTGATTCATTTTATGATCGTTATGGCGTTAAATATTTTTATATGTTTAGGTTTGCCAGTCAATCGTTTGAATTTTAGGATTTTTTTATATATATAATGTTACTATTATTTTCTACTGTACTATTTCTACTTTAAGGCACTTGAAGAAATTACAAATTACAACTGCAAATGAGGCGAAATATTGTCGATAACTGTAAAATTTCTTTAAAAACAGTTTATATGTACTTCGCTCTCATCACATCTGGTACCAGCGATCTAGAAAACAATAATGCAATAATGTTGCACTAAAAAACCTATTCGTAATGTTTCCCGACCTTGGCAATAAAAAGCCAGCAAAATTTGTATTGCCGTTTTTATCGCCATAATGTTATCTGAGTTCTTTGATGTACCATATCTTTGAAGGTTAGCTGCTAGTTTTTTTTTTTAGGTTGTGTGTAACATATTAAATATGATAATTTTGAATTTTATCGGAGTTCTTCTCCCTAAACCCATACTTGACCTTTCTGGCCGTAAACTTGCCCATAATTAACCGAAAGAAAGTTTTTCCTGAGCGTAAACCATGTGGAAAATAAAAAAAATATTCTCTCTATTTTCGTTTGTATGAAAAATTTACAAATAAAAACTTATGAAATTTCTGCTAATTAGTAGTGCCTCCAATTTACAAATTTATTACTTTTGTTATATCCATGCAAACATATCTCCCCTGAATAAGCTCGCAAGCTTCTAATGCTCATCTCCTATAAAATGAACAACATATAAAGCCACGACTGTAATGCGATAAACTTCGAACTGCATTATCACTTCTTAAAACCCTTGCCCAACAGATGGCCATACTTGTACCATTCTGAAAGTAAAACCACTGGCAATCATTAAGTTCTTGTTCCGGCAGATAAAACATGCAATTAAAGCAATTTAAAAGAAAATTCAAGTGTTTACTTGGCTCTGTATAACTTATCATTATTTTGTGGTGTCAATTACTTATATTTCGATTATTACCACCTCAAACAATTTCATTCTGAGTCGAGTATTAGCAGTGAGAAAATCGCCTGTGAATGAAAAATTGGTGGTGGAAGTGGTAATCACAGCACAGCTGATGGGGAGGACGCACGGAAGACAGAGTAATTCCATGGCGCCTGTAATTAAGTTCTTGCCACTTATTGAATCTCTTTTTAAATATGTTGATACCATAAATATTTGATGGTATAATTTAAGTAATTTTAAAGGAATAGGTAAATTACAGCAGCAGTGTGGTATGCCTACATAGGTATAGGTATAAAGCATCTGATTTATGTTTAGTAGGCATAATCTCAGCATAATTTCGAATAATTTAAAATTGTGCCATATTTGTTTTAATTAATTGCAGCTCATTTGTTAATTATTAGAATTTTATAGTAATGGGATTTTCATAAATTTGTAAATATGATTTTTTTTATATATGCATCTCTACGTTGGGGTATGTGTACCCAGATACTCAAGTAGTGTTGCATTTTAGGTAGTGTTTTTATGCCGATCGATTGTTATCTTATTCAATAGATCTGGTATGACTAATAAGTTAACAACCAAGAGTCAGCTGACGCACCTGCGGTGGGTGTGTAACGTTGCGAAAGTGGTAACAAACATTTTTATTTAAGTAATAGTATATCAGCTGAAACTGTATTTTATAAACAATTGACATTATAGTGAGTTGAAAAAAAAAAATCGTCAGCTGCATCACGGAGGGTGGATTATGTGTCATCTGCTGGCCTGAACTAATAAAAAAACGCGTAAAATAAAAAAATAATAATAGACTGGGAAGTAGAGAACTCAAATTCGGTATACGGTGTATTCATAGTAATAGTAAATGAAACTTCGAAAATAGACTAAATCGGGCAAGCCTTTCTTGATGTGGCCATATAAAAATTTTTTACGCATACTGTGAAAAAAAAATCTGTCCTAGACGTTTTTATTGTACTGAAAAGTTCGTCAGAATATCAAATCCTATGAAATTTGTTATAATTTTTGCTATTGGACGAACGGTTCTAGAAATATATGCGAAAAACCACTTCAACATTGAGACTTGCTTGATAGATAACCATACGAAATTACATACGGGCATTCATCTCTAGGGTATCATAAGAATTGATAAGACACGGATATTTTTATCATAATGCTCGGCAATATGAGTGCTCTTTAGTACGATTTAAAAATTACAATGCCCATTGGCTCCGGGAATTCCAAAAGATTCGTCTCTGTGCAAGTGTGAACGTTAGCGTGGTTTTTCGCATATATTTCTAGAACGGTCTGTCGGACAGTAAAAATGTTGTTGATTAGTTGTACGAGAACAATTAGCGATATCAAAATCAGCCAGCATACTATGACTTTTTCATTTGCTGTGCTACCTCCCAGAACATCAGGGGATACCCAGTGATGCAAAGCACAACATGGCAGGAAGGATTCAGAGAAGTGATTATAGGACATGACGAAAAAGGGAGAGGTGCTGATGTATGTCACTCTTGAACCTTTCCAAATTGTAAGCCCGTGGAAAACCAGAAGATGGTAGTTTGTCCCACATTCGCACAGTTCGGAATAAGAAAGCATCACGGAATTATACTGTACGGCCGAAAGTATTTTGAAATGCGAAAGAATGTGCGTGGCTTGCATGTTGCGATGAAGGAGAGAAATGCATTCAACATTACGATGGTGCTCGATTGAGTCGAAATAATAAGTTATTGCCAAATCGCCAATGAGCTTGGAGGCTCTCTTTTAGATAACATCCACTGAAGATCAGGCTGTACGGCCAGCTCCAACCCAGATGTGAGAATTGTGTTCCTTTCGAGGTTTGATATAGAACTTATAGAGGAGCGCTAGATTTGACGGGCTGACATATTTCTTCTTCAGAAATCCAAGACATTTCGATACTGCTTGGCAACAGAGAAGATGTAGTCTGTCCAGGTTAACTTACTGGAAATATTAATACAAATAATGTATAAAGACGGTGTATCGTAAATCAGGTGCTTCATCAAAAGAAACGGGAGTGGGAAAATAATGATCTCACTTTAAAGAGATGAGACAACTTTAGGACTTGATGCATTGAATTCGATGCAATTGGCTATTGGCTTTGCCCCAATCGAGGATATTATCAAGGTCGTTATTCATTGATCTAATAATGCAATCTCGTTTGACAGATGTGGCATTCTCTCTGGAGTCCGCAGGAGTGTCAAAGGAGTAAGTGAAATCAGGGGTACTGTCATCGGCAAAGCTATGGATGGAATTTAAAGTAAGGAAAACAGATCAATAATAAAATTAGAAAAAGGGACAGAGAGATAACAGAGCCCTGTGATACACCGGCATATATATGGTAAGAATTCGATGAACGGGCATATAATATAATACGAATTAGGCGACCAGATAGAACATTTTTAATCCATAATAGAAGAGGAGGGGAGAGACCAAGTGCTTCAAGTTTGGCTAAAAGGGCTAGATGCCAGACTCTATCAAAGGCCTTTGAAATATGCAGGGCAATCATTTTGGATTCACCAAAATTGTGGAGACTACGGTTTCAACGTTCTGTGAGAAAGTGAGCCAGTCTCCAGATGACCGTCCAACCCGGAAGCCATATTGGTGGTTGTTGATGAGTATCTAGATACTTCATTAATTTGGAGCTAATGACAGATTTAAAAACCTTGGAAAGTATCGAAGTGATTGCAATTGGTTGACAATTTGAGGGATCGCTACCCCTTCCTTTCTTGGGGAGAGGCTGAACATGGGCTAGTTTCCGAGCAGTAGCAAATTTTTCTGTCGAATAAGACAAGTAGAATAGTTTGCGCAGAAGTTTAGCCAAGGTTGAGGTTTTAATTAACAGGCGCGAGAAACTACCAGGACCTGCGTCTGTGGAGACGTTGATCTCCTTAAGGACTTTGAAAAGATCTCTCGTACGGATGTGTATTAGCTCTTGCACACATCTACAAGGAAGATGTGAAGTGGGTGGAAAAGGAGATTTCGAAGTGAATCTAATAGTCAAAATATTAGCCTTATCCAAGGAGTCAACTACCTCTTGACCATTTTTAAGTAGTGAAGGTATGGAGGAATTGGTGAATTTGTTCTTGCTGGTTTTAACCAGGGACCAGAAACCCCTGCTGCCTTTGCGGCTTTCCAAAGTTCTTTGTCTAACATTTTGGTCAAAAAGAAATTGTTTTCTCTGGACAATAGACCTGCATGTGTTCCGTGCAGTCTTGTACACTTGTTTTAGTTCTGGTCATGGATGCAATTGATCGGTGCGAAAAGCAAACTCTTTCGCTTTAATAGCTTGATTGCGCTTTTCGTTAAATCAAGAGCGATTTTGCAGTTGTTGAGATCTGCTTCAGAATGTGTTCATGAATGCCAAGACTTATAATGTTACTAAGTTCTAATGTGCATTAGTCGACATGCCTTGGAGCAAAACAGACTGACAAATTAATTTCTCTAAGATATTGATTGAAACTTTCGCAATCAGTATTTTTATAATGCCAGAGAAGTCTACTGTACTGTCCACCAGCTTTTAGCTTGACCCAAAATCTGCCAATAATTAGTGGCGCAAAAATTGAATAACTCAGGCCATAATAGTAACTTTTCTATAACATTAGCAAATTGTTCAGTTTTTCGCTGTTTATCGCGGTTGTTCTCGAAAATAGCTTTCCGGGTATATTTTGGACAGATGCCTCTGTTTAATCTACGTTCAACAAGCTGTCAACTGTTAAAAAAGTCCATTGGTTTTCGAGATATATGTAGAACGAAAACATCCACCACTTTCTGCAAATTTTTCAGTTTCTCCCAGTTTATTGTGGTTGTTCTCGTAAACGGGAAAATTTGATATGCCGGCATAAAAGTGGCATACATTTTTGCGAATGTGGGTTGTAGTTAATAATTTAGTAATAATAATAATAATAATATTTTACAAGCAAAATTATGTGCAAACAATTTAATAAACTGGACATATAGAATACATTGCATTAAGTTCTGTGATGAAATCTCTTTCTACAAAAATGCTCTGAGTTTGATAGATACCAATAGGAATTTTTACCCTACAAAAGGTGGTTTGGAAACGATTTTTATAGTTCCAGGACCCGATGAAAAATCCAAGCTTTGACCTTGGATTAAAGGTACAAAAAATTGATTTTTTAAAATTAATTCCTCAACGGTTAGTCCTACGACAAAAATGTAGAAATATAAATATGAAGAACACTAAATTTTCTAGATTTATTGTAAGTCTGATGTGTAACAAGTTACGTGGCGGAAACGTGAACATTCCTCTAAAAAATTGTCAAACTCCTAGTTTTTCTCATTTAAAAAAATCATTTGTAGCTATTCGTTACATATTTATGGTAGTTTTGTAAATTCAAAGTCATCTGATTTCCACAATACCAGGAGCTAGAGTAAATGATGCACTCCTTTAGTTTTGGTATCCGCAGTAGGCTTAGGTTCTTTTTTATTTCTTTAATTTTGATGGTCCGGGTGGGATGATGTTGATGCCTTCATAATAGCCTTCGTTAGTGTCATAATAATTTGTTTTTCACTGGATGATATACACAAGATTTATAATCTTTTGTTGTATAATCAAGAAGTGGCGCTAGATAACGTAATAAAAGCAAAATAGAGAAAAAAAAGAGTACAAACTAAATATATTAATATTTAGTAGTGAAACAAAAAAGAACATTAGAGCAAAAAGGGAAAAAAAAAGAAAAAAAAAATTATGAAACATAATATGAATAATTAAACAAATAGTAAAAGTAATCACAAATAAGTTCATACTATTTTTCCAATGCAGAGAGATAGTAAGACAGAGAAAACCAAGTTGACTGTTAATTAGCTTTTTGAAGGCACTGACAGTGCATGCAGCTCGGATATGTGAATTGGAGCATTTCTCTGAGATAATCCGTTTTATTGGACTGGAGTAAGTTAAACAAGAATACCAATTTTCATCGATTTAAATACGACATCAGTGAACAACCAACCAAACGATTCCGAAAAGGTTAGATATGGTCGAACCTTCTTAATCCATATATGAACCGAATGCAGTCATTGAAAGCAATCTCCAGCTTACGTGTACATTAGCTATCCAATCGAGGAAAATTCAAACTGCCGAAAATGAAATGGGGCAATATCAATGTTTTAACTAATTTACAGCATGTGCTACTTGATAGAATGTTGCCTGAATGCCATAATCGTCGCAGGACTGCATTCATTTTTCTAATCATCGCACTAACGTTGTCGCAACACTTCATATTACAGTGAAGTATGATCCCAAGATTGGACACCTTACTCAGACTAGGCAATGGAAAACCGTTTATTGAAACTGGAGGAATATCAATTTCGTTAATGTGATTTCCCTGGATTTAATAACAAACGATTACGCTTTGACAAATTATATATCCTATCCAGGTCAGTATTTATACGTGCGATGCAGTCCTCGAGAAGACCGATTGGTCTGCTTAAATAGATCTGCACGTCATCGGCACACAGATGGATTTTGACATCACGAACCACATCTGGAAGATCAGTTATGAAAAAGCTAAATATTACTATTGAATGCTGAGGAACACCACGCTTGAGAGTGCAAGCACTAGACTAGTAGTGAGATTATCCTGCTCGAGGGAAGCTCTTATGTCAGAAGATTCTTTGAGGACCGCAGTATCGCCACTATGGTTTGGACGGAATTCCGATTGCCAACGCGTCAGCAAGCTATTTTCTTCGACATAAGAAAGAATTTGCTTGGACATGACCTTTTCTAGCACTTTGGACAGAAAATGTAACAAGCTTATTGGGCGAAAGTCAGCCAAATATTCAGGAGAAAGTTTTTCGGAATGGGCCAACTGCTGTTGTAATTGCGCTCGGTCAGCACTCAGCTCAAATCATAATTTATTGGTTGTGACAGTGCTTGACCGACGCAATTCACAACTCATTTCCCACGATACAAAGTATCGTTTTTTCAAGTGCGCAACGAACACTTAAAATTCTTTCCTCAGCGTATAATATACAAATTTTATCAAGAAGTAATCAATTTTTGTTTACTTCTTCGTTCTCCACTTGTGGTAACATTTTTTAAAGAGTCGAATTACATCCTGTTGTCGCGACGAAGTGTGAAAGTTATTTTGCTGATAAGGCAAAGACGCGAGCAAATGATAATTCTCGAAGGCACAAATCGGGGAGTTTAGTAAAATCCTCAATCGGAGTCGGTCGAGTCTCGTGATCTCTAAAATAATTCTCATTGAAAAGCTTAAAAGTTTTAAGAAGTTAATTACAATTATAAAAGTTAATACAATAAAGTCGACAGATTAACGCGCGATCGAGTGATTTTCATTTATTAACCCCATTAAAGACTAATTTCAGAGACACAAAAACGATAAAGGCTCCGATAGATGCTGGACTCCGCCTGGGCGTTCTTCTCAAGGAAAAGAAAGCACGACGCCCCGGGCTTACAACAAATTGGTGGCAGCGGTGCAGGATCCAAACAGCGGTGTAGGATCCAAATAGCAGGAATTGCCAATTAATTAACAGTCAACTATTCAACCAACGGATCGACATACAACAATTTACTCACCTGAACCAGAAACAAGAATAACCACGAGATGCGCATGTACGCATATGCAGAAAAGGTCAGAATTTAGAACTACAAAATTTTTTTTTTTGCACAGAAAATTGATCTTACCTTTTATAACATATATATATATTTACATAATTTTGAATCAAAATTTAGAAAATAAAAAAAAAAAAAAAAAATTATTTAATAGAAATAACAGGTGAAACATTGGCTAAATAAGTACTGATAATTAATTAGTGATGGTGAAGTGATTTTAATAATCTCATATCTTCGACTGACAATTCACTCAAAAAGCAATGATCTACTTTCTCGATGTAAAGAAACCTTGTATATATTTTTTTTCTCCTTTCTTTTGTATTTACGTGTTCAAGTTATTAGTTACAATCAAGATCATGTATACAAGTTGCTCGATTAATGGAAATTAAATGAGATGCGCATGTACACATATGTGTGGTTAACAATATAGTGATTTTATGATTTTTTTTATTGATACGATATGTGGCAATATTGGGAAATTTTATCGAAGATTGCATAAAGTTTCATATTTTTGATTTTCACCTTTATAAATCTTAAACGAGTACAATGAATATAACAAGTGAATGATGGGGAAAGTTGAAAAAAAAAAATTTTTACGAAATTCTTAAATTTCTTTTGATTGTTGATTCTACTTTTAATTTGTAAATGAATACGACATATAGCAGTGAGTGATAAATTCGTTTTCTATTAATAATCGAAAAAAAAAAAATTTTTTTGAAATTTTATTAAGTCGCCTTGATGGTGAAGTTGTGAAAGTGTTACTCTTTTTCCAGGAATAATTTGACGAATTTTTCCTGTTATATGAAGCCCTTTACCTTTCTTAAGGAGCATTTCATATTGCCCTCCACGTTTTTGTGTTACAAAAATTTTTTAATACCAAATATGTTTGTGGTCGTTCAAAGTGTTTTCATTTACGTATGGCACTAGAGACAACAACTTTTTGTTTTTATTCTCTCCCAATCTAATCTGCTAGTGAAAAAGTTCCCTACGGTATTGAAATAAAATTTTTTTTAAAAAAAAAAAAAAAAAAAAAAAAACAAAAGGGTGTGTAATCTTCTACGAAGAAAAATCTAAGACAACATAAAATTTTGAGTTTTTGCTTTTGAGACCTTAAATGAGTTTTCCGTTTTTACATAAATCATCTAAATTGTGAAAATCCGTAATTAGAAATAAAGCAACGCAAGTGAACTTGTGAAGCGTTGACTCTTCATCCTTTAATATTTGACTTATCTCAAAACGGAGGAAGCAGTCACACGAAGTGCTGCAGTCACACGAAGTGCTGCTAGGTTAATTGAATTATTCGTCGAATTACCCTTCCACGCTATGGCGCCTGACCCTCCTACTAATGAGCTTAAATTAAGCTTAAAAGATGTACATGACCTTATCCCAGAGTTTGACGGAAACCCCGAAGGTCTTAAAAAGTTTGTTGCTTGTGGCGACTTGTTGTTCTCTTCCACAAAATCTGCAGCTGAAGTGACTATGTTCCTCAATTTCGTTAAGACTAGGCTCCAGGGCCCAGCTTTCGAACTAACGCAGTATAAAACTCTAGATACTTGGAAGGAATTGGTACAAGAATTAAAAAACAATTTCAAAGAAGAAAAATCTAGAGCCGCCCTTCAAAGTGAAATAGCCCAAGCCAAACAACTATACAGAGAAACGGTGAAAGAATATGGTGAAAGGCTTTCTAAATTATTGTGGACCCTTAACTCGGTCACTTACTCTGATATAGAAGATCCCAACGTGCGCGACTTCATTATCAATGAAAATCGTAAGCTAGTGATAACTTCTTTTGAAGATGGTCTAAAGAACCACAGCTTGAAGTTATTGGTAAAAGCGTTTGGTGGTGAAGACCTAAGGCAAGTAATAGCCTATGCAATAGAGCAAGCCCCTAGACTAGAAATTCATGCGGTACCTCTCAATAACAGCACTAGACCTCCTCCAAAACAAAGAGTGTTTTGTCGAGTATGTGGACGTGAAGGCCACACGGAACAGACATGTTACCGAAACACTCGCTTGCCCAATTTCTCGCCCAGAGAAATTAAGAAGGAAGTACAACGCATTATTTGTGCTTATTGCAAGAAACCAAACCACACTCTTGAGGAATGTCGGCAACGTAGATCCCGAAATAATCAATCACATTCTAGCAATTACCAGGGAAACGAACGTTACAGAAATCCCAGTGCCCAACGGGGTTATCCAAATACAACGCATACAAATATTTCAACCAATCATGGGAACAATAAAAATAACCACAATGTACATTACTTTCCACATAGTGGTAGGACAAAATCGGTTGAAAGTACTCCACGACTCGTTGAGACGGGAAACGAGAGCTCTCGGGAGGATACCCTCGGCAACCCATCCCGAATCATCTTCAAAGCCGACGTCCACAATCCTTAAACGAATACAATAAATACGCACCCCTTGTCATAAGCGTATCACTAGACATAACCATGCATGGAACAACAATATGTATACCTTTTACCCCCTCACGAAAACCATACTCCGTATTTTTAATCGACACGGGCGCGGATATCAGCTTAATTAGATATGAAACTAAACTCAAACAAAATATTACTCCTAAGGAGAAATGTACAATTACTACGATCACTGGAGAATCCGTAGTAACTAAAGGCAAAATCCCTGGAACTCTAGAATTCTCAAGGAAAAACTCTTTGCGTCACACTTTCCACATACTACCTAAAACATCAAACTTTATCCTGGATGGAATTCTGGGAAACGACTTTTTCAAAACCTACGGCTGTACAATAGACTACTGTAGAAATGAACTTATTATTAGACCTGACTTCGTACCAAAAAGCCTGACAAAAGGGCACTCCGTAATTGTCAATGGGGAAAACCTTCCTTCTAAGTTTTCAAATCCCAAATTGCAATCTGTCGAAGCTGGTCATAAAACGGCAATTAAAGCGAATGAGCCTCAATCGAGAAGCAGATATCCAGAAACTAGTAGCAAAATTCTTAAGCCAGAAACTTTTACGTCTAATGTCCCAACAGTGAGGCCTAATAGAGACCAAACATCGTTAGAGGATGAGCGTATTTGTAGGAGGGGAAACTCAGTTAAAGGAGAAAACAGAATCTGCCCAGCTGACATGGAACCTGAAAGCATAACTGTCCGCTCTAGAAGCGAACAGGTCATCGAAATACCCTGCGACAGCCTCAAGGATTCTGTCATATCAAAGAAAAGGATCCAATCGGGTGTCTATCTTGGATCGGCTGTAGTTAGACCTATTCATAAAAAGGTCAAAGCATTAATTTTAAATACCAACGATCATGACATCGAAATAAAGCCCCACGAATTAAAAGTAGAACTAGAGGAGTTCAATAATTTTGATATAGCAAAAGCTAACATAGAAGGCAATATAGTCAAAGATCGCTTACAACGACTGGCTAACTCTCTGAACCTCGAGCACTGTAACTTCGAAGAAAAAAATTCGATATTAGGAATATGCAGACAGTATAGCGAATTATTCCATCTTGAAGGCGACCATCTAACCTTCACTGACGCCATTACCCATAAAATATTAACAGAGCCGGGTAAACCGCCTTTGTACAAGAAACCGTATCGACTTCCAGAGTCACATCGAAAGGAAATACACCGGCAGGTAGACGAAATGTTGCAGGATGACATAATTAGAACGAGTTTCAGTCCCTGGAATTCTCCACTCCTTCTTGTTCCTAAGAGAGCTGACAGCTCCGGTTGTAAGAAATGGAGAGTTGTGGTGGATTTCCATGGCTTAAACGACGTTACTATAGGTGATGCATACCCACTTCCCAATATAACGGATATATTGGACCAGTTGGGTAAAAGCAAATACTTTAGCACTCTGGACCTCGCTAGTGGATTTCACCAGATTTTGGTTGATAACGAGGATAAACAGAAAACGGCGTTCAGTACTCCATTTGGGCATTACGAGTATAATCGAATGCCATTTGGATTGAAAAACGCACCGGCAACCTTTCAGCGTCTAATGAACAATGTGCTGATAGGACTGCAGGGCATACAGTGTTTCGTCTACGTCGACGACATAGTAATCTACGGATACGATCTACGCGATCACAACACAAGGTTGATAAACGTCCTAAACCGCCTAAAGGAATATAACTTAAAGTTACAGCCAGAAAAATGCCATTTCGTGAAAAAAGAGTTAATATACCTCGGGCATGTCATATCGAAAATGGGAATCCAACCGGACCCAAAAAAAATACAAGTGGTGAAAACATACCCGGAACCAAAAAAAACAAAAGACGTCAAATCCTTCCTGGGATTTGCGGGCTATTACCGTCGGTTTATACCCGACTTCGCCAAAATGACGAAACCACTGACGAGACTCTTAAAAAAGGACGTAGAGTTTCGCTGGGATGCGTTTTGTGATGAAGCTTTCAAGGCTCTCAAAAAGAAGCTCATCACCTCTCCAGTACTTGCATACCCAGACTTTGGCGAAGAATTCCTTGTAACCACCGACGCTAGCGACGTTGCATTGGGAGCCGTCTTATCCCAAGGAGAAATAGGTAAGGACAAGCCTATATGCTTCGCAAGCAGAACCTTGAATGCGGCTGAAACTAGATACACGACGACGGAAAAGGAATTGCTCGCCATAATATTTGCAGTAAAGCAGTTCCGTCCGTACATATATGGGCGACGATTTACGATACTAACTGACCACAGGCCTCTACAATGGCTCATGAACTTAAAAGAGCCAACATCACGATTGGCTCGTTGGAGAATTCTTCTGGAGGAACATGATTATAAAATAGTTTACAAACCTGGGAAGTCTAATTCAAACGCCGATGCTCTAAGCCGCATAAAAAATGAGGAAAACGAAGGTGACTCAGCAAAAACCTTAGGAAACGTTAGAGTAACTACCAGATCACAAAAGGAACGATCAGAAACCTTAAAAGAAAGACCTTTACAGAAAAATGAAAAGCCTTACAGCAAGAAAGAGCCTAACGACGTACAATTTTATTTACAGGAAAGCAGTGATTCAATTTTTCGGGATAAATCCATTAATAATAAAATCATTATATTACCCCTTCTCAAAACGCACGAAGAAGCTGTCCTAAATAAACTTATTAAAGCCTTTCGTAAGCCCGCTATGTGGGAGCTAAAGCCATTTAAAGACAACTCTGATACATTTATTGTGGCTACGGCCGCCATTTCCGCACGATCTAACCGAGATCAAGATAACATTACAATTCTCTTCCAGAAACTTTATAATTTCTGCATAAAGCAGAGGATTGATAGAGTTGGACTAACTGTTCCGACAGTCGATCGCAATACGCTTGGGGTAATAAGAT
The DNA here is from genome assembly GCA_963930735.1 of Dioctria linearis. Taxonomy (NCBI): domain Eukaryota; kingdom Metazoa; phylum Arthropoda; class Insecta; order Diptera; family Asilidae; genus Dioctria; species Dioctria linearis. Next base: position 238,044,724 of record OZ005740.1, on the reverse strand, counting down.
CGACAATAAAAGAAATTTTCAAAACTTCACGTATTAAACTGTATATATATATGGACACTAAAGTATATATCGACGATAAAGACCGCATACCAGAATTATTGCTCGAGTACCACAACTCTCCACTAGGAGGACACCAGGGGATCTCTCGCACCCTAAAGCGTCTCAAAACCAAATACTATTGGCCAACGATGGTAAGAGACGTAAGAAATTTCGTTCGGAAGTGTCAGTCTTGCCAGAAAAACAAGCTTCAGAGAAACCCGCCTATACCGATGAAAATAACATCGACCAGTTCAAGACCGTTTGAGCGGATAGCACTGGATATAGTGGGTCCCCTGCCCGTCAGTTATGAAGGTAATAAATATTTAATGACATTTCAAGATGACCTGACGAAATTCTCTGACGCATTGCCAATTCCAAATGCTGAGGCACAAACGGTTGCCAGGGCATTCGTAGAAAAACTGGTTTGTCGTCATGGAATTCCCGAGCACATCCTTACAGACCAAGGAGCTAATTTCTTAAGCGCTCTATTTAAGGCAGTCTGTAAATTAATGAAATCTAAGAAGATAAATACCTCCCCATATCACCCCCAAACGAACGGGGCGCTCGAAAGAAGCCACAGGACTCTTGCCGAGTATCTGCGACACTATGTCAATCAAGATCCGCTTACATGGGATACATGGATACCATACTCCATGCTCGTGTATAATACCACACCTCACAGCTGTACAGGTTATAGCCCATACGAATTGCTGTATGGTTTTCCTGCGAACATTTCAAACATCCTTACACAGAAACCACAGCTGACCTATAATTATGACGATTACTCCAACGAAATGAAATCACGACTGCAACATGGCTACCAGATAGCTAAGGAAAACCTAAATAAAAAAAAATGTAAATCTAAAAACTACTACGACAAAAATACCCAAGCAAAACACTTTAACTTAGGAGACAAAGTGCTTATTAGAAATCATACAAGAAAAAACAAGTTTTCTTCACTCTGGAATGGACCTTTTGAGATCACCCAGGTCCTATCAACAGAAAATTCTAAAATAAAGGTCGGAAAAAGAGATAAGATTGTACACAATAATGATTTAAAATTATTCATTGAATAATAACAAGCCTGGGAGAGCGGTGTCAATAACATTTTACAAGTAAATAACTTTTCTCTTATCTAACCGCTTTATGTGTCAACCTGCATAAACCAAAACGCTAACCAATTTCAGTCACCCACACGCTTATATTCCCATTTGCAAAAAAAAAAAAAAAAAACATATCTCTTATACATGCATACTACGTTCCCGTAAGACTAACAACATCACTTCCTTTCAGATTTTATACGTCGGGACCTTGCTCCTGAACGTTATCTCCGCATATGGGAGCGAGCTTGTTATCACTCCTATTAAACAGAATCCTGGAATTTACTTCGAGGAATTGGGGAAAGTAGAACTCTATTCCAACGAATGGAAAGTTCTGGTATATTATGACCTCAAGAGTCTGGCTCAAGCTTTACGTTACATGGGCAGATACGTAGACCAAGTAAATGACTTCTGCAAACTTCTCACAGATGAACCAAACCTCGCCATAATCTGTAGTGGAACTGTGTCTGAAATGAATCACCTCATGAGTGACATCACACAAAAGTATAGCTTACTTAAGAGCAAAGATAGGCAAAAACGCGGCCTATTTGACGCAATCGGGATTATTAGTAAAACCTTGTTCGGAACACTTAACGAAGAGGATGCTAAATTTTATGACAAGCAAATTGACAAGTTAAATTACAACGAGAATCACTTGCTTTCATTAATAAAAAATCAAACTTTTATACTAGAAACCACAGTAAATGTGTTCAACAAATCGCAGGCCTTAATTAACGATCAACTCTCAGCTCTAAATGCCAGACTCACCAAGGTAAAAATGATGATGAATCAACTAATAAACGCGACCCACGACAATCGCATTATTGCAGAAATGGAGTCGTTAACATCTCTAACTACATTGATCATTATCAGGTACCAAAACATAGTCAACACAATAGTTGACCTAGTTACCGATGTTCGACACGGTAAGCCACATCCAACCATAGTAACACCTGAACAATTAGAGTCAATTCTATATACGATACGAAAGGAGATCCCCAGCGATACTCGTTTATCCGCGTTCTTAAAAGATGGTAATCTATTATCCTTGTATCGTATAAGCCAAATGAGCACTTCCATCGTGGATGATAGAATTTTGTACGAATTCAAAATTCCCTTACCATATAAAGAGAATTACCAACTTTATAAAGTTATACCTTTACCTACCATACACCAGCAAAAGCTCGCTTTCATACAACCTACTATAAACTACCTCGTCATAGACTATGGAAAGGAACACTATTACGATCTAACATCGCAAGAACTAGGAAATTGTATAACAGAGGATCATCTACAATACTTGTGCCGAATCCTACACCCCATATTCAATGTGAACTCCGACAGCCAGTTGTGTGAACTACAACTAATAAAAAGAAAAAATTCCATATCACGCACCTGTAATATCAGACAATCAGATCACAAAACAATATGGATCCAGTTGTCTCAGGCAAATAAATGGCTTTTCTCAACTACCGAAAACCTGACCCTAGATTCGATATGCCAAGACACAATAAAACATTACACTATATCCGAAGTCGGAATTATAGAACTTCCGGGCGACTGTTATTTACGTACGTCAGAACTAACCATAAGAGGCTATACTAGTAAGTCAACCCAATTAAAAAACTCATACATACCACCCAATAACATTTCGATACTTATACACAACTCCACCAGAAACTATCTAAACTACTCTGATAAAGTAGCTGTAGTAAAATATGTTTCAAACGAGGACCTTACGGCAATCTCCGATCAGATCAATATTTTAAAGAAGGAAGAAGAAGTGGAAAATCTCCCATTGGATCCACATACGATCCACCATTATTCACTGATATACTTCATACTTTTTGGAATGGTCTTGCTCGTGGCCTATAATATATATAAAAAGGTATCTAGCAGATTAACGCTGAATAATCCCAACTCGACCGGAACAAGACCGGAGAATGAACAGATCACAGTCGATCAACCTGTAGTTTTTACATTTGCATCAAACGAATAAAAAAAAAAAAAAAAAAAAAAAAAAAAAAAAACCCATATGTGTGTGCCATGCAAGATCTCTTAAAAAAAAAAAAAAAAAAAAAAAATTTTTAAACTTACCATACATATTGGTATAAGTTAAGAAAACCTTTTGTAGTTTTTATACTTTCATAATGTAGTCTTTATAAAAAAAAAAAACTTTTTAAACTTACCTTAAATATTGGTAAGAAAGTCTTTGTAGTTTTTGTAGCATAGTTTTTTTAAAAAAAAAAAAAAAAAAAAAAATAATGTACTTTGTAGTTTTTATACTTTCATAATGTAGTCTTTATAAAAAAAAAAAAAAAAAAAACTTTTTTAAACTTACCTTAAATATTGGTAAGAAAGTCTTTGTAGTTTTTGTAGCATAGTTTTAAAAAAAAAAAAAAAAAAAATAATGTACTTACCTTTAATTTTTGCAAGATAGGAAAAATTTTAATTCTTGCTTTGCTTTACACATTGGTAACATCCAACATTTTTGTTAAAGTGAGACTCGACCGGCTGAAAAAAAAATTTTAGAAGAAATTTTTATCTACGAGAAAATTTTTGTCCTTAAGCCAAAAATTTTCTTTTTCTTAGGGGGATGGAATGTTGTAATTGCGCTCGGTCAGCACTCAGCTCAAATCATAATTTATTGGTTGTGACAGTGCTTGACCGACGCAATTCACAACTCATTTCCCACGATACAAAGTATCGTTTTTTCAAGTGCGCAACGAACACTTAAAATTCTTTCCTCAGCGTATAATATACAAATTTTATCAAGAAGTAATCAATTTTTGTTTACTTCTTCGTTCTCCACTTGTGGTAACATTTTTTAAAGAGTCGAATTACATCCTGTTGTCGCGACGAAGTGTGAAAGTTATTTTGCTGATAAGGCAAAGACGCGAGCAAATGATAATTCTCGAAGGCACAAATCGGGGAGTTTAGTAAAATCCTCAATCGGAGTCGGTCGAGTCTCGTGATCTCTAAAATAATTCTCATTGAAAAGCTTAAAAGTTTTAAGAAGTTAATTACAATTATAAAAGTTAATACAATAAAGTCGACAGATTAACGCGCGATCGAGTGATTTTCATTTATTAACCCCATTAAAGACTAATTTCAGAGACACAAAAACGATAAAGGCTCCGATAGATGCTGGACTCCGCCTGGGCGTTCTTCTCAAGGAAAAGAAAGCACGACGCCCCGGGCTTACAACACTGCTAGGAAAATATGATAACATAGATAGACATGAATTTATAATGTGGAGAACATAGCTATCAATGAAAGGAAATAACAGCTTAATAAAGTGTAGTGCTAAGTTGTCAGGACCACCTGCATCAGATTTAATCGAGTTCAATGCTAGAGATAGTTCCTCTAGACTCACAGCTCGGAATGAGAAAGGATTTATGTTAGCATTGCGTTCGAAATTTGTTTGCGTGGTTGCTATGATTACACCATAGAGCTATTGGCCCAAGATTAGTGTTGAGCTTAGCATTGTAATACTGATACATTGCACGCTTAATTGCTGCACTAGTTTTTAGACGTGTGTGTTATTTATATAAGTGCTCACATTCAATAATTAAGGCACGCACTACCGGTGAAAACCATGATCAACCTTCCCATTGAATACATTTTGTTTTAACAGGAAAGTATTTTTCATATAGGTAAGAAATCAATGAAGTAAGGCTCTCCACTTGATGATCAACCGACGTTGAGTTGTAGATTATATCCCAAGATAGAATGGAACACTCTTCAATTAAAGAGTCACTTGTATTCTATTATAGTCGCGGTATGAGATTCTGTTTGGGAATAGAGATATTCCCAAGGAAAATTTGCAATTAAGAAAGAGAAAGCCATGATCCAACGTACGAGGAGGATTGATTTCATTGTGAGAGACTACCCTATCATTATCCGTGACAAGGATTAGATCAAGCAACGAAGGATTTGAAGTATTGAAACTGAAGTATTGGAGGGACTGAACAAAATGCGAAAAATTGTTTGCTGAGCTATCCTGACGTATTAAATTAACATTGAAATCATGTTCTACAAAGACGTGTAACGAACTATATTGTAGGGGAAATCTTTATAGAGACGATTATTCTTTTATTCATGTAAAACTTTCGTTTATATAATTCACAATTAGAATTTGAAAATAACATATAAGTAGAGGCATAATACTCAGGCAAAGGCACCTCTTTCCAGTACCCGAATCCTCACCTATCCCGACATTTAAATGCCGAACTGGCTTACCCGGAAAGCATTTAAACATCCAAAACGCAATCCGACGGTAGTACGTGTGCTAAAACGGAATCCATACCCACACCCTTAATTCCAAGCAAGTACGTGAAGAACGGAAAGTTTATTGGTTGTACGTGTGATACAACGGAAGCCACTCAGCCTGTACGTGTACAACGGAAAGCCATCCGACCGCCTTACTCCTGTCAAAGCCAGTACGTGAAAAACGGAAAGCTGGTGGTTGTACGTGTGATAAGCCGTCCTAGACTCTTTGCTGCCCAGTAAGTACGTGAAGAACGGAACGCTGAGGGGTTGTACGTGTTATAAAATGGAAGCCACTCAGCCTGTACGTGTGTAACGGAACGCTAAGTAGTCTACGAACCCACATCTCACATTTGTAACAGGAACACAGCCATAAGAAGCAATAAAGAATCAGGCATATAAAAGAGAAACCAGAGTTGTCATTTAGCCCTGTACTCCATTGCAGCTACCCAGCAAAAATTTGACGTTTTCCAACGACGACCGTATTGGCGCCCGAAAGAATCCCGACCGACCGAGCAAACGACGTCACAGACGTTTGCATTATGTTGAGTTATGCTCGACAATGTGTACTCCAGTTGTGAAGCATTATCGCAATCAAAAGATTTAGGAGGACAATAAACTGAAGCTAGTACGCATGTTTTACTACTAGAGTCTATTTCAACAGATAGGAATAGCTGAGATATAACTATACAATGTCATCATTGGTCATCACCGAAATATAAGCAGCAGCGCTATGAAATAATAGTTCGCACAACTACTAACCAACGTCTCAGTATCATCAGCGAACGATTATTCTCTAAGCTAGTAAGTAGTCAGTTTGTACTGAGTCACTTAAATATAAGGTTATACAGTACTCGGTTGTTTCAATATAGCTTATAACATAATACAGGAACTCGATTGTTTGATCCGGTGAAAAAGAAATCTGTTTTGCCTTTATCTCGTCACGGATATAAATTGCTACGCCTCCCCCTGGACTACCATTACGATCATTTCTGAATAACTTGTATCCTGGTATGGATACTAAAGTGGACGGACTTTCATTGTTCAACCAGGTCTTACTGAAAAATATAGCATCAATGCTCAAATCCGAGAAGATATCTTCTAAGCCATTTCTCACACTGAGGATCTGGACTTCCATCTATGTTACTGCCTCATCTCACCGTCGGTCATGATGATGACATCTGGTGTATTCTCGCATTATTGACGATTGCAAAATCCGAATATAATAGAGCACTTCAACCCAGCTATCCTGCAGCCACATACTCCAGAGCCCATTGATACCAAGTTTCCAGCCCCACCCGGATGAATTTTTTTGGATTCCACACCATTTTTGTACTTGGTGGTAGGCTCTAAACTCATGATACCGTGCAACGACCTTGATTGGTGGTAAAGAAGCTAGGTTGAAATTACTTTTAATTGCCGATAAAAACTAAGTAGACTTTTTTTCTACTTTTTTTTGTTTTTTTTTTATTAGTTTATTTTGTTTTATTTATTAGTTTATTCTTTTTTTTTTTTTTTTTTTTAGTACAATTTTCAGATAAATATGAATGAGAAAGTGTAGTTGAAAGCTCAGGACTGCCTATCATAATAATTTCCTTTGTTAAAAAATTCTGTAAGCTTGGAAAATACAAACGTTTTAATCAAAGTAGAAGTAAATGCATCCGAGAAAATTTTGAAAGCAAAAGGATAACGAAAAGGAGAAAAGAATTGAAGAAAATAGAAAATAAAAACTAAATATTTGGTGAGCTGTAAGATCAACTCATAGAAAGTGGCAAAGAATTGGAGATCAGAAAGGAATCTGGAAAGATGTAAGTTCAATTTCAAAATATTTTGTTGTTGCTGCAATTATTTCCTTTAAGTGCTATAACCAACGCTTCAGTAGTTTCTCTACCCTTTAAATGACACTAGTTAAGTATAATTTAATTAAAATTCTTTAAATGTTTGTGGATTTTTAAAAACATATATATATGGAGCCCATATATCAGTGCGTTCTACCATTACCCAGCGAACGACCGTTCGTACAGTACGATATATAAATTGTTTATGTTTTTCCAATACTTCCTATGTACAATACCCTAGGCAGACGAAGTTACCCAAGATTTTGTTGATTAAAACGAAAGTCCTGTCAATTTTTGTATGTAATTGACAGCACATTTTTAATAATTAAAATTAAAATTCAATGATAAATCGATTTTTGAAAAATTCAATTACGAACGAATGATCATTGATTTTCCCGTCTGCCTACGGTATAAGTATATTAAAGTTTCCACGCAAGTTGCATACAAACATAGATTTGCTAAAGAAAAACGAAACGTCAAATTTACCAAAATCGTATTAAATCAAGTTTTAAAGAAAAAAACCATAGTGAATATTTATAATTTCCAAAAACTGTTTTCATGAACACTTTTATCTGACGATCACTGCAAAAAAGCATTTCAAATAGAGTTAAGTTTTGTTTCTCTGGAGATTTTTTACAAAATGAACGAAGACTTTTCGAATTGCAAGTTCAGAAAGCAGACCAGTTTCGTAATTTAAAAATATTTTTTTTTTTTACAAAAATATAAAAGTTTCTTAAACTTAAACGTTTTTACCTTTAAATTCCTAAATCGTTTGATGTTTTCACCTCACTTGCAAATAGGTTCATCAGGATGACCAGGTACATCTTCGTCATAAGTGACTTATAAACCCTAATGGGATTTCAACAACTTCTTTATATTATAGCTTAAAAGATTTATTCGCGTCGTCAAGCTTTCTCCGTTTCGAGCTGAATTTACTTTCGATCCGAATGGTACAGTGGCTTATTTTGGTCATTTACAGTACACGATAAAAAAATAAATGAATCAAATGAAAAATGCGTAGGTGAGTCGATGAAATATGCATGAATTTCATTATTTTAAGTATATCCAAAGAGTTCAAAGGCAAACAACGCATATTTGAGTCGAAATAATTCACGTTTTTATCATAATAACCGAAAAAATGGGTTGAACATTATTTAACATAGTAGTAGGGTCAAATTGACCCTATATGTGTTTTATTTGTACTGTGATGTGTGTATTAATTCTACCCCTTCCATAACTTATCTCTACGCAGGAGGGCAGCGTAGTTGGCTTGGTTAGTTTCTTGCTCATTCAGTTGTATGGTGCCGAAGTATCAACATTTCGCTTCTGTTTGTAGTTAGTAATAATGTGATTAGGAGAACACAGTATCAGATTTGCAAGTTTCGTACAATTTCAATGCGTATTTCTGAAAACTGTTTGTAGCAGAATAATAATTTATACCTCAAATCAAAGATAAATAAGAGATCTAGTGAATAATATCGAGAAAAATTAAAAAAAAAAAATTGTATTGGAATGGAGATATTAGCTCGGAAACTTGTAAAAAATGGTAAAAATCGAAGTTTTTTAAATCAAATTCCTGTTAATAGTTATTATCATTTCTCTAGATTGGAAAGATAAAGTCTAGATCGAATGAATAGGATTTACACTAATTCGTAAAAATTGAAGAAGTTGTAATGATAAGAAATTATACAGGGTGTCCCGTAAGTCGACGTCAAGCCCGAATCTGGGGATAGACCAAATCCTAATAGTTACCAGAAAAATATAAAAAAAATCTAACTCATGTATTTTTTAAATTATAGACATTTCTTTTGTTTTCGAGAAAATGTACACCCTGTAATAGTTTTTTCGCTTCTGTTGCTACAAATCTTTATTTTTTTTCAATTTTATTTTTCTTATGTAATCCCGAATTGTGCTTATGTAAGCTGTTGTTTTAAATTCTCAGCCTCCAGCTGCTTGGAAGAAAATGTCACATTTAGCCGAATCAAGAAAACAAAATTAATACTTCACCCAACTTTAACTGACTGTACTGAAAAGAAAATGTACTACGCGAGTTTGGCAAGTAACTTTAAAAATACCCATTTAATTAGGATTCTAAAATGGTATAAGACTTGCTACATTATTTCTTAGATTACGGGAAAACAAATGTTTTCTTCAAGAAACCTAGTTTCGAAAAATTTCTTTTTACCTACTAAAAATAATTCTAGTGTATCCAAAGCTTTCCGTAAGACCGGAATTTTAAGATTTTAGTTTGAGTGAGATGGAGAGTCATTACATGAAATGTGAGTGAGACAGAGAGTGACATTTTCAAATTAGAGATGCTAACTTTTTGTTAAATTTAGGACAAATTTTCCTCAAGTTTAAAATTAAACACCAATTTTTGGATGCTAAGATTTATTATTGACAAAAGATGTTCAAAATGCCTTCCTTCAGCTGCAATACAAGTTCGACATCTTCCTAAAAAAGATCGGGTTATCAGAAGGGAAAATCTTCCGTTGTTGACAAATTCAACTGCTTCCGTAATTCTGGAGCTCATGTTTTTGTAAAATTCCGTGAGCTATACTTTTAGGCACTCCTGTGCTTTCCTGGATTGCACGTACCGAAGTACTTGGGTCTTCTTCAACTGTTTGAAGTACTACGTCCTCAAAAGGTAAGGAACTCATCCTTCACCATGTACTTGGTTTGGAAGTTGGCCCTCTGTGGAGAGTAAACGGTGCACATCAGTGTCGGGATCTAACATTTGGGAAAGGTGCGTACTTCCAGCATGAAAAAGTACTGATAATCAATTGAAAGTGGCGGGGTGAACTATACATAAAACAGTTATTTATCGCTAATAGTTATAGCTATAAGTTCATAATAAAGAAGCAAAAATATTATTCTTCTATTGCACGTTGAAATTAAAATAACTGTACTGAAATAATAAAAATTCTAGTGTAAAAGTACTGGAGGATTTTTAGTGGAAACATTTCTGTTTAAAATCTTCTCATCATGCTTCCAATTACAACAAGAGCTCTGATTCGCCTTTAAAAGGTCTTTTGTACTTAGTAGGTACAGCCAAACAAATTTAAACATGTAAACGACTACGATTTGTTTATTAATTTGTTTTGCGAAAATAATCTTTCTACGGCTCCTGTGGAATGTGGTAGTATTAAAAGCCCATTAATTACTTAGGAAATATTTGCGAATACAGGCTCACCGGCTATTTTCGCAACTTTCGACTTTATCCCAGAAACTTTCAATAGAGTGATTTCGATATTTCTTTAAAAACTCGTAATCAGCTAAAGCCCGCGCCACTTTCTATTAATCGCTTCTTCATCAATATTTCTAAAAAAATTTAAAAGTGGTACAACAGATTGTAGCTTTTTCTGGAGATATCCAAGATAAATTATTTAGAACATCATTTTCGAAATCAATTCTTTTCCAGCTTTCTTTGCAAAAAGTTTTTTTAAATTTTAAACTGTTATTTATGAACTCAATGAGTACAGAATCTTAAATGTTATTTAAATACTTTTCTACCTGTATACCGCAAAATACTTCATTTAAAGGACGCACGTTATCGTTATTATCAATATCAACATTACTTAATTTTGAAGTATTCGTTCATTTCATTTTTTACAAAATTTCTCATCATAAAACTAAGTAAAAAATAGGACTATCTATAATTAAATGGCTTTTAGGACCCTCGCTTTGAAATTCCTTATTTAAAGAATTAATTATTTTTAATACAAATGATAAAAAGAAGAAATGTACCTAATTTTGCAAGGGATCTGTTAATGAGGACAAAATAAAATGATTTTTGGAATTTACGAAATTAATATCGAAGTCCGTTAAAGGAAAATAGTGTTTAACCGCTTCCTAATAAAAATTTCAAAATAATTTATGAAACATGTTGTACGTATTTGTCTTACCTCTAGCGATAATTGTCGCGTAGATGCGACTCTTAAAATAACGTGAGAAGGGGTTCCAAAATATTCTTGAAATGTTGCAAAATCTGTACGATGAAAGGAGCTGTTGCAAAAATGGTAATTTATGGCCGAAATCTAGTTATTTATTGTATATGGTAACTCTTTGCCAGCGTATTTTGTGCAAAGATTTAAAATGTGGCAGATGCAACCCTGCACAAATAGATTGGGGCATCCCGTTTTCAATGCCCATCATAGTTGCACAATTGTCAGCAGCAAAACCCAACATATTATTTAGATTAATATTAGTTACTATCTTTAAGAATACAGTCAGTGCTTCAAAAATTCCATCAGCGGTGTTCTCTTTGACTTCTTGGAGTCCAAGAAAACGATCTTAAATCAAGTCTTTGATTTTTAATCTCACTAAGTTAGCGATTCCTTTGCGGACTATTATGTCTGTGCTTTCGTCTACAAGTATTGAGAAGTAATTAGTATCGGAAATGTTTTCTATATTCTGTGATGCTATGATTTCGTTCGGTAATATATTTAGTAGCCTTCTTCCCATTAAACTTCATTTTTTGAACAAGCTTTGACTCCGTAGCAATGTTTTTAATCATTTTCAATAAATGGTCTCCTACAGAAAATGAAAGATTGTGTTCTTTTCTGCAATTGCCGTCTTTTTCTTCCAGGACATGACACAAAGCGATTTTCCTAGTAGAAAATAGATTAAATACCTAACACACATCTACACAAATGAATTAATAAATAATAGAAACACTAATACTAATATCACAGATCGTCATCACAGTTAGGAGAGAGTCAGATTAGCTCAGATGATCAGTTAAGTTGTACTCTTCAGTGAATAAACGTAGTGCTAAGAAGCACTGACTTTTTATTTTAACTAACAATACATAACACTTTTTTTGTTTTTTACTTGCCAAAGTTCGAAGTCGTACTCTACTCTAATACATTCAAAGAGCGATTTTGCTTTGTATGCGAAATAGCACTACTCTAAATATTCAAAGAATTTGATATCACGGGCCTGGAACATAAAGGCGACAATGGTTCTGCTAAAAAACAGACATTATGAGTTCATGTGTTTTAATTTGTTGGCTGAAGGTGCTGTTTATAGCTTTATGCTCGATGAAGTTATCTAAAGATAGGAATTTATACCACATCGATGCGCGAGGGGGGACATACGTAGTACTTATACATAACCGGTATGATTGCCAACAAATGTTACCAAATTTGACAAACATTTTTTAGAAAGTGAGAAAGTTCAGCAAATTCTTTAAAGTTCGAAAGTGCTTTTTAGAATTAAAAGTGCTGAAATTACCACAAAAGTGTGGCAAATTCCATCACTGGTGCACATTTCTAAAAACTTGATGATTTGACTCGCTAGCGTTACTATCTATCTCACTCACACTTCATATAATGACTCTCCGTCTCACTCAACTTGAAATCGTAAAGTTACGGTCTTTGGGCAAGCTTTAGGTATACTAGAATCATTTTTAGTAGGTAAAAACATATATTTCGGGTTTCTTGAAGAAAAATTTTTTTTTCCGTAATCTAAGAAATACTGTAGCAAGTGTTATACCAATTCAGAATCTTTTTTTAAATGCGTCAACTTCTAAGGTTACTTGCCAAACTGGCGTAGTACATTTTCTTTTCAGTACAGTCAGTTAAAGTTGGGTGAAGTATTAATTTTCTCTTCTTGGTTCGGCAAAATGTGACATTTTCTTCTAATCTGGAGCAGTTGGCTTAGAATTTAAAGCAACAGGTTACATAAGCAACTATTCGGAATTACATAAGAAAAATAAAATTGAAAAAAAGTAAAGATTTTTAGCAACAGGACATGTACATTTACTCGAAAACAAAAGAAATGTCTACAATTTAAAACATACATGACTTAGATTTTCTTTTATATTTTTCTGGTAACTATTATGATTTGTTCTATCACCCGATTCTGGCTTGACGTCAACTTACCGGACATCTTGTATATATTTTGCGGTTAGATCATGGAAAACGATATGCTTTAATTATCATTTTCATTCATTCCAAATCACTGAAAAATACGAGCAATTGATTGTAAAAGAAACATTTGAATTGATAAGTGATATTAATACTGATAAATGTTTATTAGTTTAAAATAAATCTCTGAAATGTGAATGTTTCTTTTATTTGTTCCTCCCAAAAATATGGCACTTTTGACTTTCACAAGAGTACAATTAACGCATACTACAGTTAGATTAATTTTATCAAAAGAATTAGTTCTTCTCCCTAGATCTTAAAAACTACCTTATGTTACAATAGAAATAAATTCAATATCTATGTTATTCATGAAAGAGTAGAGAGAACTAAAAAATTAGATCAAATCGGATTCGATTCTGATTTGAACTGTGTTCTTTTCTATTGCCTGAACCTGGATCATCGCCCAGAATCATGAAGGTGTGCTTAATAAATGCGTGAATATGCGGTGATGCATTATTTTTACGGCGCTGCGCAAAGCAATCCTCGGAAAGCTGGTAGACTTTATCGAGCTAATTTTGAGGAAGTTTTCATTAGACTGCACAGCTCTTACATGGAAGGCGTAATACCTGTCATAAGAAATCGTAAGCTTGGTCGGAGGATTGCGGATGTAGAGAGAGGCGAAGAAATATTAGACGAATTTGAATAAGATCATCATTGAGTTTAAGACAACTTGAAGGACGTGCCGGCTTCTCATAATTGGTTATTCACCGACTTTTAAGTACAGAAATGATTCCATATTCAGCAAGTGCAAGTATTACTACATCGAAATTATGTGATCAGTGTAAAATTTTGTAAAAAGATGTTACGGAGAGATTGACAAGATCCCAATTTCGTTGATAAAATTCTTTAGAGCGATGAATTCATATTCACCCGATTTTAACCGATAATAACAGTAGTTAGGTGTGTAGGAAATCCAGATGTCAAGAGACTCAAATTTTTAATACCAGTTTAATATAAATTTGTAGAGCGAGATACTAAATCACGAGTTCTTCGGACCGTTTAAGCTGCCTTCCTACTTGAATGTTGAAGAATATCTCAATTCCTTCTTGAGCTCCTTACAAGCTGTCATGTTAAACATTCGTCGAGATATGTGGCTTCAATACAATGGCATGTCTTTCCAGCGGGAAAAATAAGAGCGCTTCCAGAAAAATCGGAGTTAATGAGCTTATAACTTGTGGCAGACAGAGGTACGGCGGAAGCTTTTTTTATAGGAAAAATGTGCACTTCTCTTAATCACGGGCAAATTTCGGGCTTTGGAGATTTGTTCGGGACATACTATTATGTTGCTTCCATGAACAAATGCAAAATAAAGTCAGAAGGTATTAGCCCTTCATTATTTGAAAGTGCTGTGTGAAGGAAGAAGCATCTAGAGATTTTATGGTGGTAATAATATTATAATTGAATAAAGTTTTTTTCGTTAACATGAGTAAAAGTTTCAGTGAATTTCTCTTACTATTTGGCTGTTGAAAAGACTTGCGAAGCTAGAAAAGAGCGCTTTTGCGAAGCTAGAAAAGAGCGCTCTTGAGAAGCTAGAAAAGAGCGCTTCCTTCCGCAGACATCAGATATTAAAATGAAACAGAGATGGATAGGCTGATGAAGCCCTTCGAGATGTCAAAACGTGTGTTAGAGTGTTCTTTTTCCCGCTGGGTTGCCGCTATGCTCTACATGTATGACAACATTAGATTTTCCAGCGGGAAATGGAAGCGCTCAAAGACGAATGCAAGAGAGCTTCTTTGTAAGCTTGCAGCGCTTCCCACCGCATCCATGTTCATATCTTTTTAACGAGAGCAAGTCCGCAGAGGGAAGCGCTCAGCTGCAGATTTTTGGGAAGCGCTCTTGGAGCGCTTGCAGGGTAGCATTCTTGAAATGCTTATAAGGTACCGTAGCAGTCTTGGAGCGCTTTTGGGGAATACAGAGGGAATCAAGATAAAGCCTTTATGAATAATTTCAGTTTTATTCTGAATCCGCTCCGTTCTATTTTAAAATAAATTAAATTTCAATTAACCGCACACTTCAACTGACTCAATACTAAATGAAAATTCTGAAAGCCGAGATTACTCATATCTTTTCCGAATAAAAAATAGATAGTTTATGAATAAGGCTAAACTTAGAGAAGAGATCTGCTTCCGCAAAGAATCCTTTGGCTATGTTAAGAGAGCGCTTTGGAAAAGATATTCTCTGGCTATGGTGTGGAAGCACTTCCCTTTACAAGCGTTCGACATACTTCCCGCTGTGCTTCGCCTTTCCCCAAGGCTGAATCGATCGCGGTAGAACAATTACATAGCTAACAAGATCATTCGACGTAAATCTTATAGATTTTTTTATTTTGGAAGTTTTAAAAGAAATTGTTTATGCTAGAGAAGCTGATTTCAATTCGGATTGCCAAACAAAATTTGACTGATAGTTGATAGCATCAGATAAAACTGTCAATTATTCATCAGACTTCGACGGAATTTGCAGACTGTGTATCTCAGTTGAGGGAGACAATTTGGAAATTAAATAAACCTATTTTTTCCGTTTTAACATTAAAACAAAATTGCACAAAATGTAGATAATAGAAAAAATGGAGAACAGTCTTTTGGATTTCTTGGAATTTTGAATTTATTCTGAGTTTTTAATTCTATCGACTCTTTCATGAATGATGCCGATCTTAAAGTTATTGTAATTGTAGTATGATATTGAAATTTTTGTCGTGTAATCAAATCAATTTTTTTTTAAGATGTGCACATATACGCCAGTGTATTTTTTTCCAGTATGCTTAGAAAATTCCACGAACTGATATCAACAAATAAAATAGGTATGTTTTTAATGCTATTTACATTAGATAGAAATGAGAATTTGCTACTTGATCTTATAACTACGTTCCCAAGAGACGTTTCCACTATTTCAGCGCAATCTTTTGCAGTTTTAGCAAATATCTAAATTTATCTCAAAAATTATAAAATGTGGAATAACTTGTAAACCGTAAACTTTTGTATGTCATTCAGAGGGTGGCTAGTGATGTCCTCTATAGCTGCTATTCCTCTCGACACCCAGTATAATACTTAATCGTCCAATTGATACACAAGTCAATAAAGGAACAAAGTATGTCCGGCCTTTGTGTTTATTATGATATTTTTGTTTTTATGTTACGAGTAAATATTAAATATTGAAATAACTATTGTATATGTTATAAGAAGTTAATAGGGGGTCCCTGGCCTCCTAGACCCTTGTAGCCCTTCCCTGTAAATACGTCACTAGAATGGGACACAATCCACTACCTCACCATAACTTTCGTAGGCCTTCATATAATAATACTGCTCGCTGGTGCCTCCCTCGCATATTACCTAAAAAGTAAAACAAAAATAAATTGGGATATCATAATTAAACATAAAAACAGAAATTACTATCGCTGCGGTGCGATGCGAACCAAAACATTCCCAGAAAGCATCCGCTATCTTTATATATTTGATCCGCAGTGATCTACAAAATAAAGATGCAAATTATAAAATTTATAACACAACAAAAGCATGCAAAACTTCGAACGAAAATTTAATGAAAAAGTCACTTTAATAGAAGACTTTTTATAACCAAAACCAAGTTACAGGAAAATAAAACAACAACATGTACTAGAAAACATTGCTTCAAACTTAGTAAACAAACAATTAGAAAATGGTAAAATAACACTCAATAAATGTACAATTTGTAGTCTTTCGGAATTATATTATCAAAGAAACACATATAATGACAGGCAGTCACCTTTCATGTGAATTTTTCATTGAATTTCACAGAAATCTAACATTCCGGGTGAAAATATGTAATAAGGGGTGTAATTACAACCCCTTGAAACGAGATAGAAGGAACTTGGAGAAAATTTATAGCGAATTTAGATTCTACACCAAATTAGTAATACCAAAAAAGTGTAGAATACGTAAAGTACAGTATAGATTAAAACTTAAATTAAATGCACAAGAAGTAATGAAATTTGTCGGAAGTTAAAAATAACAAAGTACAAACAAGCAATAAAAGGAAATTTAAAAATGAATAAAAAGAAATTATGGATATGGAATCCACATTTTTTCTAATCATCTTGTCTGTCGAAATTAGCCACCATTTTGCGAAATTTCTCCTACTAAGGTCTACAAAAAGGCGACACAAATGTCAATGGCTTACTTAATCGTTGTAGTGTTTTAAAGGGTCAAATCAAGTGCAAATTTCGAATTGTTGCTTTGGAATGCCCTGTGGATTTTTCTTTTAGGTTAGGGTAGGTTAGGTTAGAGAGGCGGCCATCGCGCGGACCTCTGCGATCAGCCTCACTTAGACAATGCGCGGTGGATTGTGATACCACCTTGTTGGGAACCTACCTGGGAATGATATGCCAGTTTTAGGGGGTGTGGTAAAACCAGCAGCCAAAACTATTATACAAAACAAACACATTGGTTTTTCCGAACCCTTACTAATAACACTTGTGAATCCTAATAAAAAACAGAATGAATTGTATTTCCGTCTTGGGAGTTCTACCTCCTTGTTCCCTGTTGCTTTTATTTCACGTA
Source organism: Dioctria linearis (assembly GCA_963930735.1). Taxonomy (NCBI): domain Eukaryota; kingdom Metazoa; phylum Arthropoda; class Insecta; order Diptera; family Asilidae; genus Dioctria; species Dioctria linearis. The sequence continues at coordinate 238,027,016 of OZ005740.1, read as the reverse complement.
CGGCTCGAACAAACCCACGCACACGTACACGCATACACATGCCGATCTTTTTTAAACACAAAGCAGTTTTTGATTGTTATTTTTGAGCTTTAAAATATAAATCCAAAAAGAAATCGAATAAAAATCATAATTTTAAAAAGTATAGGACATTTGTGAAGATTCGGTAATAAGAATCATAATGCTACGTTCCAATCAATCCTGCTATAACTTTTTATAAATAATTTTTTGGTTTGAAAAAATTAAAATAATTCTTATTTTCAGTGCCTGTGGGAAACTGCTGTGTTATGCCATCAGTTTTCTATAAAATTGTCTTTTTTTTTATAAACTATTTTAAATAGATTTTTTTCGTGGAGTTTTTCGGATCTTTTGTCATTTTTTCTTCCTCTAGCTAATTTTGTCGAAATTTACTTCAAATGAAGTTGATCTGTACAATTTTATTACTATTTATACTTTATATTTATTGTATAAATGTACGGTAGTGTGTGTGTGTGTTTCACTTCTCAATATTAATCGTTGCATGTAAAATTCTTCCACTCTTTGTAATTGCAAGTAGGAAGTTCGACCAGCCTAGTGCTTTGAACAATACAGTTTTTGTAATTTTTATTTCTATTTTCTTCAGATTTTTTTAGTAAACTTAACTGGTTAATAAATTTACACTATCATAATTTCAAAACGCACAAACTTAACTGTTAGATCCGTTAAATATTTTTAAATCATTTTTTTAAATTAATATAAACTAAAATATTTCAATATTTCGTCGTAAAAAAATGGACTTGCATATCATTCAAAATAAGCGAGTCATATACAATGAAGGTTGCAGTAAACATACATAAAATGAAAAAAAAACATTTTCTTTTATCGATGTTAGTCAAGTTAGATTTTTTTAAACGACAAATCTAAAGTCTATTGATATCTAAAAATTAAAAATTCGAGAAAAATCATGAAAACCTGATCGTCAATATAAAGTGAAAAAATTCTTTTGTTATTGTTAGTTGCACGATATGAAAAGCCATCGCGGAAGTAGGATAATAAGAGAATATGTGCCATTGAAATATTTCTGAAATGCTTAGATTTTGTGTTTTGTGTTTTTTCTTGCAAAATAAAATTCAGTTTTTGGTAAATTTTTTTGTTGGATTGGTTTAACCAATAAGTCTAATCGGTCCACAATAAGTTTAAATATACCAAATATACCACCAACAGGGCATTAAATGTTGGTGTTAATCATAACTCATACTGTTAGAAAGGAAAACAAATTTAAAAAAAATTCAATAAAATATGTTGCATATATATATATATATATTTGTTTTGTCTATCCTCAATGATAAACTTTACAAACAGTTAAATGAGTGCATACCCGTAGCGTAAATCAATCTGTTGCCTCAAATGTACGAAACACATGAGGATTTCCTTTCCTTGGAGGATTAATAACCGAATGAAGCTAAAATAATAATGGGTGGGCGGCATTTCTGATAAACATGGCAGAAACATCAAATCCAGTGATGAAGTGAATGTGGCGATCACTGGTAGGTACACCAAATCCAGTAACGAAAGCTCTTCACTGACATAAAAACCAAATCGAATGGATAGAGGACTCTTCAATATTTCCAGCAGATACACCAATCTGACAATAAAACTATCGGCAGAAACCTCACATCTGGTAGCACAAAAGATTTTCTCTTGACAATATCATACACACTTCATCAGAGGCGAAACACCAACCTTTAGCTAATTCTGATATAATACAATTGTAAATAATCAACAATATATAAAACGACTCAAAACAACAAAAACAATACTGTTCAGAAAAGAACACACCTGAATTCTTCAGGTTATCGAGTAAGTGGTATGCGATGTACACAGTAAAAAAATGTAGGGCACATTCCCCAAAATTTAGGGAATGTTCACTAAAATGTAGAGAGGTGATAGCACCAAATTCCACCATAGATGATAGAACACCACCCCCTTTCTTATGGCCCTTATTACTAAGTAGCACGGAAGTTATGTTGGTGCGCTGGGAACGCTCATACAAAATATTGAAAAACAACATATGAATTGTTTTCAAAAACAATGTGTGAATTATATAAACGAAAATATATTTCCATATAAAATGTAGCATAATACCTAATTTATTGAATGTTCCCTTCCCTATATCCAAGATAGCTCAACATTTCGGGAATGTTACGTATATAAAAGGTATTCTGTTGCCAAATATTTAAATCTATTGAATGTTCCATTGATTTGGGGAATTTATATCAGAAAAAATGATTACTACATTTAATTCCTTCATATTATTTTATTCAACACTGCGCTGCCTTACATTTTGCAATTCCAATAAACTTTTTAAATAAATGTGTTCCAAGATATAATCATTTTGAAATTTCTATGCTCTCTTAAAAAAGGTATCGCTAACTCCAGTCATAATTTTTTTACCAGTTTTGCTACGTACAAATACAGCACTTGTAAATCATAATTTTATTTCGTTTTTTTTTTCAATTATTTTAGGCCCGGATACCCCGAAAGCTGAATAGTTATGTTAGGTTGCAGGTTCAATGAACTCTAAACTTTTCAGTGCTCCAGATTGCAACCAAAGCTATTATTACGCAAAGATATTACCAATTATTTTCAAGACAATACTTTTATTCGATTTCCGAGTGATTGACTGGTATATTGCTCTACTCCCATTCCAGCCTAAGCCATGTAATGTGTAATTTCGTAGAATATAAGAACTTTGCTTTCCAGTTTGCATTTATTTTCAAAGGAGTTGAAAATACTCGTACTTTCGATTTGAAGTAAAATACTCGAATGAGACATCATTGATTGCAGTCTTAAGTTTTATAATCTGTGCAATACTATTCCGTTCGAGTCCCAATTCAATAACGATTATTTTCATTCCATCAGTGTTTCGAATGCAATTTCGTTCGAATCTTTATTAAGCGATGCATAGCTCTCATTCCGACAGAATTTTGAAGTGATAGTTCCTCTAAAACCTTGCATATACGAGCTTTACTTTACAAATGCTAAATTCCCAACTGTGCTATTTGTCCGATTTATACAGAATTGTGCAGTGAAGATTTGCTAAGTGATATGTTTGCAATCAAATCCTGGAGTGATTTGCAAGCTTCCCTATAGTCGTTACATCAAGAATTCTTTTACATTTTAGCTAAAAAAGTCATTAACTACTTCTGATTGAAAAATGTTTAGCATATTTTCCGTGCGCCAGTTAGCGCTTTTGCCGGCGAAATGTTACCATGTATCGTCTTTTTTCCAAACCACACTCTGCCTTCCTTTGCAATGTACCTATATATACCTAGCTATTGCGGCATCCTGATAGTAGCTACCTTCACTTTCTTAAAAGTCAGCTGCATTCGCTAAAAAATTTTAACTTCAATAAATCGTTTCGCAATAGTACGACAGTAATCCATCTTAGAAGAAGTTGTCGCAAGATGCAGCTATCAGTCAGCGTCGAGTCGGTAGTTTGAGAGTGGCAGAGGTAGTGGATGTGGGAATTTCCCTTTTAATCCGCGCTTTTGGTTTTGGGTGCATCCAGTACACGTTTTGACTTTTTCTCTGCATTTTCTTTTCAGCAAAAATGTATGCCATCTTTTGCTGTTCAGGCGGTTCATTTGATGATCGGCGAAACATCAAAGAAATCGTCAAGTGTCTTTGCTATGATAAGAATGCAACCGGTGGCGGTGTTTGAGTGCACATTTATAACGCATTCGAAGTGCGTTCATATAACGAACCTGAAATGCTAGCGACCTCGATATATTCCTCGATATATGACTTTCAGGGCATATTAACGGACATGAATTGGCTAAAAAGGTTTTGACTGCTTTGTTTTATTCTCGAAGATAAGAAAAGTTCTAAATTGAAACAATGAATCTATAATTTCCTATCCCATTAGGGATGAAACAATCCCGAAATTTTATTAAATGTTACAAACTTTCCCAAATCTAGAGAAAAGCCGGAAGTAAATTGTGCACTTAACCAGCTGGTGGTGGAAAAATGACATAGGGGTGAAATGGGTAGGCAATCGCAGCCGTGCACATTTATTGAAACAAAGACACCGAGTGAAGCCTCACTGCACTATAATTAACTAATCCCTTTCAAATTTGCTGCCTTCCGTAGATATTCTAGATCAAGGTTTTCGCTCCCCTAACTACTCTGTCCTAATAATTGTCAGTGCAACCACATAAATTGTAAAAAAAAAAGCAACGCCTTTTTGTCTATAGGTCATAATGGGAATTGAATAAAACACTCAATGCCAATGGAAGTTCACGTTTTTCTGTGTAATTATATGGCCGGCTAGATCGTGACTTTTTACCTGAACAGATCCCACTAGTTTCATGAAAATTTAGTTCATGGCGACTGGCTCAAGTTCATAATTTTGAGGTGGTGACCATTAATAGCCGCTTCAGCAGAGTTCCTCATTATAGTCTCCATCCATTTTGCTAGGAAGATAGAACTTTTCGCAAGTGATAATTTGGATAAAAGGTTTGCTAACCATTCGAGGACTCCGGTAACGTTAAGAAAGTGTGTCAGCTATATACAGCATATTAAACCACAGCAAACTAGCATTTATCTAGTAGTAATTACTTTATTACTGAATACAATTAAATGCTAATTTCGGTTCAATATTGGTTATTACCTAGAATCGTTCGCTTACTTATCTGCTCACATTAAGCACGAAGACGACTTTAGAGTGTTATTTTATTTATTTTTAAGTTGATTTGAGAATAGTAATGTTCTCTGGAGTAACTAGAGTAGGGTGTAAATGCTTGACTTGAACAACAAGAGTCAAAATGCTCACTACGAACAGTAGACGTATTTTGATGTAAATATTGCAAAATATACTAATAGTAGTTGAGTATCTAATAATATCTTGAGGTATAATTTGGACGTCAAATCTATTAAGTACGATCTCAGGTTATTATTGAAATGCAGACTTTAAATAAAGATTCAGTCTGCTGCTAATTGTATCATACTTTCGTCTTAACCTATGTACTAATTCGTAACTATGGTTTTAGTCCGGATGGATTTCATTAGTAATTTGCGCCCTCTCTGTTTCCTTCTCGTGCTATTTCTACGAATTTCAAAGAATAAAGAAAGTTTCCTAGATATCCTCTAAGTCATCTTTAGTGATCACAATTCAGGTAAAAAAATTTCATTTAGGTGTATAAATTCGAATGAAATCAGTCTTAACCATAAAATCTGATGCAGTGGGACCAATTGAAATCCCTCCAGGATTCATTCCATACATGTATCTATACAAATCTTTTCTACTTCGACACCTTTAATACATGTCTCACAGCTCTTTTTCCTTCAGTAGGTACTTTGAAAACTGCTGCAGAGCTTCCTATCGCAAAAACATCGTCATCTGCAAAAAATTCTGGTTTCCATCCGACCTACTATGTAGTACTACTTCTGACCGAAAGCAATGAAAAAACTGATGTATTGGCAGATTCAGGATTATTAACTACTTATTCTAAATATATTGACAACATAAAGGACGTAGGCGTATATTAAACAAAACTCTTAACTGATGTAATCATATTAGTGCCAAATTAGGAAAAATTTATAGTGAATTAAGGTTGGTATGGTTATTTGCGTTGCTCTTCTAAAGAACACCAGAATGTAGCTCGTATATAGATTCTACTACTCCCGCATTTAAATTACAATTTTCTAATGAACAGTAAAATTGTGTCGATGTGTACTTCAAGAAAGGAATGACCTTCAATTAGTTCACCTAGTTAAAATGAATGGATTTAAGGACGTAGATAGTATAAAGTTCATACGAAAATGTAGCTCGTATTACGTTAATTATATTTTTGAGGTAAGTTCTCTCTATGTAGTTGATGTATCTGTTACACTGATGTTGTATGACATAAAGGTTTATTTAAGGTATATAGAAGACAAGGTATTCCCGTTAAAATTTTGACATATTGCAGCTGATAGCCTGTGACGTAATTCTGTGACTAATGCATATACATTTTTATAGGAAAGACAGAGAGAGGAGAGAGAGTATTGCGTTCTGTGTACCGTACTGTCCTATACATTTTCACGGTAATTCGTCACTAATGGCGGAACGTGGATTGTAATGGGAATACCTTGTATTCTATATACCTTGGGTTTATTTTAAAATTCCAATGTTATTTATTCAAATCCAATAGAATATGGGCCCAGAATTTATTGCAGAATATTTGAATACCGCTTATTGTTTTTACCCAATGTGAGATAAACAAACTACAAATTATTGAAAGAATTGACTGTATTATCAGCACTTTGTGGAAAATTGTTTCGTTACCAAAGAACATTTATTCTATATATCGACGCTTGAAAGGCAAAATGGGATAAGCGACAATTTTTTGGAAATTATGTGATATATACCATTAGAATCGCATGCATGCATGCATGAATCGTTTGCATTGAATGGGCTAGGTATCATTCTCATACCATGACTTTTGTGTCGCTTAGCCCAACTGTGATTTGGAGACCCAATGGGTTTTTTTTTTACTAACCGAAAGAGATTTCTACAATTTTGGGGATTATGACAGTAAGATAAAAGGCCCAAATGAAAATTGAGTCTTAGTCCTTTTTACCCCTTTCTTGTATTGTGTTCGCACCCAACTTATCTAGTTTTACTTCGATGTAATACATGTGACTGATGCCAGTTAAATTCTTTTACTTGCAGTAAAATTTTACAAATATTGTTTTTATCCTTTTTTACTTGACACCTTTTTTCCTATTTTTTTATTTACGGAATCGTTGTGGCTTATATTGTTTTTCCCAGCAGTAAAATTTAAAAAAATGAAGTTTATCTCTTTTTACCTGAAAATCCAAAAACGAATAAGGCTCTTAGACTGCGTTTCCTAATTTTTGTTTTCGAAAACGTTGCCGAATATCCCTATTTGATTAAATGCAGACAGGCATTTTTTTTTATTAAGCTATAACGTGTTATTGTATTCGATTGATGAACAGGGGTGCAATTATTTTGTACTTTGCCACGCATTGTAAAACGACGATCAGATTCTAGGGCCAGGGCTGCCAGATTAGGGAATATTGTCCTCAAAATGGGGAAAAATCCACTCGCTAGGGAAAGTTTGGAAAAAACAGAATCATGAGGAATTATATGAGGAAAATTATTTAGCAATGGGAAAAATTAGGGATTTTATTATTACGTAATGTTTAACTTTGAACTGCAGATTGCCTAGGCGTACACGCAGTACTTTTTACCGTTGAAAGGGATTCGGGGGGAGGAAAAATTGTGAAATGCCAAGTTTCAAACTGCAGCACGATCAGCATTCCAATACAAATGCAAGAAAATATTTTCGGCCATTTTGAAATTGTGAAATATCTGATCGGACGTCTGTTTTGTTCAGTTCTTTACCTGTGATTTCAGGTGATAATGTAATAATATAATTATCATTACGTTCTGTGAATTTGTGATACAAAAAAACACCTGTTTACACTGAATTAAATCCTTACATTCCTATATTACCTGCACCAGTTATGCTCATACCATCCATTTTATCAGACTCGAATGTGGATTTAAGTAAATCTATTGAACAGCCTTTAATATCTCTTCCAACAGAGACACATAATGATGCTGCTGGAATATCAACTAGTGTGTAGGATGAATTTACGATTTCACAAAAAACTGTCATCGCGATCTTAAGGCAAAACAAAACAAGAGATATTTAGATTATATGTCCGAAGATGAAGCTTCGTTAGCAGATATTTTGGGTGAAGACACTGATTCTGATGTATGCAACGGAGATTTCGAATTATCTGAAAATAATGATAATGAGGATTACGCATCGAAATTGAAGCAATCTGGTCAGGAATATACCAGATGTAATGAATCCGTCGGACGGTAAGAAATGCGACAATGAATGTGGTTCAATTACAGAAGAGAGGAGAAAGCTCATATCTGACCATTTTTGGAATCTTCCTACTGAATGACGAAAGGACTGCCATGGAAGTATATGCCGAAAAACAACTGTAAAACGAAGGCGAGCTGGTGAGTCACTAATAAATACTTCATCAACGAAGGTGAAGGTAAGAGACCGATTTATCTTCAATTTTTTTCTTCAATGCTAGATGTTGCGGAAAAGATCATTTACTATACCACATGTAACGCTGAATTTTGAGCCGCTAAAGAAGATTTATGTGGGAGATGTGAACTACCTAACAATATAAAATAATCTACAAAGACTGTAGTTATGAAGTATATGTCGTAAGGTCTTTAGCCATGTCTACCTTCCACAAAAATTTAAAAATTTGTCAAATTTGTATAAAAATTACAAAAAAAAAAAAAAAATACATTAAACAAGGAGTCGATCTTGTAAGTGAGAGAGTATTCTGCAATATATTTAATGACAACTTTAACATTGGATTCTATGTTCTGAAAAAAGAAAAATATTTGAAATGTCTGATATTCGAAGGATCAACTGAAGACAATCCAAGCCATATCAAGATCACGGAGAAAATGGAACATGAAAGCAGAAAAATTCTATACCTATTTTCGCTCCAAAGCACATCAGAATATTCAGAAAATTTATCCCATAGAGAAATCATGCTTTTGTACTACTCACGAAAATTTGCAGTACTGTTATATTGTGATTACTGCCCTGGTTAAAACCGTAATCGAGTAATTCTGACAAATCGTCTTCAAATCTGTAACCATACAAATAAGTTTCTTGTTGACGGGTCACACTTACATGCCTCTGGATTCGGTACATGCGGTTATTACACCTTCACAATAGTATACAATATTTACAAGAGCAGGGTAAGATCCAATGACATACAATGTTGAATTATTGATGCGAAATGCCGTTTTGAGATGGAATGTTATCAGCGAAAAATATTTTAAAGGAAACCTTACTGGTAAAATCAGTTAAATTCGGGTGGACACATTTAAGAAAAAGGATGATTCACAAATTCTGGTAAAATATTCTATGAACGAATTTGCGGAATCTTTCCCTACAGATGTTCAATCAAAAGCCAAAATTGCACCCACTGCTATCTACATATATCAAAAACAAAGTATGACGACCTTTATAAACTTTGCAAAGATAAAGTCGTACCAGAAGGTTTTCATCAAGAATATCTGACCATTCCTTCTGCTGCTAACTTAAGAGACACACTTGCAGATTCTGAATAAGTTAGAATATTATTGATGTTATATTAATTTTCACAAAGCAATATTACAAAACTCTGAAGACTGTTCCATTTTTTATGTGCCTTTACAAAGAGATTTTTTAGTTTTAGTAGAACATTTTTTTTGTTATTTCAGCCTTTTGGGCACCTAAAAGCACTAACAACTATTTTCGTTTAACTCTTTCGTGCCTGCTGGGACACATAGGACCCAAAAAAATTTCAAGAGCTTCGTATGAGCACTAAAAACACTCTTAATGGGAGTTTGTTGTCCCGTTAGGGTCTTTATACTCTCTAATAATGGAATTTGCGGTTGTAGCTGTCATTCAGCACTTTAATTTTGTGCAATAGTAAAGTCTGTTACAACGCGTTTTAGAGGAGTATAAAAGAGTGTAGTGTTTTTATTGTTTTATTAGTGCTTTCGAGGTTGATTTAATTTAAAAAGTATGTATTTATTTTTTCATCAATTTGAAGAAAAAAATCGAATGGGGAACACATTTTGTGTTGTTTTTTATGGAATGGGTAGTTTTGGTCCCAACAAATGCATTCAATGGGATCAAAGTATCCCAGCAGGGTTGAATAATACATTTTTTTTTAAATTTCTTCTAGGAGTGCTTTGCTAGGAGGAAGCCGAAACCAAGATCGATGGATACTGATTCAGTGAATCTGGATCTAAAGATTTACCGACTGAATATGAATATTTTGAAGAAGACGAGTACTGCGAGAACAACACAGAAGAAAAATGAGTGTCAACTAATCCTACAGATTGTTCTGATTAACCTTCAGAGTTTGTACCTGAAGCTGAGATTTTAGCTATTTGTGTTTAGTTTCAACTAGGAATATCTGATTCTACATTTACGCCGAGGAAAGCTATTTCATCTAAAAGATGTTATATACTTGGTGAAATGTTGATAAATTCACAAACTCCATTGAAAGTGTTTTAACAAATAATTCCAAAAATTCTCATCATTTATATTACATAATGTACCAATGAGGGGATGGAGATATATCGCAAGTCTTCCAAATCGCATCAAGTTATCTTAGATACATATGAAGGAGAAATAAAAAAAATACTTTGTTGCTGTTAATCATGGCTTATAATCGTGTTCCTGCTATGCGTCACTATTGGTCGAATCACACCTCTCTTGGAGATCACGCAGTATTTTGCTCCACCGGAAAAAGTGATATTGATATTGATGATATGGTAGAGTGCTTGCGAAAGACTTTCATGCAGAGTCACCAGGATAGTCCATACCGAAGCATAGATGAGTCTATGAGTAAACTTAAGGGTAGATCCTCATTGAAGCCGCATATGCCTCTCAAACCTACAAAACGTGCAATAAAAATTTGGCTGCGCTGCGATGCTGAATCAGGTTATACTTATGGCTCCCAAGTATACAAAGAAAGAGGGACAGAGTAACTGGAATAAGCTTTGGGGGAACGTGTCGTAACTAGTTTGGTCAGGACAATTACAACTCCTGATGTTAGGTTGTGCTTCGACCGATTTTTTACCAGCGTCCGCTTACTGGAAATTCTTGATTTTGTGGCATTAGGTACATGTATGGCCAACAGGAAATATCTTCCAAAATTTTCAAATAAATTGAAATGTGCGAAATATGAGTTCCATACTAACAGTAAGGGCGTAATCTGTACAAAATGGCATGACACTAAGGAAGTGATCGTACCAAGTAAGTGATTCTCACTTCATTACTGTTTCCTCTGTCGTAAAAACTTCACCTTATGGAACAAAAATGACTATTCCTTGCCCAGAAATAATTAAAATCTATCGATGAGGGTGGGAGATGGGGTGGAGGATTATGGCTGAGCATTTGATAGAAGATGGAGAAAAGACAGTAGCAGTAGCTCGATCGGACAGGAGTGGTCGTAGATCAAAAAATATCAACTTGTCAGGAAACATGAGTCTTGATCTACCAATAGAAGAATACTCCCTTCGTCGCTGTGTGTCTTGCAGCGCAACCGGAAAAGAAAAACGGACCAAAATTGTTTGCGGTGAATGCAGAGAGCCTCTATTTAAGCAATGTTTTGCACCATACTAATACTAATTCTTATTTTTGACTGAATTACTTGTTTATTTTTTTTTATATTGCTTTGTGAAATAAACTTTGATTATTTATGTTAAGACTTTATTTTATTAGATAAGTATGTACCGCCCCCGGGGCATATATGTCCCACATAAGAAACCGGCTGGGACATATATGTCCCGCATAATAGCTCGCTTCTTCGAACAATTTTTAACAATTTTTGAGTGCAATTATCATATTTACAACTTTGTAATTCTAAAACGTATGTACAAACAATAAAAAGCTTTCCTAGAACAATGCCTGTTCGAAAGGGTTAAAGATGTAATTTTTTAGTTTTGACTTCCAGAAAATCTTTAATTTAATATTTATTATTAATATCTTTGTTTTATTTGCTAGCACTAGTTAAAACAAAAACTATTAAATCATTCTTTTCTCTTCAACCAGTTGTTCGTAATTATAAACGTTATTCCAGTTTACCTAGAATCTTATGCAACCTATTATTCCACTTGGTTAACTTGACTGTTTCTTAAAAAAATAACAAAATAGGTTGGACCCATTTTCCTGACTTAAAAAACAATAAATATGACAGTTGCGCATTTTTACCATGATGCATATTTAGAACATTTAACCATTTAGAGATTTTTCCTTTATTCTGTTTTCATGACCAAATTGTGTAAGCGATATTAATTCTAATAATAACTAATAGTTTGAAAAAATATCAATACCATCAGTTAGAGATGAAGTTCAGGACCCTTTAGAGGTATGTATATGAAAATTTTAAAAATCTAATCATTAGCTGATTTTTAATATTTTTGTTCCGAAATTTTAAACTTTAAACGGCTCTCTGCAAAGTTGACATTTTGTCGGTTGTCCCGCTTTGCTTTCATACGTCGATACGAACTTTTCCCGTAAGATTGATATTACATATTTCATTATTTAGGTTATCTAAAAGAGCCTTTTGACCAGTTTTCACGGCGTTGATAATTTTCCCACTTTTCATTAAAATACCCGACTTTTCGATCACAAAAAAGCAGGGACCGTAATCATTATGATCAAAATAGTAAAAATTACGATTTAATCATCATCATCCAAATTTTACTTTTTCAATCACCAGTAAAAATTAAAATTTGAGTTTTAACTTTGAAATCACTAATAATCATTACATCTGAGTTTTACGCCATTCACTCAAAAGTAAAACTCACATATTAGTTTTACGTTTTAAAATCATCAATAATCATCAGACTTGAGTTTTATTTTTTTTCGCTCAAAAATAAAACTCAGGTCTGATTTTTGAAATTTGGAATCAGAAATAATCATTATCGGTTGAGTTTTATTTTTTCGATCAAAAATAAAACTCAAAACAGTATTCCAGGTCCAAATTGCGTTGAATATTATTTCTAACTTTGGTTTTCGGTACTTCTTGGGTACTAGAATACACTGAAAATTTTCATAATTTTTCAGTTTTTTTTTAATGATGTTATAAGCCTTTCGTTAAGATTTATGAATGTAAGAAGCTTCTCATCACAATTGTGAGAGAACGTAACAATGTGAAGAGTTGGAATTTTTTTAGAGAACTCTATGCATCTAGTTTGAATATACGCAAAATCGGATGAGGGGGGGTTAGCAATTTTAAAATCTGTAAATGTGAAGGAATTTTTTTCATAATAGTTTCCTGCAGCCTTTCTTTTCTATTATGCCGTTGTTTTGTGTAATAATATTATTCCTATTATTTAGCGGATGTTCTGTTGCATCTTCCAGAAATGCAAACATAAAATATATAGATAAAATACGAACATTTTACAAAAATTTCGTATTATTTATAAATTTGTATTTAATTTAACAAAACACAATTTTCAATTTGCATCCAACATGTTATATCTCAGATCACTAGGAATTAACTTCAGCGTTGAAAACGCTCTTTCTACGATGACTTGTGTGTCTGGAACAGCATGCAAAGTCAATGCTATTCTATATAAGAAAGAAGTCTTATGTTTGTTGCCTTCCCAATAGTCAAATAATTTCGAATCTATGTTAACTAGCTTTTCTTCGTATGATTCGGTTTCGTTCCTTACTGCAATCAACTAAAGTCAAAGTCATCTTCTGAGGATGAATCAACATCTAATTTAATAATTGATTGCCCTAAAAGAGAAGAACAACTTTGAAAAGAAGATTCGTCGATAAAAGCTGGACTCTCTCCCATATCCCTGGATGAGCATGGTAGTTCGTTATTAAATTGCTGCTAGAATAATTAAATATGACATTAATAATATAATAAACCAAGAATTATACATAGGTGTTCAAAAAGATTCCATTGTACATATAATCCATATTACATGTGCTCACATTATTATTGAATATAACAGCCATTCCACACAAAACCGATCATCTTGGAACCCGACCAGCTCCGATTTGGATTTCACAGTTTGTAGAGAATGCCAAATAACTCACCCATATTTTCCCCTCACTAGGAGCTTAGAAATTTCGTGATTTAAAGATGAAGCATCATTTTCAAGAAATCATATCTCGAGAACGGAGCAAGTGATTTTTCTGATTCAAATGCCAAATGAATCTTAATAATAGCAGCACCGAACGATATGATTTCTTGAAAATGATGCTTCATCGTTAAATCACGAAATCTCTAATCCTCTAGAGAGAAGCAAATATCGGTGAACTATTTTGGTATTCCCTACAAACTGTGAAAGTTTCACCCAAATCGGAGATGGTCGGGTTTCGTGTGGAATGACTAATAAGAATATGAATATATCAATAATAGAAGCCCAAGTCGGTGAAATTCTAGTTTTATTAAAGTATGTACGAACAAATATATGTTAAAAGCTACTAGATGGAAACCAATGAAATTGAATGCTTTATCTGTTAGGGGCCTGTTTTAACCCATCTCTTCGTTTTCGCCCTCGTCTTTTTATTAAAACTGTAGCTATTATAAAGTTTACATGTAGGTAACGCTATAACTAATGATAATTATTTTGCTTTGCTCGATATTTATCATGAGCAAAAAACAAAGCAAGCCCTTATCTAAGTATTGATTAACTCTGGATTGAGACTATACAAACAAGCACTTTTGATACTCTAGGTGAAATCCCAAAGGGTATACTAAGGTTGTCATTCCGTTTTAGAGTAAACTGGATTGGACACGAACGCACAATGTTAAAGGTTGTTTTGATTTTTGCATGTCTCTCTGATTGTTTGTCTGGATGTCCGTCCGTCTGTTTGTCTGCCTGTCTGTCTGTACGTCTGTCTGTCTGTTCATCCTCACGATAACTCGAGAGCGCGATCATTTAGATAGCTGAAATTTCGTGTACGGCTTTTAAGGAATTTGTGGATTTAAGTTCGGACCAATCGGTCTACTCCTGCTGAAAAAGCGTAGACATAGTCCCCTGCAATTTTTTACACGGCGTTTTCATAAAAGTAGTTTATACATTTTGAAAAATATAGTACACCGGGCAACCTTTTCTTGGTGTTTCCATACAAAAATTTAGGTTTTCACGTGTACTTTATGAATAAGAAGGATCAGTCCTAGACGTTTCTATTGTACGGAAAACTTCTTCAGAATTTGAAATCCTACGAAATTGGTTATGATGATTTTCACTGCCCCACGAATCATTCTAGAAACAAAAATCCACTTTAAGAATCAAACTTGCACAGAGGGGTGACCATACGAAATTACATACGGGCAGTCATCTAGGGTATCTTAAAAATTGGTCTTATAGCAATTCTAGCTTTTTCCATGTATTTTTTTTTATCTAATGATTCAAAAAACAATAAGGTAATAGAAAAGGAAGGCTGCAGGAAACTATTATGAAAAATTCCTTCACATTTACAGATTTTAAAATTTCTAACCCCCCTCAAATATGGAAAAGCAGGTTCCCCTCATCCGATTTTGCGCATATTCAAACTAGATGCCTAAAGTCATATTCAGAGTTCTCTAAAAAAATTCCAACTGTTCACATTGCTACGTTTTCCCAGAATTGTGATGAGAAGCGTTCTTACATTCATAAATCTTAACAAAAGGCTTATAACATCATTAAAAAAAGCTGAAAAATTATGAAAATTATCAGTGTATTCTACTACCCAAGAAGTACCGAAAACCAAAGTTAGAAATAATATTCAACGCAATTTGGACCTGGAATACTGTTTTGAGTTTTGTTTTTGATCGAAAAAATAAAACTCAACCGATAATGATTATTTCTGATTCCAAATTTCAAAAATCAGACCTGAGTTTTATTTTTGAGCGAAAAAAATAAAACTCAAGTCTGATGATTATTGATGATTTTAAAACGAAAAACTAATATGTGAGTTTTACTCTTGAGTGAATGGCGTAAAACTCAGACGTAATGATTATTAGTGATTTCAAAATTAAAACTCAAAAATAATTTTTACAAGTTGATTTTTTTTTATTAATTATATCTTCGAATTCTACCGCATAATGAAAGTAGATGCCAGTTTATGTGCACATAATTCATCCCCGACCGGTTTTTCATATCCCTTGTTAAATGATTTTTTTATGGAAGAAATGAAAAATAATCATTATTTTCGGTCCCTGCAAAAAAGTGCAAAAATTCTGCTTGTACTGAAAAATCCTTAGTGGTATAATTTTCACTCTTTTCAGAATCATTTTTGACTAAAAAAGAAAAAATAATAAATATAATAAACAACTTTTTTAAAACACTATCTAGAGTTTTTCATTTAATTAAGTATTAAAATTATATGACATTTGAATATAAAGTTTAAAATTTTCATGGTACACAAAGGAAGCAAAGTCAAACCAAAGTAATTTAATTAAGTATTTTGATAAACATTAGCAGTTCCAAATTTCATTGTTATTCACTGTAGTATTAAAACTTAAACTGCCCTAGATTCTGCAACTATGAAAAATATGAAAGTGCACACGATTTAAAAAACTCACCGTGAGAGTGAGTGTACACTTAAATGCTGAATGAAATTTTTCTGTGTTGAATGTTGTTTGAGTGAGAAAATAGTCTTTTTGAAGAAGTTAAGTGTAGTTATAAGAAATGGTTACGTGAATTCACTAGTATTAAGGCGACTACGGCTTAGAAAAAGGTCAAATAAATAATATAATAAATAATTTTGAAAATAACGCTTGACAAAAACATACAGATACCTCTTCAAAATTCACGACCAAAATGCCGGGGAGAAAATATCAGTTAAAGTGTACAAAATTTTGGCAGAAAAACATATTTCCAATTTTGAGGAATCGAAAAAAGGTGGTGCATACAAAATTTTGTGTGCATGCGTAAACTAATAAAATAAAATATAATAAAATGCAAAATGAAGGAAAACTCTAGAGAACTTTTGTGATGTATTCATTAAGTGAAGGGAGAAATTATTTTCTATTTTTTAGTGCGGATGTAGAAGATTTGAAAATTTTTTTTTTGCGTCTTCCATTTGATTTGATTAGAGTATAAATTTTTATTAATTGGAATTCTAGAGGGGGCTCGCCCCAATCGCCCCCGCTGTATCCGACCTTGAACAAGGATTGGTGTTTTAGCAGCCCTGAGTACCTGTTCTGCCTGGAAGGAGTGCTTGAGGCAACGGAACATATTCTGTGTGCTCGTCTGGCCTTTTCCCAGAGCAGGCTGTATACGCTGGGGTATGTCCTCCTATCTGTGGAACATCTGAAAAATTTATATCACTTAGAACTGATGCGCTTCATTAAGAGGACAGGAAGGTTCTGGTGAGAGGGTTTCTAGCAGGTTAGCGCAATAGACCACTCTGGCCTCGTCCCCTTAGAGTTAGAAAGAACCCCTTATTGGTGTTGCCATATGGAACTTTGGGTGTTCATTTTTTTTTAAATTTTATGTATATCTATGGTATAATATTATTGATCTTAGACCAATTGCAAATTTTCCTCTTGTTCAATTTAATTTCTTATATAGATTTAAAATTGTATATTCAAATGTTTGTTTTTTTCATTTGTATATAGTATGTATACATATATGTGTATATGTATTTGTATAGTCTGTAAGAGTAGAACTCTGTAGATTTAAATAATAAAATAAAAAGAAATTTAGAAAACCTCAAGCCGTCTATCCATCTTCATATATGATGCGAGAAGACTGCATAAAACAAATCGAGATAATGTCCACAAAACATAACATACCCCAACGCCAAATCAACACAAAATACATTACAACCTTCACATACCAAATTATAGTCACATGAAGGAGTGAAATTACTAGGATTTTGTATCGATATATGCAAATAGTTTTTAGGCATTGCGCAACATAACAAATAGAACCTCCGGCAAAAAGAGGAGCATCCCGTGAGTTGGAATGATGATCACAGCAATGTGCTTGAAACTCCTGATTAAAGATTTCGTAGTCGAAGTTTTACATCCGATTCATGCATCTGTCAAATACATCACGATTAAATCCGAGGTCAGCAGAAGTAATAAAGAAGGAAGATATTTTGGAGCGACAGTCCTTTTTGCATAATATAATGATAACCTAACAAGTTTTTTTTTTAAATACTAAAAAAGCTGAACTTGTTATGTACGGAAATGGAAAATTCTGTATTAAATTAGACCCGAATTGTTGGGTTTTATTTCGAAATTTGGGATGCCATTTCATCCAAAATGCTCGGATGTTCTTTTATTATACACTATAGCCCAAATTGGAAATAAACCCTTATTAACGTAATGAAATAACCGCTGATGATGTATCATAAAAAAATTAAAATTAAATTAGTATGATAGTTAGTTTTTAGTGAGGTAGGTATATACTACACTAGATTATGGTTTTGAAAAACAAAACCAAAAAATTTAAATATTTTCTTTTTAAATGTTTTAATTAACATCTTCCTGGAGCAGGTACATAAGAATTATTTTGGTATTGCCGTTTTGCATTTGAAGAGCCAAAAAATATATTATACTTTTGGAAATATGAGGAATATGTGAGTTTTTCGGGTTTTTCGAGGATATTTTTGAACGAAAAAATATCCCATAATTCCGAATGTATGAGTACATGCAGGATATTTTCATATTTTACAATCATCGAACTAATCGCTTATGTCCTGTTCATAGTTTTTTGTTTTGTTTTTATATTTGAACGCAAGAAATTGATTCCTTTTTCGGATCCACACTGCGATGTGCCCCCACTTTACTTCAATTAAATACATTCGTGTAATATACCTTATTTATTTACTTATACATTATATATGTATTTATGTTGTATATACATAAATATATAGTGGTAAAAAAAATTCAAATAAAACGCTACATCAATAATTTTGAATTTTGCAATAAAAATGTTCGAGAGTGAAAAGCCTTAAGTACTCTCCAACTCTCGCCCGCATTGCCCAAGTAAGTGCAAAAAACGAAACCAAATTCATGCCTACACGAAAGTAACCAAAGATTAAAGATTTTCTCCTTGGGTGACCGCCAATGGTATTGTAATTGCCATTTGGTTTGTTCTTGTTCTGAAAAACCCTCCAGTTGGGGATTTCGGGGTTGAAAATTTTCCTCGAACGGAAGCTTCTGTCGACAATTGTTTTCCTTTATTGTTGTTGGCTCCTTTAGGACTTGGTTATATCACGTCAGTCCTATAGCAACTTCGCAAGACTCTCCCTTTTTAACAGTTATATATCGTGCGCTTGTCCTTTATAATATTCTTGTCAGCAGTTGATGAATATATACATATATATGTATATACATATATACAATTACACCTACATGCACATACATATATATTGCATACCATTTATGTATAAAGTGTTCCCTAGTTATGCAGCAAAGCAGGGTGTACCACACTTTGCCCTACCCTAAGATGTTTTAAGGCGTGGAGAGTAAGAAAAATTCTATCCAACTTCATGATGGGGGCGAGTACTTACTTCAATGAAATTTTCCCATCCATCTGCTAGTTAGGAACTTTATCTCTCAGTTTACAATATCTTTAATTAGTGCAACAAAGGAAGAAATGAAAATCTTTGATCATTCAAACTCGCTGCGCAGAATGAATAGGATCTTAATCCTCTTGAAAAATGAAGCGTTTGCAATATATGTAGATCGCTGGGTGTATAGGTAGCTCGTTCACATATCCGTAATTAGCTAACAATGCGATGACCAGTGAAACGTGTAATTCGGACACGTGCTACCTTATGACTTGAATGTTGCAAAGTTTTTTTAAACACAGAATGAGTACTGATTTGCATGCCTTTCACAATACACAAAATTCGAGATTGGGGTAGCCTGTAAACTTCCAAAATCGACCGTAATTCGACATAATCGACGGTAGTTTCTATTTAATATTTTAAATTACTTATTAAAAAAATAATAATAATGTTATAAATTTCTAGACACACGATGAAGGAATGGAGTTACATGGCCCCTACTCTACAGGCTGATACACACCGACACGGTAAAGGTGACAGTAGCAGGAGGGGTACATATTCATTTTGTATTTTTGATATTAGTTATTTAGTTCTGGGCTCCGATGAAAAATCTAAGTTTTCAACCAGGGGTTGGCGGGGGGGGGGTACTTCCACTGATCCACTGCATCCCTTTTGCAATTGCAAGAAATGACATTGAATAAGGTATCTGGGGCAGGCTTCTCTGACATTGACCACGCCCAGTCGGATAGATTTTTTGGATTGCACACCAGTTTTGGACTTGGTTGTAAGTTCTAAATGCATAATGCCGAGCAGCATCCTTCGTTTGTGGCTAGGTTGAAGTTGCTTTTTATTGCCAATTTTGTGAAACGTTGGTAGCGGGTTCGTCCTTCGATGGTAGGAAAGAAGCTAGTTTGAACTCGATTTTGGCATACATTGGTCCAGGCTTCTTCTTAAATTTCCTCTTCCTCGCCACCATACAAAGCAACGAGAGAGCGTGCTTCAGCGTCGTCGATGTCTTCTTGCTTGGCATTCTGATCTTCGAAGAGTCCAATGACAGCAAAGGGTGGGTCGTTTGTTTTTTGGGCAAGCGAGAAAAAAAATAGTTTTTCCTTGATTGAAGGGGGCTCATATCGTATTTACTTTTTTTATGAAAACACCTGCACAGCTCTCTACGTTGACGCGTTTTCAGGCAGTGTCCAAATATGCATTACTTGATTTGTCTCATTTTCGAACTTAAGTGTACGCGCGACGCGCGTTCTCTAGATATCTTGCGGACAGACGGACGGACATCCAAAAATTAAAATAACTTTTAATATTATGCGTGGGTCATCATTATTTCTATGCGTTACAAATGGAATAACAATCTTTATACTTATGATTTCATCACCTTGTGTATAAAAACCTAAATTTTATAGAAATATCCATAAAATCCAAGGGACAAAAAAGCATATCTCGTGCTTGTAATCGGCTATCGCTTACTAGTAATAATTCGATCGTTTTTTATAGAAGCACATTTTGTGTATATAATCGGGGTATTGGTTATAAACAACACCCGGTTAAAATTACAAAAGATTGGGCCCTCGTTCATGTGCTTTTATGCTGGGACTATACTAAAACTCATCTTCAATTTATGATTTTCTGCGAATATAAAATACTAAAAGTTTCCAGTGAAAGGATTTATTTAAATCATTGTTTTGATTCAGTACAGTACGGAAAAACAAAAATATTAGGATTCAGTATAGATAAATGTAGTTCAAAAAAGATATTGCACCATATTTTGAGGCAAAAGGATTAAATGCAAAGAACGAAGTATGTAGTGATAATGTTCCTAACTAATTTGTATACTGTGTCAATCGGATAGAAACTATACCGTTATAGGAAAATCGTACAAGTCAGAGATAACAAGACCCAAGGGTATTTGTAGTAGCTGATGGTGAAGATATCAAATCTTCTAAACACTGAACTGGTGACTAAGACACCGAGGCGTATATTCAACCAATTACCTGAGTTAGAGCACTGATGAAAGGTAAAGGTATCCGTTATTATAGGAAGTGAGTTAGGAGCTTATATGTAGATACCCAAAGAGACACAACATTAAGTACAAGGGGCATCCCATACGAGTATTTCTGATCCAATATGCAAACAGGAAAGATATCCCTACACTTCATCCCTAGGAAAACGGTATGCATACTGCATCAAGAATACTCGTATGGGATGGCACAATCTCAATTTTCAATAAGGCAGGCAGGAGTGGATACATACGAGTTATTGGGTTATTTGAGATCATCGCTACAGTTACGTTCATCTTAACCTTCAACTGATGAAGTTCCGTCAATTTGACGTCGGGAGTATTTTGGTTTGGTTTGTGAGTTTGGAGAGTTCTTCAAGGGCTGAGTGATACTGATAGCGATGTAAGTAACGCAGGAGACCATAATTTGGACACACATTTTTACGTACATGTGGGATCCAGATATTCAGAAAATGGTATACAAACATCCACAACAATAATTACCATACATTGGGCTAAGAAATAGAAAATCACCAGCAGCACCACCACTACGAGAGCGGGACAATGAGCGTCAAGAAAAGGACACTGTCTGTGGAACCGTCAAGGTGCCAACATACAACGAAATACGGGAAACAATTTATCTATAAGTTAATTGAAATTACAAGGATTACTTTAAATAAACCTGTGAATATACTACTTTAAAAAAACATTTGAAGTTTTGGTACAACAACTAGTCCTTTGCATTTTCCAAATCCCACATACATGTTAACGCAAGACAAAATTTGTTACCTATAAAGGTTGGTCAAGCCAAGGTTTGTATTTCATTAAACCAAACGGTGCAATACAATAATTAACACAATTGAAGATAATTATCGTGTATTGTTCTAAAAGGTGCCAAGATGATTTTCCAACTCATACACAGCATAAATGAGTCCGTTGTATGTTTCTGCGAAATCCTGTTGGGATATATAAATTGTCCATGGGAAATCCCGTCCGGTCGCAGTTAACAACGTAGGACATCCCTGGGAGTGGCGAATATTCGTGGTTGGGATGTCCCTGGTAGACCTCATGCTCTTCCTACAGGATTTCCTGTGGATGTACTTAGGCACAGTTAACGCATTCAATAATGTGAAATTTCCGCTGCAAGCATACCTAGGATCTTCTAGTTTGTTAACATGATGTACGGAGGAATAACTGATGATATTGTTTAATAGATTTTTTTATGGGTAGGCATTTTTACATAAAAAATAAAATAAATAATTATTGGAAAGCATATGCCAGGGATGTGCACTTGTACCAAATATAAATTCAATTGTTTTGACACAGGATAATTGAATTTCTATGACAAAATTACAAAACAAATCACATCCTGAAATGTACAAATAAGAAAATTTGCCAAAACAAAAAGAAGTTGCAGAAGCGAATAGAATTTTAATACAGTTTCACGCATGTAGCTGGCTTAAATAACGCAGTTCTCTTATGGCTTCCTGCCATACATATTTTGTTGTTCTGTTTTTGATCTCCAAAAGATGAAAGTACATCAACCAACAAATTAGTGCTTTCACCAGAGAGCCACACGAACCATGAGAAGATACCACAAGAAATTTTGGGAAGGGGGAAAACGACTTTTCCTTTACTGAGAATGTTCCCATAGAGAGTAGCTGTGGGATATCCCAGAGAATACCTTATTGGAAATTTATAATAACTCTTGGAAATAAGGTCCTAAGTACATACTGAATACTTCCTGTTTATCCCGGGATATGTGGGACATGAATGGGATGTCCCTGCGTAATTTTGTGCTGTATGGGAAAGACATCACTTTATAAACTGTATCGCGATTGCAAACAATTTCTAGTAATTTAATTTTTATTTGATTTATTTAATTTTGAAACTTTTTTTATTTCATTTTTATAGAACTGTTTTATATTTTAATAACTGTAATAATAATAAAATTTTTTAAAAACCATATAAAAAACTTCTCTGAAAACTATTCCAAATACGTAACGCAGTGTTAACGAAATAATTTATATTGTGGTGGATTGCGAGAAGAATGGGTGGAACGCGGGTAAAAAAATAATTAAGCAATATAATTACAGTGTAAGATATAAGCCGCCACAGATCTTCAAACCATATCTTGATCTGTTAATTATTCATTTGTAGGGCTGTTTATTGAAACGTCTCGCAGCATTTTTTCAAACTTCTCATATCTTTTTCCCTTAGAATATAGAGAATACAGGAAGTGCTCTAAGCCAAATTCTGGTTGTGTTAGTATTTATTGTCGCTGCAGTGAAAGCTCATTACAGGCATGTAGTAGAATCAATATCTAGAACGGGGCAACAAGATATATGGTTGAAAATATTGCGCTTGCTTCCACCGAAAATGCTCTTAGTCGCAGTCACTTACGCCAAGAACTTCAGGAATTTCTCAGCTGCCACTAACGTAAACAAATCTCGGTGGAGCGGAGATAGCCAAAGGAGTTTTCGATATTTCTTCGCTTTTTTTCTTATATATTTTCAATTTAATTTAATATAAATAGGTGTGTAAAAGTACATAAAATAATATTTCATAGCTATACTTGTCTGAAAAATGATTTGCCACGTCGTAGATTGGTATTGTTGTGGCAATTTTTCACCGAACATCACTTGAGAATTTATAACTTTAATATTAGCAGGAAATTACTTACAGTCTTTACTTTATTTAGAAATAGTTTTTACCAAATTTTACTTCACTTTTTAGTTAATATCACTAAGTCTCAATTACGCAAAACGGCGTTTGACAGATGAAAATAAATTTATCAAAACGTATCTTTGGATATCTCTTTCTTCAATATATTCTTCCTACTTCATGATCCTGTGAAAAATAAAACCACGCTCATGTAGACGAATTTTACAGGTATCAACACTTCCTGTATTCTATATATTCTAAGCTTTTTTTTTTTTTGAACAAATGAAAATTTTAGATGATAGATGGACTGTGTGGACACTTCTTCGAAACTTACAGCTTTACACGGCAATTCATCTGAAGTATGGATCAATGAGATCAAGATCTGACGGCGTCGAATTGATGATAAAATAATTAACAATTCTCTGAAGGCTCTCAAAATCTGCAGCAAGGGTGCATTTTTAAATGTCCTTTTGAAGATTATGCCATCTGTGACCACAACTTCGAATGGGCGTTCATTTTCCACTTTCCGTAGTCTGAAGACTACGTCAATTAAGTTGTGACCGCCATTTCATGGTAGAAAATTTTGAATTCGTCAAAATTTAGGGCTCAATTAGGGCTAATTTAATGCCAGTTCCCCGAATTTAATGCTCTAGTATTTTTTTAAAAAATGCATGGAAACACTATTTTATTAAAAGTTGGGACCATCACTACTGAAAATAGGTTAAATATTATTGTCAACAGTTTTCACTGCATACTATTTTAGGGCTCAATTGGGGCTAGTTTATTGCCTCTATCCCGAAGGTAAAACTGTAATCGTTCCTAAGAAATCACAAAAATTGTAAATACAAAATTCTCCATCGAGCTTGAGCCTACACGCTACCCTACATTTTTCCAATAGGATTCGGTACGGATTTCTACATACATAAATTTCCGTGGAGGGTGAGTAGAGCAATGCGGTTTTTTTATTTAAATTTGTGATATGCGGGAGAAAAAATAAGTGAACAAAATTTGGTTGTCCGGTAAGGTGGTGAGGGATAGTACTACCCTTCCCTATAGGGGTTGCTCAAAATGGGGCGTGTGGGAATTCAAATGAAAGGGGGTGGAGAGTATAATCGACTGGCAGGGTTATTTTTTTGATTCTGTAAACTTTATCCGCACATTTTTAACGTTAAAAAATGTGTTTTGGCACTTGGGCCTAAAACACCCCGTTTCTTTATTTTGCATATATTTTGCCCGTTCTTTCTTTCATACATATTAGTGGTCTGTTGTGAACGTTTTTTGTTAAGATGGCGATTTTCCCGGACGTAACGATTGTTCACAAACATGAGAATAAGTAAATCCAGTTTTTTTTAACAAAAACACCAGTTCAAAAAGAACTGGTACATTTCTTTTCGAGCTATCGCCGAAACTAATTATCAGATTGAAAAACTAATTAGATATGTGATTTGGGGACAAAACGTAGATCATTCCACAAGCGTGCCTGAACGTTTATATTTCAACATTTTATAAAATCTCTTCTGTGCTGGAAGACGACTAAATTGAGGTTTTTTTTAAATTAAAATGTAAAAAAATTTACGCTCCCATTGGAGATCACTTGGTGACGGCCAATAAAACCGTGTAGAAAACTTAGTTGCTTATTATTCTTTAAATCTGCCCTATCGTCAAAGTGCTTCATAAAACAATGTATGACAATATGCTTGGCAGTTAGAAGCTATGTATGATGCTATCTGTTAGCCAAGCGTCTAGTATAGGTAGGAGCTATAGAGCTCACTATTACGATAGCCAGGAAAAATTACCAGACCTCTATTAGTAATAAAAGGGGCAAGAGCTGAAGAGCTCATTCACTTTCAAGTGTAGTCATTTTCGACCTAAGGGAGCTTTCAGTTTGGTTCGAAATGAAAAACACTTCTAGAGTTCAAAATTAACTCTGCTTTCTTTATTGCAGTTGCTCTGTATTTATACAATTTGACTTATGCTGATCTCACTTTATATATTTCTGATCGACGAAATGCATTCGAACATTGGTCTGTTCTTCATTAAACATAATTGCTGTGCTTGTAGATTTTTGTACACCGGGCATTACCCAAAGTTGCAGCCAGGTAAAAGTAAACAAAAAAGGTACAGTGCAATGCTTTTCATTGATCGTTTACTTTCTAGTACCATGTGCACATACAATGCAATGCATCACTTTATAAGTACTTCGTTCGATCAATGTTCTATGCATATAAATTTTTGTATGTCAATTTATAATGGTGTGCATATAGCTGTGCTCTACAATCGCACGGATCTGGTATTTCCAGAAACACCATTTGACCTGTCCGGTTCATCGTAAAAAATTTATTTGAGTCAATTCTTTCTTCAAGTTCTATAAGCGTTTAAGTTCGAGAACTCTTTGAGCGCATATCCGACTACAATTACAATTTTTCTAAGGTATTAAATTAGCCCGAATTGAGCCCCAAAATATTATGCAGTGAACACTGTTGTGCGAATAATATTTAACCTATTTTCAGTAGTGATGGTCCTAACTTTTAATAAAGTTGGGTTGTCCATGGAGTTTTTTAAAATATACTTGAGCATTAAATTCGGGGGAATGGCATTAAATTAGCTCTAAATTAATTAATTTCTCCGTATTCAAAATTTTTCTACCATGAAATGGCAGTCTTAACTTAATTGACGTCTCAAAACCTATTTAAAGATCGATGCAATTCCTTATAATTTTTTTCTGTACCTCGGCGTATTAATTTATTGAAACAAAGAAGAGGAGATTTTGTAAATGTATTGAACATATTAGGTCTGTATGTTTACTATTGTGTAAAAAAGCCTGAGTAAAAATCAAGTAAAAACTCTCTTTCGGTAGAGGGGATAATAGATACTAGATGAGACTGAAAAAGTTAACAGACAACTTTTGAGTAAAGCCTGGGTAAATCCAGATAAATTTGTCAGGTGTCAAAAATCAAGATTAATTTTTTTTAATAATTTTTATTTTATTTTATTTATTTATTTATTTTAATAAAATTTTATTTATTTTATTTTTTAAAAAATCGCCTGACAAATGAAAGAAAGAATGAAGTTCCTCATCCACTTTACCCTGTGTAAAAATGTTAATTTTTGAGTGGAAATGAATTAAACTGTCAAATTTTCCTAGTCCGAGAAGTTAACATACACATTTTGGGTAAAAAACTTTCGAGTCTGTATAAAAACTTTGAAGCCTGTGTAAAAACTTTGAAGCCTATGTAAAACCTTTCGAGTAAACATACAGACCTATTATTAAGCGGAACCATGATATTAATTAAACTATTTAAGTTTGTAGATCTCTATCTCAAAACCCTCTCTTTCGAAAAATCTTGCACACGGGCCTGCACTCCCACAAGTATACATGACACAATTATTATGAGAATCATATAGGAAGATATGGCAGAGCTAACAAATTATAAAAATCTAGGGATTTATATACGCCAATATATCTTATAATTTCTGCTTGATCTACATATATAAACTGCTGTCCAGAGCGCATTTACAATAAATTGCACCTTAGCGTGCCATCATCCCACTGAGTGCTACTTACTTAGATTGAAAACTTTTCGCTATTTTCTTAACTGTGTTTGAGTCCATGTAGACTACGAGTGTAAGCAATTTAATCTAAAACAGGATTGCAATAACCATGTGAAGGTCTCATTTCGCCTACTCTTTAGATTACCTGAAACGGCTGTGAAATATTTGCGGTTATTTTACATCGAACAGAAATTATGTGTCGGTTTGAATGAGTTTCTTGCCAATCTATGTACAACAGTACATACGAACACTAGATCCGATGAGAACGGTAGAGTGGTCGAAGATCATTAAGCATACACTCAATCCTACTATGCAAATTCTTCAGCGGCAATTTCAAGATGAACTGGACCATGTCGAAAGTCAGATTCAGTGTTCAAGAAACAACTTTTCACGTATCTTTTTTCTTCAATTTGAATTTCCAATGAACTCCAAGTCCACTCACCAGTACAGTGTTTAGGAACGCGTACTCTGATACTCTGACATGTACAAGTGCAGCCTCTCTACATGGAAGGAGAACATTTCGCAACATGAAAACATACAGAAGAATGTCTCTCTCAATTCTTTAACCACGCCTGACAAGAATTAGCGTGGGAATTACTTTCCTTGAAAGACTCCATCAGTGTCTCGCAGCAGTATAATTCCTCAAAAAAAGAAATTCTCGGTAATATTAAATGGACGGGGACAACTGACATGGTCAGAAAATTTATAGAATGCCTGCGAGAGAATAAGCTGCGATTCGCAAACGATAAGTAATTCATGCGGAGGCATCAGAGTAGAAGAATTGTGCCATTGGTACCCAGGATTCGGGACACAATGAAGTCTAATCATGTAATACGAGGCTCGTGTCATATCTGAAGTCCTGCTGTGTGCTGGCCCCCATCAATTCAACTCTCATTCCTATTTATCCTGACCTAATCACTTCGTATCAGTGCGTTTGAATAGCAGAGTTACGAGCAAATTTGTAACATTTCAGTGTTCTTGTTGGAGCTGAAAGGTATATCGCCCACGATCACTAATTTGAGGGATGCTGTAAGTAGCGAAAAGGACCACAGAAAGAGCTTTCGGCGCGTGACGTGAACGTGTTCATCTCGTTGATTTGTAAGAATTGTATATGGATGTATGTATGTAGATATATCTATCTATATAAATTGATAATAAGTCGTCAAATTTGTGATGAATTCTCGTACGGATGCAATCAAATGGATCAAATGGACTGCTTAATTATTATAAAGTTTTCATTTATATAAATATATAAATGCTTATTATTTATAAAGCTACACTTAGTTTCTTGAAGTGTACCTGAATACATATCTTCTGAACTATTAATTCTGAATATAAATGCATTGTGGATTTAATTAAATGTTGGATACTGAGAAAAAGTACTACTGAGTTACTGGTAAATCAGTGTCGTGCCAAATTTGCAAAAGTTGAAGCCCAGTGGTTTTTGATTGGGAAAATGTTATAGTAGATAATATGAGATAATACCTTCATAATGGCCGTCTAGTAGGCCTTAGTGCTGGACGATGTTTATTGATATTTTTGAAGTATCGATGTTTCGATCACGATGTTCGATATCTTCCGATGTTCGGAAATTACATGCTGCACGGATGGCACTGAGCTTATTTAGCTTTCGACCGTGCCATTTAGGACTTTATGTAAGTCAACCTACATGAAAAGAATTAATATGAAGGGTTCGAAACATGCCGCATTGCCAAAAGACAATCGTACTTTAGTTCGGTATTTGATGCGGTATTGATTTGGTTTAGACCGTGGCATTTACGACCAGTTGTACGTCAGTAGACTTACGTAGAACTATTATGAAGTGTCACATGAACTCTTTGATTTTATATTTCATGTGAGACCAATTTTTTAGGTAGGGGTGTGATAAATAACTTAATTTCATTTTCAGCTTTAAAATTCATATTTCAAGTACAACAAATTCCAAATATATTAAAAATTATTGCCTCCATTGGAATTTTTTCTTGTATAACATCAAATATTCCTTAAACTCGATTTTTACTGAAATAAAATTAAGCAATATTTGTTTTCTCAACCCCAAATAGGTATGAGGGACAGACAAAAGAATACATATTGCCATCTATTTCTACTAATACCTATATATTCATTTGGAAAAGCCACTGAACTATTATGTATTACATATAGACATTATTAAGTTGAAATTTAGCGAAATACGGTCCTTAAACCAAAACGTAAAAACTATAGAAAAGTGATCTAATGTTATTGCAAGCAATTTCAGGAGCGTCAGCGATTCATGTTATATCTCAGAGCTATACTGATGTATGTATAACAATTTTTACAGTTGTATTTTAAACTTTAAACTTTTTAGATATTCTTAATGCATTGCGAATGGGAACTATACAGAAATATGAAAACAAATCACTACTTGTATAGTTGTGTATGGTTTTGCTGATGCCGTCACTACGGAATGCCAACACGCTATATGTAGCAGTTTGCAAAGTTTTCATCAAAATATCACATATGGGTATTTCGTTTGATCCATGCAGTTCTACTGATATCAAGAGGGGAATCCTATATAGCCAGAATAAAAGTTTTAGAAAGTTGTCTAGAGTTCAACAATTATCATAGCATTTATTCAGAAACCCAGTACTTCCTCTAGTTTTGTTAATAATTTAGTTACAAAAATAAATTCAATATTTAAATATTATCTAGGTTGCTTATATATTGCATATATATCGACATTTATTTTAAGCAAATGAATAATTAAACTAAATTAAAGTAGGCTTAAATCGCGTTATCAAAACAGATACACGTGTAATTTCTATTTGATCGTGTAGTTGCTGTAGTTGCTCGAACATCGATGTTATATGATCGATATTATCGCTATATCGTTGGTTGTAAAATGGGGTGACATTGGCAGATTTTGAAGGCTTCATCGATTTTTTGTATAAACTTTTGAAAAATTTAATACATTTTGGTGTCGTCATAGCATTTTGACACTTGTTTATGTAAGGTGGTAAATAGAAAATTGAAAAATCTTATCGATTAAAATTTTAAGAGCCTGCCAAACTTACCCAGGGTTTGGCGTGACCTTGGCAGGTGTATAACTTAAGATGTTTCCATAATTATTAACCCTAGAATGCTAAACGTGAGTCAAATTGATTCCTCGCAAAATAATCTTGCCGTTATTTCATTGGCTACATATCGAAGTAGTTACAGCTTCTCAGTACCTTCATTAATGAGTTTGCTGCGACTGTAGATGGAATATTGAAACTCTTAGTTGCTTGCAAGTTACATAACGGGTAGGTATAGGAGTCCAAATGACGTATGTTTAGCAATAATGTTACTTTTGTGTGGTTATTAAATTTTCTCATGTAGTTTATTTATTGCGATAAATGATTGAGAGAGAGCTATTGGATTATCTTCACAGGGTGCATAGCCATCACAAAAACTGCATCAGAGGATATATTATTCATTCTGCCTTTCGAAAATCAAGTAAAACACAACTTCGGTCTGTTCAAAGTGCTGTAAGCAAATTTGTAGAGAACATCCTATTAAAACTTGCTCTTTGCTATATATAATTTAGTCTTTTCTATGCATTATTAATTTTTAACAAAAGGAAGAATAGTTTTGTTTATATTCCTATAAATATGTTTCGAATTAAAGGGAGTCAAATTGACGTATGTTTAGTATTACTGTATTTTTGTACATGTCTAGTATTCTAAATCAAATTTATAAATACAAGAAAAAAAAACAACCGCCTCGTCCGGGGTTTGAAACCGGGACCTTCCGCTTTCCGGGCGACTGCAGTTAAAAATAAAAGTTCTTAAAATTCTTCTTTCTTTCCATCATTGACTGATTCTAACAAGTGTAGGTTCGATTCCCGTACGCGGGAAAAATAAATAAAAAATCAAAGTTGGCTTATGAACAAAAAAAAAAGTTAACCGTCATCTTCACAGTTTGCACATTATTAAAACGGATCCTTGCTGTCTTCGTGACAGTATTCGCTTATCAATCATGGCAAGTGACATACTCTAGCCAGTCTATGCCGCCATAAAAGCTCCGTTTTATCTTACACATTTTCTCCTTGTGTAAACTACTTACACGTAATCATTCGTATAATTTCAAAATCTACACGTTCTTATTGGCCCTATATAATTTCGGGACACTTTAAAGTGACAAACGTGCACCCGCCACCCGCATTCCGCGCCTCTTAATTATCACGACAACCGATCATCGGAACTAGGTGCCACCCTGTTTTACGGTATAAATGTGTACCAGCAATAATATGTGATCTGGAAACATCTACCATGACCTAGACTATAGCCCTGATCGAGATTAGTGAAGAGCTTGGGTGTGGTTTATTGCAGGGGCCGAATCAGTTATGACTTACTATGAAAAAAGCTTACTTTACTTGTTATTCCTGACCGATAATAGTTTGAAGCTAAAAAGATAATAAAAAGCCAGCTTATCTAGAAAAAATAAAAACTCGGGCTCGCTTTTTATATTTTTACCGAAAAAAAGTATCAAGCCGTTTAGCTTGCTTTTCTAACTCCAAAACTATTACCGGCCAGGAATAACAAGTAAATTAAGCTTTTTTGGTAAACATTCATAACTGTTTCGGTCCCTGAAAATAAAAAGCCAGCTTGACTTTTTATACTTCCAGCTCCAAAAAAAAAAAAAAAAAGTCAAGCAAAAATAATAAAAAGCCAAGAAAAATAATAAGCCTTTCCAATTTAGTTTTTTCAGCTTTTTTTTTTTTTAAAGTTAAGTTTTCAAAAGCTTTACAGGAATCGAAACGGGTTTCACGAGACATATTTTGGTATATTCCACTAAATTCCACGATCATAATTTATCCCAGCTTTTTTTGTTTAAAATTTTCAAAATAACACTTATTTTTGGTCTCTGATTTATTGGGAAACGAAAGCTTGGAAAAATAGATTGTGAAGCTAGAAAAAGCGAACCTCAGTGGCTAAGAGTTTTTCGTCCCTTTAAGTTTTCCTGTCGATCTTTATTTGTAATTTTTGGAATAAATGGTCTGAACAATACATTTTTGTTAATTGGAGACAAGATTGACATACATTTGTCTAATACAACTTACATTTTAGAGATTTTGTTAGCTTCGAATTTATAGGAAGCGGACTAGTAACAACTATGAAGAAATACTACAAGCTATGTTTAACTGATTTGAAAGGTATATTAAACCAAAACAAAAAAAAAACAAAAAATTGGGCAAAGACATTTTGGAATACAGATGGACAAAACTTTAAACATCGAATTTCAAAACAGAAAATTTAAATAGAGTTACACATATTCAAATGCTTAGTGTGTAAATTTAAAATTGCTCACTCTAGAAACCTTCTAGAAATCTTCTCAAATATCTTCGCATTGATATTAGGACAAATAGCTACTATCAACTTGAGATCAGTTTGGAAGAAATTTGATCACGTCTGCATTCGCGCATATATTTGAATAGAGACACAATATTTAACATTTGTTCAATCTGTAGAGTAAGTGGATACGGGGCACGCCATGTATGTTTGACGAAGTATATATTATGATCTTTGCCCTAGATTTCTCTCAAATCTAAATTAGTAATAGCAATAAATTTAATATGTTCATGATTATGCTAAATACTCAAACTGAATTTAACCAGTATTTCCTTCATTCTACCTTTGTACAATAACTATAGCTGGTATGGGATTGTTTTCTTTTCGCCAACGTTTCCCGTTGTATTTCAAAATATCAAAATAATAATTTTCTATTCTTGGTTCGGAAAAATGTGACATGTTCTTCCAAGCTAGAGCAGTTGGCTTA
This sequence comes from Dioctria linearis, assembly GCA_963930735.1. Taxonomy (NCBI): domain Eukaryota; kingdom Metazoa; phylum Arthropoda; class Insecta; order Diptera; family Asilidae; genus Dioctria; species Dioctria linearis. The sequence continues at coordinate 237,993,932 of OZ005740.1, read as the reverse complement.
GAATTTAAAGCAACAGGTTATATAAGCACTATTGGGGGATTATATAAGAAAAATAAAATTGCAAAAAAGTAAAGATGTGTAGCAAGAGGAGCTAAAAAACCATCACAGGGTGTACATTTTCCGAAAACAAAAGAAATGTCAATAATTTGAAAAATACATGACTTATATTTTTTTTATATTTTTCTGGTAACTGTTATGATTTGGTCTATCACCCGATTCTGGCTTAACGTCGACTTACGGGACACCCTGTATAAGCAGCATCTCATAAACCTAAAACAATTTACGGCTGTTAGATAGCATCCTAGATAAACAATATAGGAAATGGATAGTCCAGTACTAATAGAAAACAAGTAAAAAGGCTACTATTGGTCTAAGACCAATTCTTATGATACCCTAGATGAATGCCCTTATGAAATTTTGTATTGTCACCCTTCTGTGCGAGTTTGATTTTTGAAGTGGTTTTTCGCATATATTTCTAGAACGTTTTGTCGCACAGAAAAATTGATTATAACCAATTTTATAGGATGTATTATTCTGAAGAAGCTTTTAGTACAATAAAAATGTCTAGGATTAGAATCGTTTTCACAGTATATGTAAAAATCCGGAATTTGTATATGGCAATACCAAGAAGGGGCCCCTCTATTTAAAATTGGAAAATCCTGCATTTTCCGGAAACAGATTTATCACTAATCGTATCGATGAAAATTTGTCCAATGATTTTCCCGCTTTTCCGGGTTTTCCACGGAGTTTTCCACAAAAGCAACTTTATGCAACTCATTTCGCTCTACAACTTTGTCTTAGGTTGCAAAACGCTCAAACGCTTCCTTGGTCTGAAAAACTTCGGAAAAGCGTTGTACATGAATTTTCCTCGATTTTTTTCTCAAGTTTTCACCATTGTCGGAGAGAAAGTAATGATGCCAGTTGATAGGGAACTTGATCCTGCATAATTTAGAAAACTTTTTTACCGGAAAATTTTCTCGGAAAATTCGGAAACTCTGCATTTTTCCTGAAACGGATTTATCACTAATCAAATTTGTACCAAATTTTCAAATGATTTTTCCCGATTTTCCAGGTTTTCTATGGAAATTTCCGGTTCAAATTTTGATATATTCAATTGTCACGCGACATGAACCTGTGGTGTGCCAAATTTCAGCTCGCTGTGATGACGAGAAGTGGGTCTGCGAGAGTGTCGAAAATAGTAAAAAAGAAATATATAGACAGACAAATTGGTGTACGAGTTAAAGGAAATGGCCTCAAAAATGGAGTTGGACGGTCGTATACGCCCCTGATGCCGCATCTCAAACACCTTAGGTTCTATCACTACTGTATTCTAAGCTGAGGTATTGGTATACATATATGGATGCGGCAATACCAATGAATTAAAAGAGCCATAAACAGCCCTGCAATCAACATTCTCAAGATTAACCTAGGTGAAAATAGTCTAAAGTATAGTAGATCTTTTAGGTAGCAGTGATTGCGAGCCTAACATCTATGTATATCCCTCTAGAAAATTTAAGCTTGAGTGATCGTAATATTCACATATCACCTTCTTGCATGGCATTGCTAAGAATCAGCTAAGCCTTGTCCTGGCAAGTGTCTTTAACTTGGGTATAAGGGAAAGTTTTCTTTGGTATTACGAACACTTCCGGAAATAAGAAATTTGTGTTAGTTCATTGAGTGTCCCGTAAATCGTATTCACCCGATTGATATGGATACGTTATGCTTAAGGCAAGCAAAAAATTGTATGGGTGGTGGGGCGGGGGGAGCTCCAACGATTTCCGAGATAACGGGACCTAAATTTATTTGGGTATGTTTTTATAGTCACATTTAACTTGTGAAAGGATGATTTAAAATTTGTTAGATTGATTGTTTTATTAGTTAACTACTATTTTTGTCAAAAAACACGTCATCAATACTAATTTTTCATATTGGAATTAATAAGGCCTTTTGCGTTTTATGCATGTCTTCTTGAACTTTGTTGAGGTAGTTGAGCCATAAATTCAAAACGAAGAAGAGGATATATAGATATATTATGTATATATGTACATATATATAAACCATTGAAAAGGTCTAACGATTAAATCATCATCATAGGGTGTAATGTTCAGAAGTTACAGGGTGATCTTTAAAAATATACCCAAATATCTTTAATCCCGTTATCTCGTAATCCGTTAGGAACTCCCCCCATACCCCACGACCATTACACATTTTTTTTTGTCTAAGCACGACCTATCCATAACCTTCGAGTGTAACACAGGGGCGGATCCAAGATTCTTGTAAGGGGGGAAGGGGAAGCGCAACTTTGGTTTAAAGACGGTATAAGCTGGAAACAGATCAAAATTTCGAAGACACTCGCCACCACTCGCAAATATCAAATGCACATAATATATCATTTAGAAAGTTCTGGCCGAATAGATAAGCTACCACTCTCAACGAAGAAAGTTACTCAACGTTCAACTTTTGCCATTCGTGAAAGTCAAACGAGGTGTTGAATTATTTATTGTGTTTTGCTTTGTAAATGATGGAAGTGTAACGCTACCGAATGATCTATTTTGGTTAGTAAAAATAGCGAAATAAATTTTGTTCAAATTCACGAATTCATCGTAAACTGTAACTTTGAAAAGTGCAGGAATGAAAGTGCTACGTTCTTTACGTCTATTTAAAATAGCAGTAATAGAGCAGATGCAATACAAACCTTGTACGTATATAGCTTCATGGAAAAGTTAAGAAAGTTTCACTAATAAGACAAGCTCAGAAGATACCCTATTATGCAAAGCATAGCATGGTAGGAAATACATACGTAGAGATACGAGCGAAAGGCATTCAATATTGCGGCGGAGTTCGAGTGAGTCGATGTGACAAGTTATTGCCAAATCGCCTCTGAGCTTGAAGACTCTAAAACCTAAAGCTGTGCGATCAGTCCCGGCCCAGATAAGGGAATTTATTTCGATTCGATGGGCTGAAACATTTTTTATACCTTTTCAGAAATCCAAGACATTTTGATGCTTCTTTGGCAACAGAAAAGAAGTGATCTGTCTAGCTTAACTTACAGGAAATATTAATGCAAAGACGGTGTACCGTAAATCAGTGCTCCATCAAAATAAATCGGACTGGAAGAGTTATGATTCCATTTTAAAGAGATGGAACAGCTTTGCGACTTCGATGCCTTGAATTGGACGCGATTCGCTTTACCCCAAGCGAGGATATTATTACGGTCGTGAATCAATGTTCTAATCATGCAAACTCGAATGACAGACATGGCATTCCCTCTGAAGTCCCTAAAAGTGTCCAAGCAGTAAGCAAAATCAAGAGTTCTGTGATAACTACGGATAAGATTAAAAGTAAGAAAAAGCAGATGAGTAAAGAAAATTTAACAGAAGGATGGAGAGATAACAGAGCCCTGGGAACATCGGCATTTATAGTGTGAGCTTCTGGTGAAACACCACCTAGTACAACCAGTATTACGCGATCAGATAAAAACTAAAAGGGCTGAATGTCAGGCTATATCAAAGACCATCGAAATATCTAGGGGAACGATTTGGGATTTTGGACTGTGAAGACTACAGTTCCAACGTTCCGTAAGAAACGTCAGCAAGTCTCCAGATGAGCGTCCAGTTAGGAAGCCATATAGGCGATCATTTATGAGTTGCTTGGTATCTAGATACTTCATTAATTTGGAGTTAATAATAGGTTCAAATTTTCTAGTCGAATAAGACAAGTAGATTGCGTTGAGGTTTAGCCAAGGATGAGACACAGCTTTTAATTAACAGGGGTGAGAAACCATCAGGCCCTACAGCCTTATAGGCGCTGATCATCTTAAGGACCTTGAACACATCTCTCCTACAAATGTATATTGATTCTTGTAGACGGGAGATGCAAAACAGGTGTCTGTAATGTGGATGGAAGACGAAAATTTCAAGCGAATCTTGCAGTCAAAATATTAGTTTTATCCAGGGAGTCCACAATCACTTTACCATTATAAAGTAGTGTAGGTATAGAGGAATTGGCGAAGTTGTTCCTATTGGTTTTGACCAAGGGCCTAGAGGCCTTTGCTATCATTGAGGTTTGCCAAGATTATTAGTCTAAAATTCTGGACAAAAGAGATATTTTTCTCTCTGGATAATGGACTTGCAGGTGCTCTGTGCGTCCCGTCTTGTAGACTTGTTTCAATTCTGGGTATGAATGCAATTGATAGGCGCGAAAAGCAGACTGTTTCGTTCTTATTACTTAATCGTATTATTGTTAAACCAAGAACGATTTTGCTGTTGTTGAGACCTGCTATAGGAATAAGGAATGTATTCGTGCATGGCAGGACTTAGAATGTCAAGTTCTAATGTACATTCATCAACATCCCTCGAAGCAAAACAGACGGACCAATGAATGTCTCTAAGATAATGATTGAGAATTTCTCAATCAGCATTTATATTTTGTTTTTATTTAACGTTTAAGCTAAGTATTCTAGTAAAACTATTGCATTTTATGAATTTCTCCATATTTCTTGGGGAACAAGCTTTAACATATTGTTACGAGCGTGGCCTTAGTTCGTTATTTAAAACACAATATTTCGGATGTAATTCAAAAGTTCTTTCTTTATTTAACTTTACTGTTTACTCTCACAAATTCACAAATAAGTATCAAATCAACTCTTTATAGTTATCGCTGGGAGCTTGATCTTCCCAAAATTAGACTCTGCTTGCTTGTGAAGTATCAACGTTGCTTTCAATGATTGTGTGTGGTTCGCCTGCGGTCTTCGTAGATTTGACCACGTTTTTGGCTTTAAGACTAGGTTAGTCTGATGTTCTCTAGATATATACTTAAAGCGCAGGTCCCTTCGCTACCTCCATAAGTTTATTAGTACGGGACAACCTGGTTACCTTGCGAATAACATCCAACTCCTGAATTCGTCACGCCATCGTAATATTCTAATTCCCCGTTATCGTAGAATGGTTCAAGACGGCTCTTACTTTGTTCAAGCGACAAGATATCTGGAATTCTTTACCGTACTCTATCCAGAGTTTGAGAGATGTAGGTGCATTCAAAAAAATTATTAACTATGTAATGTGTTACTATCAATGGCACTGCTGCTTTTTGGTAATTTCTTTTAATTTTTGTTTAATTCTAAGTATTTGTAAACGATAATATTTGTAACATCAGTAGCTTTATTTTATACAATTACCTCTACTCCTTTTGTTTAGTATGTAATTTAGAACTTAATTGCTTTTGTTTGTTACTTTTTCTACCAAGTTTTAGATCATTTCTCTCTTGTATATCTATAATCCTCTTTGACTGTATAATCCATCTAATTCAATATTATTTATTATATCGCTATTTTAGTTAAATTGTGCAATCCAACTTAATTTCTACAACCAGTTATACGATATATGTACTACTTAAGTATATGTACTTAGATAACTTATACTCTAGTCCTAAGTTTAATTTTCTAATAGTTTAACTATTCTGACAATTTTCTGTATTTTAGATTGTACTTCAAAAGACTGTAAGTCTTGTTTACTATACAAAAGTATTTTTGAATAAATTGAATTGAATTGAATTGAAAATAATAAAAAAATTATTTCAATATAAATCTTTTGTTTCAAATGTAATAACTCACTATACTACTATACAATGATTTGCTTATCGTTGTGTAGCTTCGCTAAATTTCTTCAATTACGACCTATAATTGTTTATTGAAATATTTTTTTGACCTACAAATAAAGATTCTTTGGCAAAGATCCTTTGGCCCCTGTTTTCAATTAAAACAAACCTCCTATCGCTTTTACCCGAATAGAAACTGTTCTGCTTCAAACACCCCGAGAAAAGCCACGCTCGTGTACAGGATTTTTACATGTATCAACATTTCTTATTTTTTCTATAGGCTTCGACAGCCACAACCTAAAGTGGAACGAATGCTAAGCCGCTAGCTATAAAGACTGTGTTCTTAAACGTATCACATTGATCGCTTCCAAACATTTTTATATTTTTTGTATAAAGGGCAGTAGAATAGATTTTGTTAAGAAAACTTCAGAAGATCTATTGCAATTTTTTTTAGTGGTCTTCAGGGAGGGGCGAGGGGAGCACGCACCCCTCTTTGAAGACCACTAAAAAAATTTGAATTTGCCACTGGTGTAACACCACATATGGGACACCTTGTGTACATATGATAAAAGAGGCAACTATGATGTGATACCAATAACAATCTTACTGTGAAATAGGGATAAAGTAAATTATTTTCCGTAATTTCAACAGGCTTATTATCTTTAGAGTAATATCTTTACTTTCCTTTCCAACGAAAAGGTTCAGAAGAAGAGAAAGAGTTGTAGTTTAACAGAACGCAAATATTTTATGCATTATAGCATTTGGGCGGTAAACCAGCTTCCAACGAAATTCTTTACAGTTTATATATTCAAAATGAGTAAAATAATTCCATTTTTTAGGTCAATTTCAAAAGATTCGCATCCTGAAAATTGTTTTTGGCTTAAAAAATCTAATTTTTAGAAACTGAATTTCGATGTACAACAAGACTCTTTACTACATATAAGTAGAAGAAACTCTAATTACATTTATTCAACTAAATTCACGACAAGTGAAAAACTGGTTATTCTTATGTGCTGCTCTGCTATACATTTAGCACACCAAAACAGAATCTACGCAAATGATATTCTACAAAATTGTTTTTTTTTTACATCAGAATCCAAATGATCAGTAAACCGTAGCAGACTACGAGAGATTTAAGACAGTTCATGTAACTTGTTAAGAACTGAATCTCTGAAGCGTTTAACGACAGTGCCACACCCATCCGTTTCGGGACCGCTGAGTTAAGAGAATATCTTGGAAAATCTGCCTTTTTAGAAAGTTGTGAATATAATTCAAGAAAATTTATTTTTTCTCAAAGAGTTTCGTCACTGCATGTGAATAATTTGCTTTCGGTCGTCGTCTCAAGTTCTCTAGCGCAAACAATGCAGACATAAATTTGTCAACGAACGTCTTAGGAAACGTGAACGACAAGGCGTCTACTTGGCCAAGGGAAACTGCTTGGTGGTTGCATACCACTTACTTTATGTTGTGGATTTAGTTCAGTTCAGATCAGATCGGCTGTTACACTTGCTCAACGCATAGATAGTATGTACATATCTATATGAGATTTTTTATTTTTATTTTTGTACTATCCATGGAGGTGTAATTTGATTGTACTGAACCGCGGCAATTCTCGCACTCAACAGGCACCAGTCAGCACCTTTCTAATGATATGATCACAATTAATTGTCATGAACTTGCACATCTTCAATCAGTCGGATTACAATTAAAAATTTTCTCCGGTTGATTTGGTGTGAATACGAAAGTTTTACTGGAACTAAATCCAAAAATTTTCTAAAAAGTACATAATTTATTGTACATAGGTTAGATAAAAGTGACGGTTATCGAAATACCCGTTATCAGCCACAGTTAGACCATTGATAGTTTATTGTGACGCCACCTCATCGTGACTCTACTTGGAACTGATTGTTTAATTTATGGGGTTGCGTTAAAGTCCACAGCAATAGTAAATAAATTTCACTAGGCCCACAACTAATTGCTGTTTCCCCCAATTTGGCTAAAAAGTAACTACAAAGTGTATTGCTTATTATTTCACGCTATGAACCTCTTTATCGTCCATACAGCTTCTGCAGAACTCATTGTGTGGAGCTTGGTTGCGTTGCGCAAGAAGGTACCTGCAGCAATGAATTAAGATTCCCTACGTCATTACGGTTAATTCTTAGCAGGGTTTATGCTTTCTTGGACCAGACGGGTCGTTAGTTCGCTCTATCTCTGATTACCTAACTTACAGGGCTATAAATCTAGAATCCTCTTCGCTTTTGCTGAAGGCCTATTCCCTGGTACATTACTGTGGCTAAGCATCCAACAGAGACTAATTCTGTTAGTATATGTCTTCACCACATTTTTCGTGTCCTTACAACGACGTTTGACACTACCCTGGGGGCTCTTATGTTAACTAACACAACTTTTCAGTCCAGTATGACAATGTGAGTGTGCATTATGTGGTCGTACGACATCTAACTTTTATACTGGGCGCCTCCATGAGGCTCTTCTCCAACTCATCTAACAGCTCATCAATAAATTGGAATGGATACTGATATGTAGGTCTAGTGCATCTAATGTACGAGTGAAAGGGAGATAAATGGTGTTGCGGTAAAAATTGTGCTATTCTTAGATATGGGAAAGTTTGTCTATTCTCACTAATTAAAAACGTTGCATGCCACTCGTACTAGGTGTAGTATTGTCTGAACCCCAATCGTCTGCTGGAAGTGGTTTATCGGGGTTAGCATCATCGAAGTCGTCGGAATGAATTTGGGTGTGAGGCGGGTTGAAAAGTTCTTTATAAAACTCCTTCGCAATAAAACTCTCGTCTTGAATGTAGAGATTTCTGTTCAATTTCAAAAAGGCGATACCTTGCCAATGTCCATAAATCGCTGCGCATTTTAGTCCAGCTTTCCGGCATCTACAAGATGAGGTACATTCCTTCTTACAATTGCATGAAAGTAATAAAATCACGGAATCTGTAGCAGGAGCTTTCAGCATCCGAACAGGGTCAAGGAAATCGGGGACTTTCATCCAACCCCACAGTTCGAAAGATTTTTCATATCAACGTAATTTTTTGACTTGCTGATAAATACGAAACGAGTGTTGCTGTGCAGCTGCAGCCGCAGGGGTTAACAATGCTGCATTTGGCATACTCTTGCACGCGAATTTCTAAGGTGTGATAATGATGTCGGTTTAAAGATCTCTCACTAGCAGGCGTATTAAAAGTCTGAAATGGATCATGGCATACAAGCCGATTTTCCAGCTGCTTCACGTTTCGGCTTTGATGTAGAGCATGCATTTCTAAAATCCATCTAGAGAGAACATTATCAGTGAAACCCCGTGTTGTAATACCACCGACTACCTTCATGCTCCGCATAAGAATTTGCTCTATCACAATATCCGACCAAGCTCTCGACCAATAATTATCCGTCCTTCTTATCGTAAAGTAGCCATCAACCAATTGGGATAGATAAGCTGGGCCGCGAGTTTTTCGGTGGTGCTTTCTAGCTTCAATTTTTATGAAACAATCATGCTGTTTTCACTGATATATTCATTTCTGCACGAAATATGCACAGTCACTGTATGCAATTCCTCTAATTTTTCTTTTTTATTGTCTCCACTTCTATAACTGACTCTCTTTAAAGTGGTAACTCCTTTATCTTTAACACTCACTGTCTCTCCAATACAAAGGCTTTCGTCCCAAATAAACCAATTTACGTTATTTTCCATGTTTTTGAAAAACTGAATAAAGACGCGTAGAGAAGGTGTATGTATATTGCACAACGTTTCCTCGCGAAGAGGGGCGAACATCTGCCTCTCGTGGCTTCGACTCTTAACTACGAAGCGGGTCACGTTTAAGATGCTTTTTGACCTGCTAGAGACCCGCCATATAATGCATCTCCCTTCTCTCTCTCTCTCTATCTCTCTCTCTCTCTCTCTCTCTCTCTGTTACTCTCTCTCTCTCTCTCTCTCTCTCTCTCTCTTTATAGTTTCGGAATAAATTAAAAAAAAAATATTTTACCAACTTTACAGCGTACAGAAATACAAAGGCAAATCGAGGGTAAACATATAAATAATTTTGCTATTCAACGTCGGATTACTGCTAAAGTATTGAAATACAAAACAAAGGCTGATATGCCTTTTTCTGCTTTTTTGCAATTTAATAAGCTAAAAATTTTTTTCGTATCAGATATAGTTGCCGAGATATAGGCAAACAACTGAAAAGTCTATCTTTTTTCCAAGAGGCTCGAGCGCAACAAATTTTGACGGGGACTTTTGGTATGTTCAATGGGAAGCTGTAATAAGCAAGTATACCAAAATTTCGACTTTTACCGATTACTGGTTTCATTTGTTGAAAATTGATCTAATTTCACTGGCTTAGATTAGAGTGCATATCTCTAAAACTAAGTAAGAGATAAGGTCAGCAGGAACAAGTGAAATTTTTTTCATTTTCTAGAGGTGAATATCAGAGAAGAAATTGAATCAGTATAAATCAGGTGAATAAAGTCATTACAGTAAATGGATACAAAAAAATATCGGCAACTTGATTACAACTGCTTTAAACATCAAAGGATTTTTATCATTATGCTGTTACATTAGGGAATCATATATAAATATATACGAATTTCCGAAATTACCTCAGATATCATATATATAGGTACGATATACATGTCGAAATTAGGTGCGTAACTGCTTACAAAAAGAGACGTATTAATACAATTCATAAGCTTTTGATACATCTATTTATCAATGCAAATGAAAACCCAGAGATACTTTCAAAATTGTGAAAAAAAATAAAGTGTAGTTAGATAGGTATCTATCCAAGAGAAGAACCTGGCCGACTTTCTGCGATGGCATAGATCAATTTCTCACAGCTACCAGGCGGCTCCATAATATACTTTCGACGGATTACACGAATGATACAGGCTCACTTCAAAAAGAAGATTGGAACAATACCGAGAGTTGAGAGGAAACAATGAAGCTCTTATTAGAAACTCACTTTCCCGACTCTCTTACTGCCGATCAAGGAATAGTAGCTCCAGAGCCAATTGAGGTGGACAATCATACGGTCTCTAACAAGAGCAAGAGCGTTGCGGGTAGAATGTTCACTCCTAACTAGGTTAGATGGGACGCTGGAGGGGACGGCATCTTCCTCGCTTACTACAGCAAGTTGTTGAAGAAATACTCCTTCCACTACAAAACATTTTTCGAGCCAGTTACGCTTCTCCAGTGTTGGAGAGACGTCAGGTTGGTATTTATACCCAAAGCAGGAAAAGTGCTAGTTATCTAGCCAAATCCTTCCGACCCATCAGACTCTCCTCATTCTTATTTAAGTCAATGGAAAAATCTTAGACTTACACATACGAAGTGAAGGTCTGATTCAATAAACACTCCACGGTAAACTGGATAGACTTCATGCTTAGAAGCAGGAGGATAACCACAACTCTAGGGAACTGTTCTGTCACGATCATCGTAGAAAAATGCTGCCCACAAGGAGAGTTCCCTTTGCACTCGTATGGCCGATCGCGATTGAAGATCTGCTAGAGAAGTTGACCAGTTCGAGTTTCAATGTACAAGGCTACGCGGATGACCTTGTCGTCACAAGACCGTGTAAGCAGGATCAAGTCATATCCGACCTCATACAAAAAGCCCTCTCCAAAGTCCGCACGTGGTATTTAAACAAAGGCCTTAGCATAAACCCCAACGAAACGGTTGTCTTTCCGTTCACGAACAGATCGAAACGTTCACTAACGGCTCCTCTTCTGATAGCACAGAATTGATATTTTCAGACGAAGTCAAGTATCTGGGGGTAACTCTAGATCAGAAACTTACCGTATCTCTCCAGAGAGACGGATAGAATGGTGCGATCTCTCTACACGTGTTATCGTTTCCTTCGCAGAGCATGGGGTCTGAAACCGAAAATGATGTACTGGATGTAAGCCACGGTTGTCATGCCTATGAGGCTATGAAACTTTGTTTCATAAAAACCAACGGCTTGCTTGTGTAGGAATTTCTGGTGCCGTGAGAGCCTGTCCTACAGCCGCCATGTAAGCCTTATTAAATCTTCCACACCTACATTTGCAGGTGAAAACGGAAGCGATCTCCAGTGTTATTAGAGTGCAAAATAACAAACAGTTAAAGCCAGGGAATCTGGTTGGTCATTTAAGTATCTTAAAATAGATATGCTTCGAGCAAATGACGACAATATTTTGTAAGACTATTCCAAGTGGTTCTGGGAAACCGAAAACAATAGCATTCCACTAAACCGTCTTTCCAACTAAGAAACTCAGTTTGTCGAACCAGAGCCATTCTTTGGCACTTCAAAGAGTTACCTCAGAGCTGACCTAAGTAACTGGGAGAATAAACAAAAATCCCTGTATTGGGAAAGGATACAAGGACTTCGTCAGGCAAAAAAGTTTATCGACACCTCTGGCTGAAGAACAAAAGAACCCCTTCTCCTTAGAAGAACAGAATGATTACTGAGTTCTTCTCAGGCCATTTCCACTTGAGATAGGTATCATCTAACAAGCTGGGATTGCCTGAGACTTCATCCTACCACTTCTGTCAGGATGCTCATGAAACATCGGAGCACTTACTCTGGAACTGCGAAGTATTGGCCAGGCGGAGGCTACTTCACCTCGACATGCTTTTCACACAGACTACGTGTGGAACCTCAATCGCAGAGTGGTTCTAGACAGTCTGAATCTAGAAAGGGAGTAAATTCAACGGAGGTTCACAATAGATCTTTCAGGTTGCAATGATTTCGAGGCTAACACCTGCACACCACTTCACAAATCTAATCTAATCTAGATAGGTATCTTTCTTATTCATCCAAAGTAAATATGTTGTACGAGTCTATGTTTTTCTTTGAATTTTCTCATGCGAAAAAGATGAAAAATTAAACTAGAGAACTATTTTGTTTGCATTTTAAAGTATGCAGTTGTGTGAATGATTTGCATTTTCTTACCAGCCATCCCTGTTTCATGTTGAATAATTTAAGCTGAAATGTACATAATTGAATTTGAACGGCTTTTAAATTTTTGTTACTCTTACTTTTAACTAGAATCCTGCTTACAATATAAGTGAAAAAGGACGAATTGTTTTCACGCCTTCATATTTCATAATATGCATCTTCAGCAACAACTGTTTACTTCTTTACATTTCCGGTAACATGTAGTTTACGGAACGCTGAGCCAATTGTTAAATTTCTGCCTATTGTTGCACTACCAAAGGCTGTATAATACATTTTCTTCAATTTGTTATTCAGCTTCTCGCAGTCCTCATAGAAATCAGAAACAATAGAGCTTTCCGGAGAACACTTGACATACTTCCTTACTTTGCAAAAGTCTTCTCGTAACAAACAATAAGCGCTACTATGGCGTATCCTGCAGCCAGAAATTCTTTTCAATATTCCTCCAACGAGCACAACATAGACTTTCCACTTTCCACTGCACAAATGGAGTACAGCAGAAGTGAAACAATAAAAAGTCGCGTAATTATGTTCAATTAGGGGAAACTGGTGCTCATTGTCTTTTAGTTTCGTTCCAATCCTCCCTAATTTTGTATCGTTCGATTGCTTTTTTTTTTCTTTGCCCTGATGGTGCGCCCGTGCATGGTGATATACGTAAAGTATAGTATAGCTAGCTGGCTAGCTACTAGCACTAGTATACCTTCTCCCAATTCCATATGTGCGACCGTGTGGGTCCCAGATTGGGACCCCGAGAGACGTCCGATCCGATGTAGCTAAGGGGCGGGTGCATCCATAGAATAATATACTTGCGGACGTGTAATAACACAAAAAAGGCAGTGAGCACTTTTTCATCTTTGGTTCCGAATCCACCGCATAACACTATAATAACACTAATTCGTCTGCAATTTGTCTCGAAATTGTCATGCAATTTAGGAGACCTTTATACACGGTCGTCAGGCACTGTCTTTATGCTGCTATGACCAAATTGAGGTGGTATGTATGTAGGTAGGTGGCTGGATGCAGACTGCGGACTGATCGTAGAATTGGCAAAACTGGCCACAGTTCTCGAGTGGACGTCCTAGAAGCATTTTGATAATTTATCTTGTAGGAGTCCGATTTTCTGGGCACGGGAGTGGGACATTTGACATCTCAATGGTGGCTTCGGTTCGGCAAAGTTTAGCTGACGATAAGTGGATGCATCAGAGGTCAAATCGTGTTGGCGAAAGTGAAAATGTTTTGATTGAGTTAAATGGCTCGACCTTGCTAGTGGGAATTGAGTGCGGAGAGGTTTGTTTTTACTGTTTTGTGTGCTTAAGCTTAATGCAGAGTGATTTAAGTGCGTCATAATGAACTTGTTAAATTTTTTATTAATTTCACTCGTAGTTTCGATTGCAACTAAAAATATGGAATGAGATGGTTATTGGACGGAAAAGGTGAGCAACGGTAGATGTGGTCTAATTATACTTATATATATATATATATATATATATATATATATATATGTTTTAATAAAATATGGCTGGAAAAATTCTGCATACTGTCTGTGACTGCTAAATTTGAGATTATGTATATATGTACATTTGTACATCTATTTTCATTCAATAGATTAGAAAAATATATGTTTTCGATTATGAGAGGGTAGAATGAGGATTTCCTGTTTGATATTTAAAAACCACACCTAATCTTACAATTAGTACATATTAGTTAGTATATATTAGATGAATAGAATTATTAAATTTGCGCATTTTTTAAAGCTCGCGGTTGTGTAACATTGTAGTGTGTAAGAATCACACGTGTGAGATTGTGCGTGTTGATTTTTTCTTATTTAGTAGCTGTAAGAGTATTGAACATCAAAGAATAACACAAAATTACTAACAGAAAGTTTTTCCGCATTTATTTAAAGTATTTTAATATTTATATTTTAATATATCAAAATCTGTATTATAAAGGATTATTATGATTGGATTAAGGTTTATTTGAAATGAATTACAGTTCAATTTAATTGACTAAGAGATTATTTTATTTGAAGTCAAGTTTAATTTAATTAAGGTTGTAATTAAGTTAAGGTTGAAATTCTTTGCTATAAAGTTAAGTTTATTTGACGCAAGTTTTAATTCAATTTGTTAAAGATTGAACTAAAATGCAAGTTATGTAAGAATGCAATTTAAATTTTTAAATTTGAAAAATGTATTGCATTGTAATTTTTAAAATCAGGATTTCAGTTTCTGTAAGAGTAATGCACAGATACAATACGAATACATCAACGCACTCTAATACATAAAGTAAAATGGCGAATCTTTTTCAAAATGCTTGAAAAATACTTTCCAAGTCATAAAATAGATATTTATGCGTGCTGGTCCGACTCTCTATCATGTTGATATCGATACCTATACCGAAAAGTGATTAGACATTGATTTTATATATTGTTATAGAGCCTAAACTAGATATTATCCATACAGGAAAATAGTCTGTCAGTAATTTTAAGCTTGGCTTATTATATACCTTATTTAACAAATTAATGAAATAGGTTTAATTAAAATGGAAAATTTAATTTAATTTAATTCATGTATATGTATATGTATGTGGAAACACTGACCGCAGCGAATTCGCTCACGAGCATCTTTCAGATCCAGGAACAAAGAAGTAAGAGTGCCGGCGACATGAACATGAGTCGTTGGGCAGTCTTCGCAATACCACCGCTTCGCACAAGTCAAGTATTTTTAATTACCTTGTAATAAAAGTTGTCATTAGTTATAATAATTATTAAATAAATTCCTAATATGTAGTAGTTTACGCAAATTTGGACCTTTTTATATTCCTACATGTATGTGCGGCCCTAGGCCGTTCGAATCCATTAGGAAAAATACTCAAGCGTATTCACAATAAGCAGGTTTAGGTGCTTATATTTCCCTTAACGATAAATAGTGTGTAGACGATTATATTTCCTTTAACTAGAAGCAGTATTCAGGTGACTTGTATTTCCTTAAAGACATATTAATTTAACAAAATCTATAAAATCAAATGTTAAAAGCAATACAAAAACACATGTTTTTAGCAGTAAACAGCTTTAAGGAAGTGAGGAAGGCGAAGGACGGCTTTTTTAAAAGCTGTATGGAAGCAATACAATAAGATTTCTGAAAGCGATTGAATTGTGCTTTCTGGAAGCAGTATGTAAGTGCATTAAGGAAGTGATGAAAGAGAGAAGCCCTGTAGCTAGGTTGTACATAAATGCAAATACACACATTAGAACTAGATAATTTTATTTAATTCAATACTAGATAGATGGTAAATTTTAATCCTAGTGAATCGCGGATGTAATGTTCGGCTCAGCAGCTGTGATGAGACTGTGGTTGGTCTCGGTTCTCTTCATTGATGAAGAACATTTTACTTACCGGAAGTTAGAGAATGGAGAATCGTAATAGCTGGATGCTGTGGAGCTAGGCTTTTGGCAGACTCTAGAAATTAGTTTGACTAGTACTTTTCTATTAACAATTCTTGCCGCCACATCACTGCCCCTCTGATAATTGTTTTAACATAACAAATACAAAATAAACAATAACTTGCTTAATTATATCTATATCTACATGTAATTCAACATAAAAATTTCCAAATTAATTCTAATGATACCTATATTAATATTAGCTAATTCAAGGTTAATTAATTAAAATTATATTTAAGTTAAAGTCGCGTCGCTAATCAATGTCTACCAAAATAAAGTTATTTATGTATAAGTATAATATGAATGCAATTAAACATTGTGAATTGTGAAAATTATGTGTAAAAATGTAAATAATATACTAAAAATAATGGTCAGTTAAGAGTATATATAAAAAAGAAAACAATAGCAGTTAAATTTAAAATGATAAACGTAACTTTTGGCTTATAATTCGATCTTGTGTTTCTATCGAGCGTAATGTACGAATGGAAAACAAATGCTGGTTTCAATCTATCCATACCTATTGATATTTGTTTCCTTTAACTAAAACGGTGAAATGTTTTCCATGTTTTGCAATAAGATTAACAGGGCCAGTACATGGTGAACTTAGAGCGTTTTTGTTCCGACTTCGCGAATGAAAACATGTGAACAATGCTTAAATTTTTGAGGAACCAAAATTTGGGTTTGCTTTTTAGTCCTTAAAGCACAGGGCTTAGTATATCGTATGGATTCTTTAATTTGTCTTGCTGTCGTGCTTGTAATTGGTTTCATCTGTGCATTGTCAACTATAAATTCTCCGGGCAGGCGCAAAGATTGACTATATAGTAATTCCGATGGTGCTACACCTAGGTCTTCCATGAGAGCGGATCCAATTCCTAAGGGATGCTTTCATACCATATCTTAGGCTTATCCAAAGTTTTGATTTCAACTTTCAGTTGCGGGTGGAATCGTTCATTCTACTGAGGGTGATAAGTTGTAGTCTGAATCCTGTACGTGCCAAGGATATTGGATAGCTCTCTAAGCAGTGAGGACTCAAACTGTCAGCCTTGGTCTGTTGTGAGCGTCTCCGTAGCGTAATATCCAGGTGTGAAGAAATCCTTGAAATATGTGACTGAACAGAATGTTTCTCAAAGGAATTACTTCAGACCAGTGCAAGAATCTGTCCTTTAGGGGTAAAAAATATGTATATAGCCCTGAGAGGTTTGAACAGTTCTGATTGTGTCCTTGTGGGCATGCTCAAACCTACCATTTACCACTGTGAATTTTCCATGGGAAGAGGATGTGTGTCTCTTTACTTTGGATATTTGGCACGGTATGCATGTTTTTGACCAGTGGTTAAAATTTTGATTCACTTTTGGCCAAAAATATTTTGACGTTATCAACTTTTTAGTTGATCTAATGCTAGGATGCGAAAGGTCATGGATTGGGTCGAAAATACTACAACTCATGCTTTCAGGATCGTAAGGACGGTTAGTTTATTACGTCAGGGTCAGTATTCATGTGTAGTAAGGTTGTATGTAAATGTAAGTACGTATATTAGAACTAGATTTAATTTAATTTAATAATACTAGATACATGATATATTTTAATCTTAGTAAATCGCGGGCAGCTGTGATGAGACTATGGTTGGTCTGGGTTCACTTCATTGATGGAGACCGTTTTAATAACCGGATATTGGAGACTAGTTGGATGTTGTGGAGGTAGACTTTTGGTAGACTCTAGAAATCCGTTTGACTAGTTGTTTTCAATTAAAAATCTGCGGCCCCAGTCCTTCGGACTGACTATTTATTGCTGGGGCGAATGTAGAATAAGACAGAATCCGTATCTGGGGTTTCCTTTTAAATTCAATTGGATTTTTATTTAACAACGTTTAGACATCAGTTCCTTTATATCGGAATTATTATTCAAGGTTTTATAATGCGCTTAGATTAAAAAAAACTTAAAAAATAAAGGAAAACTTTTGCAAAGTATGTTTGCTACGAAATGAAAGCCTTTTTAGAGCATAACCTTAAAGCGCTTGCTTTAATCCGAAGAATAATTAGATTCTGTTGCAATTAGGAAACAACAAATTTGGGCACAACATTATATATTGATATATTGATATTGAAAAAAAAGGCGAGATAAAATAACAACAGCTTGGGAATTCCAAGGCAGTAATTTTCAGTTTTCGTTTTTTTAAAGATATAAAGCGAATATAATATAAAATATATTATATTTAAATCATTTCACTTAATTTTAGATTAGTAAAAAAATGAACTTTAACAGAATTAGTGTATTTTTAGTTATTCCAAATTGACAAAAATAGCAATAGAAAATAATAAGGTATATATTTGTAGACCGAAGTGGTGGAAGAAATATTCGTTACTTGTTAATTGGAAAAATCTTAGTTACTTAGCGTTTAAAAATTCGGAATTGTTTGGTAATTAGATAAAACTAGATTTCGTGCCGATCAAATAAAATTTGACTGAGCTGCCGCAAAAAAAACTGGTTGCTTGCCAATTAAATAAAATTTTCCACAGTCTGCGCAATTTCTAATGATCTCATTTATATCAGGAGAGGGAAGAATATAAGGCCGACATTTTTGGAATAAGTTGTTTCATAGAGGCTGGTGTCAAATTCTTTGGTTTTCGGATTTCGTTGCCAGCTTCATAAGTTACGCCTGGTTTTCTGAAATATTCTAGTTTACATACAGCAATGATATATTGACTCCCCAGCTGAAAAAATTGACAGGCCTTCCAATGGAAGCTTTGAGGATGCGGTAGAAAAGCTTTTCTATTGCATCCTCCTAATGACATGTAATGTTAAAAAGAAACGATAGGTGTCCAACGAAGGGCCTTCTGAGTAGAGCTTCCTCTTGCATCCTGTAATGTTTCCAATTCCCGCTGGGCTGTTTTTGCTTTAGAACTAGATTCGATGATATTAGAAAACTAAATCCCAGCGAAAAATCTGGTCGGGCACTCCACGTGAAGGCATATTGAAGCAGTAAAACTTAATGCAAGAATATGGAAAAGCTGAAAAATTGTTGTTCCATTTCAGATTGATCCCGGCAGAAGCTGTTGTCATTCTTGTTACGTTTGTGTAACATAACTACACGTATTTGTGTTTTTGATTGCACAGAGTAAATTTATTTGCGAAATTTTTGTGATTTTTACTCAAGTGTAACTACACAAGAAATAAAATGAAAGAAGAACTTTCTAAATAATTCATATACTTATGCAAAAATGGAACTTCTTTTTAATATGCGTGGGTGTCTAATCCATTTTGCTTCCATTTTCCATCCAAAGAAGCTCTTTTTCTTAGCTTCTTTGGAAGTAAAATGGAAGCTTAAGTTCCTTCCTCCCAAAGACATGCTTATAAAAATGTCCCATAAAGTGTCCAATACGAAAAAGCTTGAACAGCTTCCTCCCTAGGACACACCTGTACAATTGACATATAAGTGTCAAATATACATAGAGGCATGCATCATATCTTCCAAAGAAGGCATCCGGTTTAAATGATTGTATGATTCCGTTTCTCCAATAGCGAGGTGGAATTGCAAATACGTGTAGTTGTACCCATGTATACCTACTACTGATAAAAAGCAGTGAGTAGATGAAAATACATATGTCAAAAATTCTTTGATTGCGGTAATAAATGGCACTAAGGTTTAATATACAGAAATCGGTCACTTAATATTTTGAATTAAAACAAGAACATATATTATTTTAATTTTTATATTTCCTCCTTTATTTTTTATTATGTCCTCCAGTCTTCTTGGCATAGACGATATGAAATTTTCAATTAAACTTGATGGAATTTTACTTCAACTCTTTTCTACAGCTGTTCAAATTTCGTGGTTATTGCGAATGAATTTCCTATTGTTGTGGTCCCAGAGATTTTAAAATTTTCATATCTGGACTTTGAGCAGCCCAGTTGTTGAAAATTGTTGTGTTCTTGAAACCAGGGTTTTTTCTCCCGTGCCGTATGACATGGTGCAATTATTCTGTTGAAATATGTGTTCGTTTCTATTATGAATATCTTCTAAACTTGTATCGTGTTACATTAAGTATTATAAAAGCATGTGATAAAAAAATAATTATGATTTTGTTATGGCAACAACGGATTAGTCACACCTCTCCCGAAATGAAAACAGTAATTTCTTAAAGTAAGAAGATATCAAAATAATGCAACGTCATAATAAGGTGGAGATGATTTGCAATTACGTATTTTATCAATTCTTCTGCAGCACTTTATCTTCTTATTGATCTTTCACTCATCTGAAAATAACAAATAAATTAATTTTATCTTGTCTTTTACTATTATTTATTCGTCTGTAAGTGATCGTGTAAATTCTGAACGACTTAACCGATTGAGGTTATATTCCCATGATATATTTGTTTTGTCGAGTGGTTGGTTCATAGCTATTCTAGGGTCCAATAGATGGTGATTAAACAACAAAATATTTGTGGTCAATTCGCAAGAACATTACTTTATTCTGAAGCTTCATCATATTTTACATGGAATAAACCATCAAACATTTTTGCAGCAAATACATTAGGCCGATTATACACCGGTCATCTAAAACAACATGAGAGCTTTTATTTACGATTGGACTTATGTTATACTAATATTTGAGAACAGTTGATGGCTAATTGCACTACATATCATGACGCTTGCCGAAAGCGGCAATTGCTTGAAGGTGACAATCATTGGAATACAACACTTAGTTCTTCTCTACCTCAAATTCGTCAATTATTCGCCATATTATTGACAACATGTTTTCCAACTAACTCATCTGAATTATGGGAATAATATATATTATAAAGATTCAATGCGTGAAGATATACTGCACACTAGATATGTAGCATTGGTTACGTTCAAAGACATTTGCATACTTATGTCGAATGAACCAGTCATAAATTTGGCGATCAGCAAATGACTTAGTTAATAATGACATCCAATGTTAACCACAATTTAATACTAACGATTTGGCTTCATTTCATACGCCTAATGAACATTTGTTGTCAAACGAACAAAAGGTGACTTATGATAGAGTTATGTTTGCGATTTCGGTAAAAGAAGGAGGTATTTTCTTTATAGATGCGCCAGGTGGAACTAGTAAAACGCTTTTAATTTCACTTAACCTTGCCAAAGTTAGGTCCCATGGTAACATCGCATTAGGAATGGCTTCATCCGGTAATGCTGTAATTTTTTAAATGATAGCAGAGCAGTACATTCGGTTCTAACACTATCATTGAACATACAGACCAATTAAAATACAGTATATAACCTAAAAAAAAAAATCCTCAGACAAGGCTAAAGTAGTGCAATAATGTCATATTATTATCTGGGATGAATGTACGATAAATGTCCCATAAACATTCACTGAAAGCATTAAATCGAACCCTAAAAGAATGAAATGGCAATGAAAGATTATTCTTTTGTAAGTACTCTATTTTATTGTCAGATGATTTCAGACAAACATTACCAGTTATTCCATACTAAACGTAAGCGAATGAAATCAAGGCATCTTTAAAGTGGCATAATGTCCATACATTGCCACTCACAATAAGCATGCGTGTTACACTACAAAGCGTTTATTCATGGAAGTATTTTCCAAGCAATTGCTGAATATTGGTCATGAAAGGATCGGTTTTATTGAAAATACACAATTAATTAAATTGCATGAAAATTTGTACAACATTGTTGATTCGAAAAATGTATTAATAGAAAGTGTATTTCCAAATATACGTGACAATTATCGTCAATGATTCAGTGTACGACAGATTTTGGCTGCTAAAAATGACGAAATCAACTTGAAAATACAAACAACATTGCTTGGCGAACTAACAGTGGTAGGTGAAAATGAAAGAGTAAATTATCTCAGAATTCTTAAACTAACTCGATTAACTGGGATTTTCAGCAATGTACACACATTTGAAAATTGGTTCACCCATAATTTAGCTTCGAAACTTAAATGTACCCAAACTTTGCAATGGAACGAGATTAATTATTAAAAAAAAAAAATGGGAAATGTCCATATTAAACGAAAACTCAGAGGAGACAATGTTTTACTGCCACCCACCGATGCACCTCAGTTCAAACGTTTACAATTTTCCATACGGTTGGAATTTGCGATGACCATAAATATGTCGCAAGGACAGACAATACCCATAATATGTAGATTAGATTCAGAAAATCATGTTTTTTTCACGGACAATTATATGTTGCGTGAATGTTAGAAAACCAACAAACCTTTTTCTTTATGCATCTGATGGACTAACAAAAAATATTATTCATAATTTAGCGTTAAGTTATAAACACAATATAAATCAATCAACATTTATTACATTATAAATAATGTAGTAATAGTTTTGTCCTTAAAATATGTATTTGTTTTTAACCTATTAATTTCATTTCATTTCCAATATTTAATTATCAAAATATTGATTTTTTCATTAATAATGATTCTCTGTTTTCAATCTCAGTTTTTGATGACTCATATTTAAATGTAGGACTCTATTTTAAAAATTCAGTGTACAAACTTAAAGTTTGAATTTTCATTACCAGTGTTAAATTATATTGATCATTGGCGCGGCCATTTTCCGGTCCCCTTAACCCACGGTACAGAGAATACAAGGTATTCTCATTAAATTTTGACACACGTGCTGTGTTGTACTTTCATCCCGTAATGTATGTATATAGATTTGTATAGAAAGGACAGAGCGAGGAGAAAGAGTATTGAATTCCCTGTAACGTACTTTTCTATAAATTACGCGACATTTCGTCCAAAACTGGAGGAACGTGGTTCGTACAGAGAATACCTTGTATTCTCTATACTTGCCTTTACCTTAGAATATATGGGAAACAGGAATTGTGATAAGCAAGATTTCGAGTAATAAATTCGTGTTATGTTCGTGGTGCATGTTTTTGTGGTCAAGAGATCAGTACAGGTTTACATAAATGATAAACTTTAAAAGATTAAAAAAAGTTTTTAGTTTGGTGCCCTACTTTCAATTAATTCAACAAGAAAACTTTTATTTTCGTTAATTTCATTTAAAAAGAAAGCTCTCACTCAAAAAGATATCTGACAACTATTCCCGAACAGACATAGTATATTTGCCAGCAATTTATCACACAATTTATCCCCTTACCCCTCTTCAAAAACATGAACAAATTTCACAATGAATCTGTAGTTTTCACAACAGAGCTCCCCTTTATCTCCCTTACACCTATGTGTAATGTCTTACTCTTGAAAAATTAAGCTCATGTACACGAATTATACACGTTTCACCCATTTCTGTTCGCTATATATTATAGGCCCCTTACATATCTTCCAGTCGCGGCAACGATCTATTCTGTCCAAAGTTTAGCCAAATTTTAAGAACAAATCGCTTTTCGGTGTTCTGCCACCTTAACTCTAAAAATCCGGCAATTTGTGCTCTAAGTGCAGCCAAGGTCACCTCCGATGCTGATATTAATCAGTATCACGTCCCTGGTTACAGTTTGATGACTCTTTTTTTCTTCACATCGGGGATCACAATATATATTCGGAATGATGTGGGCTTTACCATTCTCAAAAATTTGCCTTCCGCTAATCCGAGTTTAATTAAATCTGGATAAGGCTCAAACTTCACAGGCACATTATCTAGTTCTGATTTCTTTATCACAGCCCAAATATGTCTCATGATGATATGGTATCTGCATTTGACAATATCTCCAACAATCTTGATTACTTGCTTTCGGTTTATCCGTCTTCCGAAATCGTCCTAACAGGCGATTTTAAAGTCCATAATATACCGTGGCTCAGACATTCTTCTATCACATGCCCAGCGGATCGATTTGTCGAACTCTTCTGTGAATTGGTTACTGTTCAACAGCTAGAGGATGTATCCACGTGATTCCTGATGCAGCTGGAGTTAGGGCTAATCGATTTGTCGAACTCTTGAACTCTTCTGTGAATTGGTTAATGTTCAACAGTTAGAGGATGCATCCACGCGATTCCTGATGCAGCTGGAGTCAGGGCTAATTTAATAGAACTGTTTATGACATCTCACCAAGACAAATATTCCATCTCAGTTGGTTCCCCTCTGGTAATTCAGACCACTGCTTAATCACGGCTCAATTTACCACCTCCAACCTGTGCCGCCCTACTTCTCTGGTTAAAACCATTAGGAAAAACTTCAGCAGTCCCTCTATACCTTCACTACTTAATAGTGTTGAAGTCAATGTCGACTCCCTAGATAAAGATAATATTTTGGCTGTAAGATTTGCTTGAAATTTTCGTCTTCCATCCACTTCACAGAAACTTGTTTTGCATCTCCCGTGTGGATGTGTGTGTACAAGAGCCAATACGCATCCGTACGAGAGATGTGTTCAAGGTGCTTAAGGGGATCGACGTCTCCAAAGCCGCAGGAGCTGATGGTTTTTCGCCCCTGTTAATTAAAAAATGAGGTCATCCTTGGCTTAGCCTCTGCGCAAACTATTCTACGTGTTTTATTCGACTGGATAATTTTCAACTGCTTGGAAACTAGCTCACCACCTATTCCCAAGAAAGATTAAGCTAGCGATCTCTCAAATTATCGACCAATTGGAATCACTTCTATTCTTTCAAAGGTTTTTGAATCTACCATTAACTCCAAATTAATAAAGTATCTTGAAACTAATCATCTCATCAACCATCACCGATGTGGCTTCCGAGCTGGACGCTCATCTGGTGAGTTATTGACTTTTCTTACGGAACATGGGAACGTCGTCACAATTTTGGTGAGTCCTAAATCGTTGCCCCAAATATTTCAAAGGTTTTTGATAGAGCCTTGCATCCAGCCCTTTTAGCCAAACTTAAAGCACTTGGTCTCTCCCTCCTCTTCTATTATGGATTGAAAGTTTCTTATACGGTTGCCTAATACAAGTTGTACTAGATGCCGTTTCATCTGAACCTCATCCTATAAAAGTCGGCATGTTCCGGGCTCTGTTATCTCTCCATCTCTTTTCATTAATGATGTGCTTTCCCTTACTTTCAATCCCATCCATATATCGCCGATGACAGTATCCTTGATTTTGCTTACTCCTTTGACACTTTTCAGACTCCAGAGGGAATACCGCATGTGTTAATTACATGATTTGATCATTGAATAACGATCTTGCCAATATCTTCGCTTGGAGTAAAGCGAATCGCGTCGAATTCAATGCATCTAAGACCCAAAGCTGTCTCCTCTTGTTAAAACAAGGTCATATAATTTTTCCACTCCCGTTTCTTTTGATGGAGCACTGATTTGCGACACAATGTCTTTATGCATTGTTGGCATTAAATTAAACTGGACAGATCACATCTTCTCTGTTGCCAAAAAAGCATAAAAATGTTTTGGATTTATGAAATGGTGTAAGAAATATTTCAGCCCGGCGATTCTAGCGCTCCTCTACAAGTCCTATATCACACCTAGAATGAAATACAATTCCCATATCTGGGCCCCGGAGCTTGTCGCACAGCCTTAGCTTCATAGGATATTTTCAAAAAAGAGCCTTCAAGCTCATTGGCGATTTATTTTATTTATTTTATTTTCATTCGAATACTGCCGCAACGTTAGATGCCTTCCGTTTCGTTCGCTACATTCATGGTCAATGTTCCGATGAAATATCTACTCTGATACCTTGTAGAATCATTCCTTCACGCAATACTCGCCCACAGTCTTATACCTTAAAATTACCTTCAGCCGTACAGTAAAATTCCGTGATGCTTTTAAGCAGAAACAAGCTTTATTGCATTTTTCTTGGTGGTTTAGCTTTTTACATGCGGATCATACACGTTTCGTTGTTTTTGTGATTGTTTTAAATACTTCATGAATTTTATTAAATTAAATTGAAATATTTAGTATTATGTTGAATGATAGCTAAGTATACAAAGTATACAAATTTTCGACGTAATATGCCTACAAGCAATTCAATTAGATTCGAAATTACATAAGACAGGACAACCCACCACCAAGCTTCATTACCAATCCTCTTAGCCCACCTTAGCATATTTATGTATATGTATGCATACATATGGCTACCCTCCGCATAAAAATTGTCATATAAATAAATTAAAGCTTCACTATACCCTGGAGTCCACACTATCTGTCACCTGGAGTGAGTCATACTGTCTGCAGTCTGCTCATATTTACTCAATTCCCAGCAGTAGATATATGTTTGTACATATGTGCTGGGTGCTCGTAAAGCCGTCATTCCTGTATACAACTATCCAATTAGAATCAAAATCAATTTAATGGCGGCAAAATATTTTCACGTCTTGTGATTATCACTCTATCATTAATTTACTCTCGATATGGAAAAATTGGCCAGTAGTAGACGAAGCGGACTGATAGATGGAATGATAGTGTATGGATGGAGGCCTATACGAGAACAGGCTCCTCGTAATGTTTAACAACTATATCAATAGATAGTTTCAAAGCCATAGTTAATTTTTGTACCTCTATACCAAGGTATACCACGACATGCCACTTGCTACTATCGCCCCGCGACCGTTGTATTGACATATGCGAGTACGTAAGACTTTCTTGGTTTGAATCTGAGCGACTTGACGGCCTATTGCCGGTTCCAATTCCGCTAATTGGAGATGTGAACACTTGAATGAATGTGTCATTTTCGTTTTTAGAATTTTTCTTATGAGAGCGATTTTCCCATGAGAGATGGTTAAAAGTGTGGTCATTTATTTTTTTTACATAGAAGTTTTATATTAGCTTATCGCTTCCCAGGGGCTGTCATGCTATTGAGCAATTTTGATGGCAAGGCTTTGACAAATAGCTGATATTGACATTATTGTTTAAAAATTCAACATACATAGTATATGGCGTGACAGGATTGCAAACTTAAATACATTTCGTGTTCAAATTGATAGTTTTTAACTCTTTTTATAGTTTTTCATTAAGTTCATTCCTGACTCTAAAACTTTTTTTTTATTGGATATTGAATAGAAAGATTAGAGGCAACTACGGCAGAATTGATTTTGTGTTATTATAGTTCTCTTTTTTCGTTGCACTTAGTTGATCATTCAACATCATCATCAATTTCTCTTAACCCTTCAATTGATATAGTGTAGCAAGAATTGAATCTATTCAGTTGAGATTTTGAAGGCTCTCGTCGATGTTATTGTTGTTGCCTATTAACAAAAACTCTCATGTGTCACCTTTTAAATTATGTAACATTTCTTCGTTGTAATATGTAGAACAGTATAGATTGCAGCAATCGAAACTTTGTTCCTACTTTTTTTACAGACAGTGGATGAGAAGCAATTCATATTCACTCTCCTCAGCTACATTGAAGTAATTAGACATTTTTGTCTGGAGTGCTTGCCGAAAGCTGTTTTGGTATTTGGTACAGAACTATGCATAGTTCCTCATATTTGTAACATTTCCCGCTTTCCCACCGAGTTCTAAATTCTACTGTATTTTTCTGGACACTAGACGTTTTAGGTGTCTCCGAGTAGTAGCGCTGGTGCAGTTGATGTCATTCTTGACGCCTCTTCAGTATCTAATCTTTTACCTGGTCCAGCATGATTCCAAGGTTGCAATCGATATACATTAAAATAAAATATTGTTTCATGAGGTGGAAAAATATTATAAATAGGAAAACAAGATCATGTTCGGAAAAGCTGAGAAACAAACTAATTGAATAGTTTGAGGTACATACATATATCGTTTTTCTAATAATAAGAAATAGAAAGAAGGTAATCTACGTATTATTTTCTTGCATAAATTGTTAAACTAAGTGAAGAGTATGTTATGGAATTGGGGATTTCGAAATGACACCATACTAGAATACTTAAAAACCAAAATGTTATTAAAACTTGTTTTTTACGATAAAGGGAAATCAAGCCATAAGAGAAACCAGGCCGTACTGATGAGTATGAGGTTTCTGATAGATAAAACGCTTATATTTTTTTCCCAGAGTACTGCGCGCTTACACAGTTTTAATTCATTCGAATTAATCTGATTTTTTAAATCTTTCCTGAAACATTGTTTCTATATTTCCTCAATTTTGCCATTTTTTCATTTCTTTCCATATTTTCTATTTTCGTTTTTTTTTGCGTTACTCAATTTCGCTATTTGGGACCTGCTGATTAGCCAGGCCCAGTTAAAACATGCTGCCCCAAATCAATAAGTTGTGTGATGAAATCACGAATAAAATTAAAAATATTCCTTTTTTTCAAATTTTTCAAATTTTGCTGTTGTACCGGAGAATCCAAAAAAGTAGCCATCTTGAACAAATATTCAAATTTTTCATTTGCAGAAATCTCATATTGCATTTAACGTATGTAGATATATATATAGTTATGTATGAAAAATGTAATCTGCTTCGTCCCTCATTCTAAGGCTAACATATCTGAAAATTATGCGCCATTTTCAATCATAACTGAGCGATAAAATTATTTTTCTTAAAAATAAAACACTATTGCATATGGTATGGCTGGTTCCGCCCAAGATATGTATATTTCTACTGCAACATTATGTTCTCCATCGTATAATAAAATCTTCTCCCCAGGGCTCCGAACGTGGCAGAAATCTTCATCTTTGCAACAGCATGAATCGCATAATGTTAATCCACTTGGCAGCCTATTCTATATTGAATTTAGCCGCAAAGCAAAATATGAAGAGTTCACCTCCGCTGCGTTAACCGCAATTTTATACGGTTGGGGCTCAAGAAATATTCTCTGTATCCCAAAGCATTCGGCGTCAGCCTACCTTTGAAATTACTTTTTGTGTACTCTTGTATGTCGGGAAAGCAAAACTCGTTGTCCTGAAGTATCCTCAACAGTCAAGTCGCGTCGAAAGTAAAATAACAAAATAAAATGAAAACGAAAAAAAAATGAACGGGGGAGCCTTATTGTCTGACCCCTGCCATGCAGCCATAATGGTGATCCCTTCTTTCATGACTTTTTGCATGATTCTTAAAAAGAGGAGTCCATGCGCTTGGGACGAGCTTGGGTTGGCCGGGAGTTAGATGGGGCTTCTATGTGCTAAGATAAGGTCTTGTATACATTGAATCGAGTTTATGCTTATGAAAAATATTCTATATCTATACCATCGGTTATATACATAAATATTCAGACCTGAGTCCTAGTCCATGTACAAATCGACAGCCATAAGCGAGCATGCCTGCGTTTTTTCTTCCTTTTTTGGCAGTCCCTATCAATTTTTCTTATCTTCAAGTATGGCCGACGTGAGGTGAAATTGTGAGGAGGAAAATATTTTTAGTTCGTGAACTCTTTATGGCTGGATGGTTTATTTTTTTTTGTTCAAGAATGGCGCTTTGTTGGGGCTTGCTAATATTTACGAGTAGGTATACAGAGTTGCAGTACGTTCTCCACTATATATTAATGGGGTTCAAATTGAAATACATTATTATAATGTACATAATGCTGGGGTGAATTTTTTTATAGTTGGTGTTAGTTTCGAAATTCATTTCCGGATTTCATGCTTAAACACACTAATCCCAGGATAGCCTTGAATGACCTTTAATCATTATACCAATAATCCTGAAATTTGCTTAAATGAAACTGATTTCTCGGTGATTTTTTGGACAAATTACCCGTAATTAAAGTATGGACTTCAGTAGAAGACGACAGTAGTAGCGGCGTATAATTGGTATTCGTGGCTTTTAATTTGCATTTGGAATAGTAGTTTTGGCCTAGAAAAGTTGAATTGCTTAGAAAACATATTTATCGCACCATAGCTCTACAATGCTGTAATTAATACTCACGCTTTCCAAGTGTTCGTGATATATAAAAATATACTTGTAATACATTTCCTTTCAGTAATAACTGATGTTCATCTTTGAGGATAGTCCAAATATTTATTTCAAAGGCGATCCTGGCCATCGAACCTGCCTTTTACAAAATTTGTTTATTTGGGACACGATCACTATAGCAAGCTTAACGTGCATTTGCATGTGCATTCTGAAAAGTCATATTCCACTTTTCAACTCTTATCTTCAGGAGTACCGCAAGGATCTATCTTTGTTGTTTTCTCTTTTCAACAATGACGTATTTCATGACGTTAAATACAGCGAACTTTAACTTTATACCGATCATGAAAATTGTGTTTTTTGCATAAACGATTAGCTCCATTCTATATATTTATCGATCACTGACAACAGCTACACTTGAACCCTAAAGAGACTGAGTGCTTAATTACACACAAAATAATTTTACATACCTCTTATTTCTCACCTATTGTAATCAATCGAACACAAATTCCAGTTGTCGATTCTGCTTCTAGCTTGGGTAGGTGACTAGTATATTAATCTAGCGCCAGGTCGTTTAAAGGTATGTAGTTAGAACGCATTCCAGTTGAGATGTCTTTGAGGTTGCGTTTACATAATTTTGCTGTGTGGTAGAAAATCATCTCTATCTTCGCAAAATAAGAATTTATAAGAATATTGACACCGATGACGAGATGTTCTCGGTCACATATAAAATTGAGGTTGGATGATGAGATTTATGAAGTTTGTGGAAAACTTGTTTCTAGAACTCATAGTGATGCCCAAACAGAAGGCTTCAATCCATATGCTGAAGAAGCCAATGAATGTTCGGATACAATCACTAAAAGTGGTGTTAATATCATTTTGAATCATTGCTTAGTCGAGACCTATGCTTTGAATGATAAGAAAGCGTTCAATGAGTATATGAAGAACCTTCTTGCCAAATTGGTAGTACATGAACCAATTCAAATTGATACCTTCTTTTACGTTCGGCTGGGAACTATTTTTTGGTTCGTTTTTGATCTCCGTCGTTTTGAACATGTCTCATGCTATGCCATCTCCATCCTTGGTTGAATCCTTATGGTCTGTTTCAAGTTTCACGTAATTATTTTATTGGCTTGGACTCTTAAGTCTTGGAACCCCTGCTACTTATATGATATACTTCACATTGAGAGATCAGACTGGTTTACTGACATTATACTTATTGACCAGCACTGATGCAAAAGGTTAACGCGTTTGACTTTCTTGATGCTCGTAAAATCAACACGTGTAAAGTATTAATACAATAGCAGTGCTGTAGACACTGTGCTTATAGTGCGCTAATTCCACCTGCTGGTGCATCAGCCAATCAGCATAATAACAACTACGCTTTAATAATCCCTAGACACAATTCTCTTACATCTAAGCGTAAATTGCTCACTCAGTCCATTATGATTTGGAATTCTCTACCAATAAATTTGAGATTGTTGTTTGAGTCAGGCGCGTTTGGTAATTTTAAATGCTAAGTTCTCGAGCACTTGAAATCAGTTTAGCTATTATTTGGAATTGTAAATAAGTGTATAAGTTTCATTCTTCCTTTTGTGTTTAGTTTTAATTATTTAATTCCTTATTAGTCTAGCTGATTTTAATATTAGTGATTGAATAATGTACACATTAATCTTGTACTAATGCTAACTAGATATTCTTACGGGCAACAAAATGACATTAGTGACATCTGTTGGAAATGGGAACAACTGTAGGTTAGTGACATATTAGTAAACTTTGGATTTGGAGAACGGAATATTCAGGAAGGTTCTAGTATAAATTGTAGAGTATAAATACGGCGCTGCTCACATCCAGGAGGCGGAGTCTTATTTCAGATAGTGAAATGAACGAAGTAAACTATTTGGATAGCGATAATTAGAAGTACAGTACTAGCGATAAATATAAAGAGTTGATTTGATAATTGTTTGTAACTGTTATAAAAGTAAAAAGCGAAATTAAATAAAAGAAGAACTTGTTAATGATATCTGAAATATTGTGTTTTAAATAACGAACAAACGCAACGCTCGTAACAATATAAATAAGTAAATGTAAATGAAAAATGAAATCCTTCGACGGAAGAGACTCTTATCTCAGCTGAATATCAGACGATGCCAAATGAGGAAGCGACTTGTCAGTGACAAGGTCACTAATCCTAGATTTATACTTTATCTGAATGGTAATGAAACTATTTTACACGTCCAATCGATCTCAATCATAGTTCTTTTTAACATCACGTAAATCAGGGTTCTATCATTAATTCAAGACAAGAATGAGTTTTTGTCTCTGCTGTTTATGAAATTTCTTAAGGCCCAATTCATGATTATGTTCGTGGTATATACCTTTCGATTGATTGATAGAAACACGACTACTGATATGTTTGGTTCAATTTTGTCAACTTTATTAAAACAATGCATTTGAAAACGATTTTATAGTAGTTTTTGGTCGAATGTCACTGTTCGAAAAGCCTAAAAATGCAAGAACCTGACCTGCCCAGATTTCGTAATTTGAAGTTGCTGAGCCCGACATGGGTCTTGGTTTTTTCCGCCACGTCACAATTTTTTATTTGTGTCATATAATTTCGAATGCGGCCTTTTAAAAAAATGCGATAAATTGGTAATTCTATCTTAGGGTTGCCATAAAAAAATTAGTTTTCCTCTATTTATTTGGACACTGTCGATGTAGATAGCAGACATTTCTTACATGACGTTTTCATGAAAATAGTAAATAAAATTTCAAAAATGAAATAAATGGGGCAACTCCTTCTTGGTATTGCCGTACAAAACTTTTTATTTGATCTTAGTGTGACTTCTATTTTCATCTAGGGTATAATGATATTGGTCTTATACCTCTATTGTTATTCATTTATATTATTACCTTTTATTTTCGTTGCCTCTTAGCGACGCATGCATACGGGTCGTCTAGAAATATATTCCAGCAATTATCTGCCAACATACCTACTCCTCATACTTTTTCTCTTGAACCGTTGTTCCATTATTTTGATGCCTTGGGGAATCGCGCAGCATGCTCATTATTAATAGGTCCCAAGTGTTCCGGAAAAAAGTCCAGGTGATCGTGCAAAAAGTGAATATTCAGGGACATATTTACACCCAGGGCTTTAAATGCGTCTAACAGATCCTTAATAATTTCTTGCTGATTTGGAGCCCGACAGTTGTCAAGGAAGTTCCGTATGGGTATGAAACTTTTGTCGCTGTCCATGTCGCGCGTTCTATTCGATTCAAGAGTGCATTAAATTCTTGGTCGGCCATCATCACTCAAATGTCTGTTCTCACTGAGATGCCTATACAGATGAAGAAACATATAAGTTAGATAAAAAAACGGAAATGACTACACTTATTTTAAGCAATATATGAGTGTCAAAATTTACTTGGTATTATTTTAGCCTCACTAAGATTCGGAAAAATGTTCCGTAGATATACAAATGCGC
This sequence comes from Dioctria linearis, assembly GCA_963930735.1. Taxonomy (NCBI): domain Eukaryota; kingdom Metazoa; phylum Arthropoda; class Insecta; order Diptera; family Asilidae; genus Dioctria; species Dioctria linearis. The sequence continues at coordinate 237,960,740 of OZ005740.1, read as the reverse complement.
TGTTTTCTATATCCAACGTCTTAATAAAATTGTTAACTATTCCCAATTTTATGTGAAGTGTGGGTAGGTAAACTTTATCCACGTTTACTAAAGAACATTTTGTTGTCGTGGTAAAAAGACGCTCTTGCTGGCCACTTAGTGAACAACACAAATATGAGAACCATGAATACTCAGTGTAACCTAATTGATGTGTCAGCGAGCTAAGCAGATGATTTTTAAATCACTACATATATGCTGAGAATATTGCACACATTCCACATTATTATGTTTTTATAAATTTTCTTCAAATCCATAACATATACTATGGGAACGGAAGGCTTAATATTGACTTGTCAAGATGTACTAACTTTAAACTTGCTTTGAATGAATCTATAAAGAATCGTCACTCGTTTGGTGGTAAGTAATCAGTGTCTATAGGCGTCATAAGATCTTTATATTGACGAAGTAAGTAAATTTATTGTCCTTTTCAGTGAAATCTGCTTTTAAATCCTTATCTGGTTCTTTCTGATGTGATATTTTATATTGGCTCCAGAAGATCTCATTGCCTTAAGCGAGAATCTAGCATTTTCGCATTTCAATTTGAATAGATCGCGAATTAGGTCGTTTAAGTGTTCTTGCGTAATTTATTGTGGACGTTGCTGTAAATCCTCAAGCTCAGAAGGTATGTAGGAAGCCGTATCGCGACCTGTAAAAGGTAAATCTAGTACAGGAATCTTTTCACTATGTGGAAGTGGTCGAACTGCTTGAGACACACTTCTATACTTTATTGTCTTCTTGGTTTTCGCAGAATGCCCGAAGACTTCATACTCACAAAAATATCTAGAGTCTTCAGTGCGCTCAGTTATTTCGGACCAAATCATCGGACCCTTAAAAGGCATTGAAGAACGCGAACCCCTCCACCAGCTGAGCAAAGTGGTAGAACACCCTGTGCATATTTGACTTTCTGCTCAGTCTACAATTTTGAAAACTAGTTTTTGAAATAGTATTTATAAATTTCTTCAACTAAAGAAGTTATTTTCCATATTTATCTGCTAACTGTACATTTATTCTCCACGCACGTAAAAAAACTGATTAACACTTTGTTTGTTTGCACACTTTTCTATTTTATCCAACACTATATTTACACCAAAATAGTTGTTCAGAAATATACCAATATGCGTGAAAAATACTGTTATTTTAAACTTGAACACTTTTCCTTCTTGATTACTTACAAGTTAATGAGCTCTTACTTTCTAACTCCAACGCGTAACATTGAAATGAAGTAATGACTTTTAGATCCCTTCTTCTGTCTAATTTCTTGCGTGTTTCAGGTAAAGTGCACAAATCAAATACACATATACAGCAGTTTTAACAATTCTCGTACTCTTCTTGAGAGGTAATTTTTACAGCCGGTAAATGTATATTTCAGTACTGAGTCAGTACTACTGACTCACAGGAATAACATGTAGTATGTAAGTATGTTGACTTTTTTTTGTCAATATTTCCTCATCTCCTTCCTACCATGCTGTGCTTTACATCATTGGGTATCTCCTGAGCTTGTTTTAATAATATATATACATAAATATGTATATATATATATATATAAAGAAAAAGTTTAGTGAACTTACTATTTATTATCAGCTGTTATATTTCTACACATTCGTGAACATTTCCTGGTGAATATTCAATATTTCTAATGCAAATTATAACAATCGCGTCGAAAAAATAAAAAATAAACAAAATATTGACGTCTACGATAAACCCAGATTTTATCTTCGTAATCAGCTACATTAAATTGTACAGATACGGCCAGTTTCATTCTTCCATTTTTGAATTTCTTAAATTTTGTTGAACATTGTTATTAATTCTAAAGGATTGCTATTAATATAAATAAGTCCTATTTAAAACCTCGAAAAAATGCTACTTTGTAAATTGTTCCTCCTTCTTGGTAATCAAATATTTAATTACATACGTATCTCGCCATACAGTTAGAAATAGAAGAATGAAACTAATATGTTCATCGTGCTCACATAATTCCTTACGACAAAATTGTACACATAAATATTCGAACAGTTTAACTACGTGTTATATGAAAAACATATAAATTTTATACTGGGTGGGAATGATTGAAATAATATTTAAATTTTAAATAATTGTGCAGAATATATAGGTACATAAGAATAAACTTCTTGCATATAAAAATTTCAAATAATTATATAATTCAAATATAGATTCAGTTATTAATGCATTAATTTTTCTTTTTACATTTCTAAACTAAATAAAGATTTTAATCTTACTGCTCAATCGCAAATTGACGCGCCATCGGATAATATAACAATACTATATTTGATTATATTTATTTTTGTATTATTTATTTTGTATATTTTATTTATGTATTTATTTTTATACATGACAAATTTATAAATAGTGGGCGCTATTCATAGACAATTTAAAATCAACTTTATGTGTACTTTATCTTAAAAATTATTACATGGTATTCATAAAGCACTTACAGTTAACTCAAGCGGTTAAAGTTGTTTTTATCTTTAAAACAGACTTTTGTCATCTTTAAGTAGGTACCTATTTTTTAGCTTCAGAGTGTTGTGTAAATTTCTAATTTTTTTTTAAGAAACACTGATCAAGAGGACAAAGAGATAGGAAATTAGAACTTAGATATACAAATTCACTTTATTACAATACGTGTTTCTTTTATTAGCATCTCTTCATGGAATGTCTCAGGCTACAGTTAGTTAGATAATCAAATGTGTAAGTTGAACAGTAGCAGTACTTTTACAACAATTCATAAAATTTTATAAAAGCGTTCAGGAAATAGCAGAAGCCAAAAATAATTTTTATTTCGTGGCTCTTCCTTTTCAAATGTTATTGGTACAATCTGTCCGGATAATTGACCTTTAAAAAATTTGGGAACAGGACTTGCTGAACATCATAAGGAGCAAATTCAATACTGAACATGATATCACATAAACACAACCTCTGTACGCCTCTCAAAATAAAGATACCAAATAGAAAGGTAGCAGATACAAATCTACAAAATGAAGCCCTAAAATGGTACACTGACGGTTCTTAAACCGAGAAAGGAGTAGGAGCAGGATTATACGGTGTGAAGCTAAGAGCTTATATCTAGGAAGATACGCCTTGATCCAGGCAGAAGTTTACCATCACTACTAGATGAACATACGAAAACCTCAGCCGATCCTACATTAATAGGAAAATATATACAATATACATATCTATACAGATAAGAAAGCGGCCTGAGGTCAAAACGAAGTTAATGTAGGATTGTATGCAAGCATTAACAAACCTTGGCTCAAAGAACCACCTAACACTTCAATGGCTGCCAGGACACTCAAGAAATGATAACGCAGATGCACTGGCCCAAAAAGGAGCATTCATGCCCATCATAGGACCGGAACAATTTTGCAGTATCTCTTACAACACTGTAAAACTAACCATTCAAAACTGGTTCCAACACCGAATGGATCCAAAATGACAGGCTACATACAAGCCAAAAGAATCATTAAAGGACCTTAACTTTAAGAAAACTTTCAACCTTTGAGGCTGTTTGAAAGTCAACTCAGAATCATTACATGATTCCGAGCCGAACACTGCAAACTAAATAAACAGATGCATCGGATAGGTGTAGAACCCACTGCAGGCTATGCTCGTAGAGGATGAAACATCGGAGCATGTCTGGTGCGAACGCGAGGTCATTGTATATTGTAGATTCCGGGCTTCTGGCTCATACTTCTTAAAGCCTGCCGACTTCGAAGAAATTTCACTCAAACGAATAATGATTTTTCTAGAAACTTTGGATGCTGAATGATATTTAAAGAAAGCGGTGCAGAATAAGCCAATTAATGGCTGCAGTGCAATGGCAGCTCGCTCCGCATCATTTCTTAATCTAACCTCTAATCTACAAGATAATGAAATTGCAATTAATTTAGTTTTTATATTGTTTGTGATTCAAATTACAAGAAAATAGACATTGGTAGTCGTTGGTGAGTCTCTGTACATGAATAAGAAGATCTTCTACATTAAAAACAAAATTGGATAGAAGAATCATTGGTCGCTTACTTGGACAATTTTTAATTCCCCAATGGAAGATCTTTATTTCCCCATTTGTTACACTTGAAATTTGTCTATGAATACGCATTATCTTAATGATAACTTTAACTATAAGTAAACTTTATAGTTAAAGTCAACATTAAAATAATGCGTATCCTTTGTCCTTAAAAACTTCCTTAATATGGGTATGGTTAAAAATAAAAGGAACCATGTGAATATCTTTAGTCAGTCAAAAGTTATTAACTTTTCTGTGGAGTTAGTCTTTTTCAAACAATATCCTTATTAAGGATATTTTTAAGGACGAAAGCTAAAAAGGTACATTTTAAATAAAGTTTAAAACAAATTTAAGTTTTAACGTTTATACCTGCCACATTTGCGAAAGGATGGAGACACGTGAGGAACTGCTAAATAGCTCATAATGCATACTTTATACCAAAACCTTATTTTTCGCCTGACTGTCTTTCGACCAGAAGTTATTACGTTTTATATGAGCCCACCTTCCTGCTAATGCGAAAATATTTCAGTCGTTAAAAAAGGGGTGAAGGAGGGCTTTTACGAAAAAATTCCCAATCGTGAATGTAAGTAATCGATTGGCACTTGTTGGAACACTTCATTACAAATCAACCTGTACAATTCTGAATAAAATTCCAGAACAATCTTAAGTAGGTATCATATTTTATACCAAAGAAAATGTAACTTAAAAACTAGATCAAAAACTTGCAATATATTACATTCCTGGGATACCATGTTCATTCAATATTATGAAATATTGAGAATTATTGAGAATTTCCAGTTGAATCCCTAAGATATTTTGTTTCGGTGAGGCCAGGCGAAAATATGATGGATATAGTGCTATAGCTATTAATAAATTATTAAAGAGATACAGTTGTTTTGTACTGAGATTTTTAAAGAGAATACATTATTGCGCAGAGTTTGCGCCTGTCGCCTTATTTTCTCTTTTTAAAAATTGGTGGAGAAGGTAGAAGACTCAAAAAATTCAAATATAATTCCTGAGATTCCAAAACTAATTTTTCCAATTTAACTATTTTAAAATCACCATTAAGTTCTAACATAATAAACACTGCCGGATACATGTTCACTGTATAGCAGATCATATGAATGAAATCGGTATTGTTTCGTTATTTTACTGATTTGTATACGAAGCCGGGTATAAACATATATAGAAGAATTAAGTTATAAATACTTAGACTTATAAATTATTTATATTACTTGCCTATACATTTAATAAAATTTTTATCTTGACATAAGACAATTAATAAAGTATAAAATTAAGCAATCTTAATATAGAATTTATAACTATAGCGATCATACTTATAGATTGAAATGAAAGATATAAAACTTAGTGGAAATTGTATAAGTTCAGTGAAATTCATATCAATTTGAAGATAGGTTGATTTAGTACTTAACAAAGTATACATAAGTAATTTTATATTTTAAACCAACATTGCTAATTTGCAACTGCTTTCCGGAAAACTGTTTGATATTTGGTGAAGCTTTCTGACTTTGGTCTGTGTTACCGATGTTGCTATATTATGCCTCCTCTTATAGCATTTCATATGTGTCCTATGTGAGTATTTTAATTTAATCAACTGAGCACAATTTTTCAGAATTTTTCGGGAAATACCTAACAATCCAATAGTATCAGAGCCATCTTTACGCATGGGCTAGCTGGGCCAGGAGCTAGGGCCCCGCGATCCATGGGAACCCTGGCCGCTGTGATAGCATACCAACAGGTGAGTAATTTTTCAATCAGTTAGACAACCTATTAAAAATTACATTTTTCGATTTATGTGTTAACACTTTATGGAATATGTTTTTAGACATCTTTGTTTGAGAAAAAACAACCCTTGCTCCAATTCCACAATAATTTAATTTAAAAAAAATGAGTAACAGCCTACGCGTTTCGTCTGCTTAAGACATCATCAGGGCGTGCATGCTGTTTTTTTTATGTTTTATTTTTTAAAATAAAATTATTGTGGAATCGGAGCAAGTGTTTGTTTTTCTCCAACAAAGATATTAAAAATTAGTTTAGCTGTTTGAATTTGACTACTGATCAATACTTAGATCATATAACAAACAGGATAAGCTATACTGTGTAAAATTCGTGTACGTGTGATAAGTATTTTTTTTTTTTTTTGACATGGGAGGGAAATGACAAGAGGGCTCGGTGTTTAGTTTTTGTTAGTGAGATATTTCTGACATTTCTCAATATTTTTGAATTTACGAATACAAGATTTGTGAGTGAAAACGTGATTAAAAGTGCTAAAGTGCGTTGTGCTTAAGAGTTATTGCCGTAGAAGATCATTTTTGAGACGAGTTTAATAGTTTCAATAATAAATTATAATGTTTTAAATAAAATATAAGCGAAATAGTTATAAAAAAAAATAAGTAAAAAACGAGTTTTCAAACAAAACTGAGGCCAAGCCGTATGAAAAAGTAGAAAATAAACTTTTTTCACACACAGAGCTGGACTCAGATTTTTTGATTGGGACATTTCTCTTGAATATTTTATCTCTTCATGAATCAAATCTCTTATTACCTCTGATTGATCATACTGAAATATACCGGTGATTGTCAGCGAATAAAATCTGAGTCCACCTCTGTGTGTGAAAAAAAGTTTATTTTCTACTTTTTCATGCGGCTTGGCCTCAGTTTTGTGTGAAGACTCGTTTCTTACTTATTTTATTTTCTGCCTTTTTCACGTTAACTAAATTGTTATTACGTGCTGCATGGAGATATTTTAAAATAATTTTATGACGGCTGAATAGACACTGATTTACCAGTTTTTCAAAAAAATTATTCGAGTAAAAATTATTATGCATCTCATTTCGCTCTACAACTTTGTCTTAGGTTGCAAAACGCTCAAATGCTCGCTTGGTTGGAAAAACTCCGGAAAAGCGTTTTGCATGAATTTTCCTCGATTTTTTCTGCAAGTTTTCACCATTGTCGGTGAGAAAGTAATGATGCCAGTTGATAGGGAACTTGATCCTGCATAATTTAGAAATCTTTTTTACCGGAAAATTTTCCGGAAAAGTCGGAAAATTCCGGAAAATTTTTCCGAAAACTCTGCATTTTTCCTGAAACGGATTTATCACTAATCCAATTTGTACCAAATTTTCAAATGATTTTTCCCGATTTTCCGGGTTTACGGTGGAAATTTCCAGTTCAAATTTTGATAGATTCAATTGTCACGCGACATGAACCTGTGTGCCAAATTTCAGCTCGCTGTGATGACGAAAAGTGGGTCTACGAGAGTGTTAAAAATAGTAAAGAAATAGACAAATTCGTGTACGAGTTAAAGGGAATGGCTGGCCTCAATAAACAGCTGTGTTAAAAAATTTTACATTTTCTAATGCCGGTTTGTTTGCTTACAATTGAATTCTTATCGGGTGTCTATATTATATCAGCCAAACAAAGGTTACGCCAAGAAATATTATCACAAAATAAATGGGGAATTAGGAAAATTCTTAAAAATGTAAAAAGTTATAAAAAAATTATAAAATTATAAACTGAAAAATAATTCGAATATCACGGTGACAGGAAATTATAAATCTTGTTCAATACTTGATAAAGTTTCAACCACTAAATTATTTGCCCGCTCAGAATATATCGTAGTTTACGACTTCAATGACTAAAACAAACCTATCGATGCGATTCTACTACATGAAGAAAAATGCTTAAGTTTTCTTCCTCATAGCCTATCCTTTTTGCTATATAATCAAGTTTCAATACCTTCAATGTAGGTATTTGGTAATCAGCAAAAATTTTATTCTTGTTAGGTCTAACGCCCACTGAGACTTTTTGCCACTATCGCGTTGGTTTGTTTAGTACGCACACAGTGAGTAACTGTCTCGTGCAAAGATTGTAGAAATAGATGTAACGCAACCGATTCTGTCACGGGTGAAGTGAATGACTGAGAGTAAAAGCTTGCACCTTGAATCGCATTCAAAGGAATAGGAGTAGAACTGCATGATATGTCACTGACTATATCTTTTGATGGGAACTTAACTGATCTTGCATTCTTCTGAAAAAAGTTATCAATGGTATTATCAGTCTTCTGCTTGCTACTTTTGCTACTATTTCTGCCTACATCGCTAACTGGTGTAGCAAGTTTATTCTTCTCCTATAAATTAAAAGTAAACGTGAAGTTAAATTAAACAATATTTCTTGAATTAATACGAAAGTACAAGCAAAGCAACGGCAACTACCGCACGGGAAAGCGAATGGTTTTTATTTTTATAGTCTTGCGGTAAAAATTGTAGAATCAATTTTAGTGCTCGTTTTCAGCAACCAATAGTGTATAAAAATTCGAAAGAAAAATGTTTAAGTAATTTTCTAAGAACAAAATTTATGCTTGCCAACGCTCATAAATATCTTTAGAGAACCCAGATCAGCCAAGGCACCTGAATCAACATAACTCTTTGGAATCATGGTGCATAGCATAGTGTATGAAAAATCTAAAGAAAAATTTTCAGATCTTTCTAAGAAAACTGAATGCTTGTGCCCCTGTCTGAAAGAGTGAGCCAACGGAATCAATGCACCATTTCGTTTAGACCGTTGTCTTAAGAACAATTTGCAAGTGTATTTCTAAGAAAAATTTGATGCTACGAACCTAAAAATTTTGAGCAACTCTTGAATCAGTGTCGCTATGAAAAATCAACGGCTGCCTAGACGTTGATTGCATGGAACTAGAGTTTGTTCCCAGATCTGAGGGATTAAACCCTTTTTTAAGGGATTTTTAGATTAGATTAGATATTAATATTTTAATATTAATATTAATATTTGACATATTTCTTCATTAAAGGACATGGCGAATTCTAAATTTCAACTCCTCAAAAAAAAAATTTTTTTTTTTAAATAACACAGTTTAAAAAAAGTTGAAAACAAAAAATAGGTCAAGAAATATTCCAATTGCTGGTTGGAAAACGAAAGTAAATATAAAGCCTGGATTCAAAAGCTCAATGACCGAAAAAAAGCTAAATACAAGGTTTGCTGTTTTGAAATTTGTTTATCATTGAAATCTTGAAATAATGTATAGGCTTGCAATAAAATTCTTATTTGTGGAACATCTGAACTAGACAGAAATTCTACCAGAGAAATGCATAAACAAAATTTTAAAATTATGAGTGTCCCAAAAAGTGAAGGCTTTTACTCAAATGCAAAAAATATCTATTTACTTATTCTTGTTACTTTTTTATTTACCATAGATTTATTCAATGTGATAATTTCGTTCTGAAATAAATGATTTTGTTCGAAATTGATTCTGTGACTTTACAAACCGATTCTTAAGGTATTTTAAAAGATTTCTTTGAAATATGGTATTAAGGGATTTTAAGGGAATTTTATGTCCAAAATTAGGGATTTTCGTTGGCAAGAATCTAGGAACATTCTACTGGAAGATGGAAGAACCGTAAAACAAAATTTGTTAAGTCAAGGCTTAAATACAATTGCGACGGGCAACGGCAAACGACGAAAATATGCCGCTATCAAACTTCTAAAGGCCCACCGTTTTATGCGAATGCCCAAATTTCGACAGGTGACGGTCAGCGGTGGACAAAGTTGCCGTCGGCAATAATTAATTTTTAATTTTGCCGTCGTCGCCAGCAAAATCAAATGAATGAAACTGTTGTGGCATTTACTTTTGTCAAGGTTGTAAGACGTCGCGTCAATCTCAAGACAATTAATTTTGATGAAAAATTGATTGAGCAAGTGTGAAATCATAAAATAATTTATGATTTACAAGACAACCAAATTAGACGAGTTGACAAGAAAGACATGGTTTGGATGAATATTTCGAGGCGCTTAAACACAAATGGTAAAATTGTGATATTCTTGGCAATCAGTTTGATTTTAATTTAGTTAATTTCTATATTTTAAATCTTTTCTTTCCACACTTTCGTCCTTTGCAATTCTTTCAAAATAATATAAAATATTCTCGATAAAAATCTGTTTCAAAACGCTCAAAACTAATAACAAATGAAATCTCAGTAACTTCTTCTTTCACAATCGCCGCTTTTCGACTACGTGTTTGCGAATTTCCCGCTGCAGTCTACCGTCCTAAAATCAGATAGGTAAAAAAAAATTATGATCGCTGACCAATTTCTTAGAAACAATAACACTTTTTAAACTCGAAATTGTGTGCTTTTTCATATATATGTATGAGTAATCGGCGCGACAAAAATATAAAAGCATCTTCATAACTGGGCTGCTAAGCATTACGTGCCTTTTTCTAAACAAACGAATACTAAAATAAATATTCATTCCAAAATTACTTACTATCCTGTGATAGGTATTGTTACGTGCAATAGAAAGAGACAACTGGTGACATCTACTGGCAATAAACAACTTCAGGTTCGGAGAGTAAATGACTTCAGGTTCGGAGAGTAAATGACTTCAGGTTCGGAGAATCGATTATGAAAGTTCAGGAATAGAACAAATAGAATAGTCAAGAAGCTTTTGGAATAGAACACTCCAGAATAATCCGGAGTGTTTCTAGGGTATAAATATAACAGTTGTCATCGCCAGAAAAGGAGTCTTGTTTTAGACGTTGCAGTGTTAAGAAGCGAAAGTTATAAAGAAGCGATAGTATGTAATTAGATTGCGATTATTGAAAGTACAGTGTTAGCGATAATTAGAGTTGAGTTGATTAAATGAATGTTTGTGAACTTTATATGATTTAAGTGTAATAAAGAACTTATATATTAATTATTTAATATTGTGTTTTAAATAACGAACCAAAGGCCACGCCCGCAACAGTATGATAGATGACTTTTCGACACTATATAAAAACGCAAGAAAATTCTAAAAAATGTGTACACGTTTAAAAGAAAAGAGCTAAGAGCGAATGATTATTATACCCAATTCACTATTATACTACTCACATCACCGCGAAGGTTAGGTGGCGCGCTTCGCTTGGGGGGGGGGGGGGGGCTGGTCATGATCCCTGTGCGCCCCCCCCCCCCCCCCCCCCCCCCCCCCCCGCGGTATACGCGCCTGATATGGACTGACTACGTTAATGGAAATGCACTGCAAAAACTGGGCTCATTTCTATATTGCTGATATGAAGCAAAAGTTCGAAACGTTTTATATGATATGATGTGATATGTATATTTGTCATAAGGATATAGAAAATATCAACGAAGGAAATGCTATTGGGTCCCTCCAATTTGGCGCGAAAAGTTGCTTAATAAAAAATTTCACTTAATGTTTGATGAACTACGCTTCTGTTATGAAAAATTCGTTTGATATTTCCGTATGAATATTGAAAGATTTGATGATTTACTACTACAGATTTTGAGACCTGCTATAACTTATCAAAGTACCAATATGCGATCATAAATTGAACCCGAAGAGAGACCTGACTTAGAGTTTCAAAAAAAGTTGCGTGAGTTTGTTCGTTACACATTCATATAATCGTGAAAATGCGTGATAGCTTCGTCACCCAAAAGTTGCTAGTCAGAGGAACTAAAACGTCACCTTACTGTCACGTTGCTTCATGCGCGTATTTACATTAGAACCTATGGAATTGACGGTGGTCTCCAGTCTCCGGTTTACAGAGCCTAATATCCCCAAAATGTTTACACGACAAAAGACTTTTATCTCTAGAGACCAAGACATTAGGTCTCCTGAGACCATAATAAAAAAGTCTCTAGAGACACGTCTGCGAAGTGTATACACGAAATTTGAAGTTTAGTCTCTCGAGATCTTTGTTAATAATCAAGCGAGAGATTGTTGTTAGATAGAATTATCTCAAAAGCTATTAATATTTTTATGTGAAAAGTGAAAAAGCTTAGAAAAATATATCCTTGTTGTACAAATTTTATGGGATAAACACAACAATTTTGTGTGATTTTTTTTTTCAAAAGTAATCGGTATTCTGCTGACGAAACATTTTTTCCCCGGATACATGGAGACGATAAAAGAACAAACTTCGGAGACCGGAGACCGAACCTGGAGACAGAACCTGGAGACCTGTTTGTTTTAAAATAAACGACGGGAGACCAGAGACCAAAAAAGTCTCCAGGTACTAGGTCTCTTTCGACATTTTTTGCATCTGCGAAGTATATATACGGGTATTTGCCGTGTAGCTTCACCTTTACGTGACAAAAAGTCTTCAGTGCGCGATATTCCTTAACATACTTTACGTTACTATTACTGTTGATAATTCAAAGTAAAAATAATTTCTGTTGAGGGGCGCCCATATCATAAAGTGCCTAGGGCCCCCACGGCCATGGTTAGTATTATCCCGCAGATCGTCCAGATAAATTGCCATTTAGTAATCTAAATATATTTTGGTAGGTCTCAATAAACACACTGAAAATATGCATATATAATTCGCAAGAATTTAGACTAATTGGAGCTAATCTTCCTGTTCACAAAATTAAATAATAATTTAAAAAGCTAGAATTGGTCTAAGACCAATTCATGTGATACCCTAGATGCATGTCCTTATAAAATTTCGTAAGATTATCGATCTATACAAGTTTGATTTCTGAACTGGTTTCTCGCATATATTTATAGAACGGTTTGAAGGGCAGAAAAAATGATTAAAACCAATTTCATAGCATTTTGCATTCTAAAAAAGCTTTTGGTACAATAAAAATGTCTAGGACTGATCGTTTTCCCAGTATCAGTAAAAAACCTAAATTTTTATATGGAAACACCAAGAAGGGGTTGCCCAATTTAGTCCATTTTTAAATTTTATTTGCTATACTATGAAAACACTCTGTACTAAATTTCAGCTCTCTATGTCAACGCGTTCTCAGTCAGTGTCTAAATATATAGTGAAAAACGAAATTTTTGTATGGCAACCCCACGAAGTAGTTGCCCGATTTGTATCATTTTCGAACTTAATTTTACTTTTTTTTTAAGTCCGCGTAAAAAATTTCAGCTCTCTAAGTACAAGCATTCTCGAGTTATCGTGCGCACGGATGGACGGACGGACAGACAGAATTCTATGCGTGGGTGTCCAATTCATTTTTCTCTACTAGCATTATTTCTGTGCGTTACAAATGGATTGACAAACTTAGTATACACTTTTGATTTCATCTAGGGTATAAAAATAGAGTCCCTGGGAGCTATGACGCTAACACCCTCCACTAAAACCAAATACCTCGGAATATCTTTCTCTAACCTGCACAAGTTTAACCCTCACGCACAATTTGCTCTAAGAAAAGCAAAAGCTGCCTATAGCCTTTTGAGCCCTCTTCTCAACACCAAAAATGGGCAGTCAGTCTCCACCAAGCTCCTGCTTTATAAGCAACTAATTCGACCAACCATCACATACTGTTTCCCAATATGGCACACGATCTCGCCAACCTACATGAAAAATCTCGGAAATCTGGAGAGGAAAGTACTTCGTTCTTGCACTGGCCTTCATCGAAGGGCAGACAATAAGTACTACCCCAACAAAAAGCTGTACAAGGCAGCAAAAATCCTCCCTATCGACAGTTACCTTGTCTCGCAAGCCCAACATCAAATGGAAAAACTTCTTCATCATCCAAACCCTCTCATCTTCAATCTGCCTGCACACACTCCACCTGCAGAATTCATGTATATCTCACCTCTTCAACTTGTTGACCCTGAGAGTAGGGGCATTTACAATACTGGCGAAAGTTTTACTTTCTTTTGCAGCAAAGGTATCCACCATCGAGGATAGATCTCCGGAACATCAGCCACCGTCATCATAGCAGGATGCCCCACATAGGAGCTGCCTAGAGAAGGAAGACCCCCCACAAGGATACCTGGTCCAAACTCCAGAGCTCCTCATCCTCCTCAACCGCACCCATACCAATTTCCCGTCTCACCCTCCTAAACAACATTTAACATACAACTGGCACGGAAACAGCTTAGTGTCGCGCGCGAAGCTGTAATAACCAACAAAAACAAATCAAACATTAAAGTTTTTAATCAATATATCTAACAAAAGAAGACAAAACAAAGACAACCAGGCCAAAATAAAAAGCCTGAGTGTTAAAACTACCCTACCACAAATCCTAACAGGGAAGTTAGGACCACACATTAAGGACAAAAATATATTCTAAATGCGCAAGAAAGTCTCTGATTGATTGATTGATATGATGATAGATAAGTGAGTGGCAGCGTGTAGAAATGTCATGAAATTTTCACTTTCTATTAGAAGTAATTGGCTATAGCACTGCACCTGTATCGGTTTGCTAGTATTTTATTTATTTATTTGTTGCAAGCTAATAATTTGTTACAGTCTTAAGTTGGTTTTATTTTAAATATAGAAATAGTTTTGTTGCTTTAAATGAAGAAGCGAATTTATTAACAGATGAAACAAAATTTTAGGATGAGAAGAAAAGATTGAGGAAATGAAAAAAATGTGTGAAGAAGTTCAAAATCTAACCATGAGATTATATTACATGGCAAGGATAATTTCAATTGCGATAAGTTAATTTTGGAAATAATGAAAAAGCAAAAACCTATTCAGACATATTAGATACGTATGATTTCTTTTTTGAAAAATATATAAATCAAGACAAGTACTTACAAGGCTAGTATTAAGAAAATTTTAGAAACTTATGTAGGTACTGATAATTGACTCAGAAAAATTTATTGAAGAAATTTTTTTAATTAAAAATATGCATAAATTTATAAAGGATGGGCTTAGGGTTACTTCTCCGAACGTAGAAACAAATTTAAAAATATTTTTGACGATGCCTATTTCTAATGCTGAATGGTTTTCGGTGTTGAGACGAATAACAACTTGTTTGTATGCGGAAGTGTGAATGGTATTGGTAACGGTATTAGTGATGATACAAGCGATAGTAGGACTAACAATGGTATTAGTGACGGTAAAAGTGACGGCAGAAATAGTAACGACAGCAGGACTTTAGTAGTTATAATGTCAACTAACCAAGCGGTGGAACTCTAAGTATTGCTAATTTTGCTCAGGAGTAACAGCAGCTATACTACACAACGGCGGAGATCTTGATTATATTTGGTCTGAGAAACAGCTGGTGATATTATTGTGGGTCTGATAACTGACAGTTGGAATGTTAATAAACACAGCAATGCTACTTAAGAAGTTACAATGTCAACTTACCTAGCAGTGGAACTCCAGTGGAACAGCAGAGCTCTTGACTGTCTTTGGGAAATGTTCAAGTGTTTCTAATCTTTCTCTGAAGTAACAGCAGCTATAATACACAACAGCAGAAAATTCATAGAATAGTAGGAAGAAACTTAGCCGTACTGAAGAGCATTAAGGTTTCTGCCAATACGAAACGCTTCTTCCAATCCATTTTAGAAGTTCAAATTTGCAAATGACAATCATAGCATAGTTTATTTCCTCCATATACGGAATATAATACACATTTCAGGAGTCGTTGGGCTTCCTGGATTTTATAGCTTATCATAAGTGATGGTGGAATTTTATCGTTTTTCATGAATGATGGCTCACGTTTATTATTGTTCACGATTGATAGTTAGATATTATCCTGTATCATTTATCGTCAATGATAGTTAAGTTTTCTTCAGATGTAAAGGCCTTCAAAAAATATCAACTATATTAAGAAGTGCATCTTAATTGCTTAAAAATTATATATGTAAGGGATTGAATCAGATGTAGTGGACTCGATTAATTATGATGACATTATAGACATATTTGCTAAAACAAAAACCAGAAAAAAAAAGTTTTTTTAAACTACCAATGTAGTGTTATTTTTATGTTATTATAATGCGTTATTATGGAAATGTCGACTTTTGTTTTCAATAAACTAAAAAATGCAAATGTAGGTGCTTATATATATTTTATTAACTGAAACAGACATATTTTTTTTTTTTTGGGCCTCATTACGATTTTGCGCATAGGGCCTCCGGCCTCCAAAAGTATAAATATAAATGCGGCCCTGGGTACATGAATTTATAACTTATAAAATGGAAATTGGAAATCATAGCTTCCGTATACTGAAGACAATTTTTCCATTCTACCTTTTTACTAATCTTATCTTACCTTTCAATCTACTTAGTAGATTTTTCAAGGCGTGACATCACTTTTAGCAGAAATATTTTTCAAAATGAAATGCGAGCAAGTTAAAATGTACTTAATTACTAATGATTTTCCTATTCGTTCTCACTTTAACGTAAAAATTAGCTTCATAAATTAATAATCTTGTAGATATACTCATATATATATACGTTAACAAATCTTAATATTATAATTTTTCTAATCTGATAAAACCTCTACAAGCAGAGTTAAATAATTTACTAACCAAAACAGCTATATTAATTATTTTGAATTCTTGTTTTTGTTAATATATTTTAATCATAGAAATGCGAATAATTGTAATTTACTGACACAATATGTATAACTTTCTGGTATTACTGAAGTTATAATCTTATATAATTCTAATGCAGTCAAAGAAATATAAATAACTTTAAAACGTCTGCATTTGTACATTGAATGCATTATTCGTTTTGATGGTCATTGGTTACTTATACTTAAGCACTCTAACTATCAATTCCATCCCTTGTACGTACATACATATGTAGGTATCTCAATTATTTCAAATGTCTAATTCGTTTTCAATTTATAATTTTCTGTGCTCCACCCGTTTAAGATACACAAAACCGCAGTGCTTTTATTAGAAAATTACCAAGGACAATCGTGCCATGCTGCGAATTACCGTGCTTGAATGAAATATGGTGACCAGAAGCATTCCACATTCCACATTTTGTAAAGTACATACATATTTATACTATGAATATTATTGCTTACATACTTTTTCAAGGATAAATTAATAAAGAAAAATATGCATATATACAAATTACCCATATTGGTCTGATGCTGGTGATATAGTTTTGCTGTTTAAATTTCTAACTTATTTCATGTTATTAAATATCTTAGACTACTTGATTAAGCCTTGTATTGTAGTTCGGGTAAAGTAAAGTGGGAAGTCTCCGTTGTGCCATCAAAGCCAAATGTAATTTTTCACCAGTTCACCAGCAAAATGTTTGCTTGTGATTTTAGCAACCTATGAATTGTTTGTGAAAAAGTCATGCTTTACTCGAACTCTGTACAACACTGACGTACTTCAGATGAAAGTAGCATTATTAAGGGTGGTAATTAGATTGTTTCAAAACAATTTAAGATCAGTCAATTATATTATGAATAACAACTTATTTCATATTTATTTTCTGTTCTCTATGTTAAATGAAATATGACTGATTTTGACGATCTACACGAAAATTTTATTAAAATTATATTACCCATAGTTTTTTTCAACGACATTATAATGATAAGTCTCGATCCCATTTAGATTTTTATAGCTCTGCGGGTAAAATAATTTGTTCGTATATAGTAGTGATGGTGAAAATCGCTTTATTTTGATGACTAAAGTCAGGAGAGTCTTTTGGTAAAAAATGTAAAACATTCGGTCATTTGGGCCATTTGCATCAGTTGAGAATAATAATCTAATACCCTAAAAACTCACACCTCACCGAATTATTCATGTCAGAGCAACGTTCAAAGCATAAAGTGCCATTAGTGTATCAATCTTGCAGCCGTTCGCAACTGATATAGTGCCTTTGTAACTGTTCAACGGCTGAAATACGGCATGCCAAGGCAATACGGTTGACCTCAAAGCATTTAGCAAATAGAAAAATTTCTCCATTCTCTGAATGACTAAATCAGTCTTTAGTGCTGCACAAATTTGTATTTGTTGCATTAGCTTGGCACCACTTTGCACCCTTGTGCAAAAGAAGTAGTAAAGGATACCTTTTGGATGTCTAGTAGGAACTTCTTGTTGTTTCTTACTCTGCCGAAACAGAGTAGTGGGCGGATTATATACTATGTTAATTAGATGCAAACGTTTTATTTCAATGTAAATAAATGTTAGCTAAATATCCAGCTGCATAAGAGGAAAATTTTTCGTTTCTAAGACTGAAATTTATTGAAAATAATTTCAATAAATTTGCAAAATGCATTGAAGTGCGAAAAGGCTAGCTGCATGCAGAAGGTATTTTGAGGAGACAATTTCTCTAATCTTCTCTCCATATCGAAGAATTATATGTATGTAAAATTTGCAAAACTTTTGGGATATTTTAACGATTAAAAATGAAGGGTACAGAGAAAAACAAGATAAGTCACGTTTTTGTCTTAATTCAGATAATAATACCGTTGCAAAGGTGGGGTAAAGGACTTTGAGTACATGCAACAAGAAACTTCAGAAATAGCATTGATAAGGACATATAGGGATATTTAAAAATATAAAAAAATCTAAGAACAAGCGAATTCCAAATTTTGTATCCATGAGATTTTTGCATTATTTGGTTCATGCAATGAATCGTCTCCGTTCTACTAGAGTTCTCTTTTTTGTTTGTGGTCATGAAATGCGGCAAAAATATGGAGAAAATAAAAGAAAACGTTCGTATTGAGCTTCCAAAAAAATGGAGAGCTCATGTTAGAGCTTCACGTCATAGGCCACCACCATTCACTGTAATTGAATGTAAAATAAAGCAATTTTAGAGCATGGACAAATCGCTTTAGTAATAAAAGAAAAGCGGATTTCGCATTTCGGCCAATCTCTGAATTATTAATTTCTAAGGAAAATCCTACTGCGATACAGCTAAGAACATCGTGTAATGGCCAATGGGGGACTTCTATCGTAAGGTATAAAAAAATCCTTAACAGAAATTGCCATAGTACAACGTCATACTTATACGAGGGAGTCATTCCAATATCTTCAACAAAATACAACGATTTGCATGCTTTAAAAAATTAATGTGGGGGTGTGGCACAGACACTTTTCGAAGGAATACCTCATTCTGACAACACTCAAGATAATGAATAAAAAGACCTCATTTAACTATCGCCTGAAAAGTACTTAAGTTTAAACTGCTTTAAACAACATAGGACTTGAACTTTTTTTCTTGCTTTTTTGGACTTGACATTGATTTTTTCTTTTATGAAATATACTTTTGTTGATACACTTAAAATTTTGTTTACTGTGAACAAACTACAAACTTTTCGTTTGTGACGCATATAAATATGATGCTATAGTAAAATGGATTGGATACCCATGTATAAAATTATCCCTTAAGTAGGTATACAAGCAAAATGACATAAGAGGGCGCATGGGCTCAAAAGTGACCCAAATTTCTTTCTAAAAATTTAAGTAAACCACAAAATGTTCAAAAACCAAAACAATGCAGTTCGATAACTAAATCTTATTGCTTTAACAAGAACTGATAACACAAAAATAAAATAACAAGTATTTTATACTACATTAGTATGTAATATAAATAATTATTATATTACTTTTTGCCTGTCTTTATGGAAAAGTAAAAAAATAAGATCCACTATCCGGAGTAGAGTAGAAAAGCTATACTTTTCACTCAAAAATACAATCTCAACATACGTTTTATTTATTTTCGCTAGAACTTATCTTTATAATATATAATATAATATTTTAAAATGTCAAAATTTCAAAAGATTTAGTGTTCCAAGATGAAAAGCTACTGGAAGACGCAAGGTGGAGAGAGAATGCGTTTACGACAACTCGAGAGCGCGTGTACTTAGAGAACTGAAATTTTGCACACGGGCTGTTTTTTAAAAAAAAAAGTTAATTTGATATGGAAAAGGGGACGCATTGGAAGCTCCTTCGTGGTGTTGCCATACAAACCTCCATTTTTCACTATACATGGCTGAAATTTAAAAATGAATTAAAACGAGCAACCTTTTCTTCTTGTTGCCATATGAAAATTTAGGTTTTTTACGTATATACTGTGAAAACGATCAGTCCTAGACATTTCTATTGTACTGAAAACTTTTCCAGAATTTGAATTAATATAAAATTGGTTATAGTAATTGTTTTTGACCAATGAACCGTTCTAGAAATACATGCATAAAATCACTTCAAAAATCAAACATGCCCAAAAGAGTTACCATACGAAATTACATTCGGGCATTCATCTAGGGTGTCATAAGAAGTGGTCTTACAATTAGATCAATTCTAGCTTTTTAAATTGTTTTCCAGTTAAAATGAGCTGGCTCATCTCCAAATAACTATTACAATAATATATAATTGAATCTCGATTCCACAGCACTACTTATAGCTTTTTTAAATCTTTTCGTAAAATTAAGTTCGATTGAGTATAAAATTATACAAAACGTATTTCAACGCAACAGTTTAGTTCGACAATACCCAGCTGGTATAAAAACAGAAAGTTCAAAAGATTCCACAGTTGTTATTGATTTCTCGTAAAAGCAATGCCATTTATTGGTTGTGTGTTGAATTGCACGTTAAAGTCATAAAAAAAGATGTTCGTGATACATTTAAGAAGTGATTAACAATTTACAATGCAGATTTTTTTCAGAAATTGAACACAGCTTAGCCACAGCTACTCATTAGCTAGTCACAATATTCCTTGGATTCTATCCGATCTTGTTTGGTGCAAAGGCAGCCTTTAGCTAATGGTGTTTTTGTCAAAAAGAATGCTCTGCAATGTTATTCTTAGTGTTTAGGTATTGAAAGTCGAGAACGACTTACAAAACTGACAATTTGGTTAAAGCCCGTTTAAGAATTAAATTCATAAATGATGGAAATTGAATAACTTCTTCATATGGTTTTCATACCAAAGTAATTCGGAATGTAAAAATCTATCTACTACATATATGCTCTTCGTTTCAGATAAGCGAATTTTTAGTGTTTCATGTTAACATTTACATACTTCCAAAAGAGTACAGTCAAAGTATTATTATTTTTGTGATTTTCCATATTTTTAAATGTATATTTATAATTGTCACACAGCATGGTTTAACAGAAATTTCAATCAAGCTGACGTATACTTATCTAGGAATCAATAGTGTCATCTTTACAATTGAATTCGGATTTATACTATCAAGGGCATTGATATTATAATAGTGGTAAAAGTGAAGTTGAGCTAGCGTGCCTTACTTTTTTGTTTTTGCTGAATTAGAGCTCAATGTGACTGAACTAATTAATATTGCGAAATTAAACTCATAGTTTAAAAGACCTGCTATCGGGATACCAGTCAATAGATGCAATCAGCATATTTAGATCTTCAATCACTTTTCATTTAATACAGTGATAGATGACGTTTATTATATGAAAAGTAGGATGATTGAAAGACAATCTGACTTCAGGATTTGCTTAGCAGTAACTTTCAGAAAGTTTGTCTTTGCGAAAAAAAAAACTATAATTCGGTGTCCAAATTTTGCTCTAAAATTATTGACGGTGCATTGATCTAATATGCCCAAGAGCGTTGTCTGAATTTGTCTTATTACATTTATATTTTTAATCTATTTCATTCTTTCTAGGATCAAATTTTTCAGCACTTTTGAATAACTGGAGAGGTTCCCTCTAGTTTCTTTTAAGGGGTAACACCACTGTAAATTTTTCAGAAAATAATTTTTTTTTTATTACCTTAAAAGATGCGTTGAACCTTTTAGAATATGAGGCATAAAGTTTTATATCTAGATGGAATTTTCTTCATCGAAATTATAAGCTCTCCCTCGAGCCCGTCGGTCTGCTCCGAAACGACTACCTGCGTCAAAAATACCCTATTGGAAAGGCGCTTTCTTTCCTTACTGACACTAATACAGTAACAAATGTCGTTAGGAAGTGTTTATGTTCAGTTAAAAGCATTTCCAAGCAAAGTACGTTAGTTTAGTGTCAGTACATGTAAAGTCGAACTTTTCATGTCAATAACTCATAGCATAGCTCCACCAATTTTCATTCTCTTCATTTGAATTTTTAACAATATCTTTAAAATAACATACGGGATTTTCGATACGTATATTTAGATATTATTTATTAACAAATGATTACCGCTTCTTGTATCTAAAATTGAACGATTTCATTTAAATACCTGCCAATCATACAAAAATTAATATTTTCAAAATCCCTACGTACTTCACTAGCTATGAGCATGTAGACTAAGCGTTTCTTTTTTTTTCAAATTCAAAATGGCACCAGCTACCTTTGTTAGAGATAACCCAATGAAAAGATAGAAATCGGACGAACAAAATTGAAAATTTGTCATGTTTTTTTAGACCGAAACAAGTAATGTCATATATGTCCTTTCATCTTTTACATGAAATGTGGAAAAGAACTTGGATATGCATTATTGTACTGCGATTGAGACAACGAGGTAAAACCAAAAATCAAGAGAACGTAGGATTACCCGAATGACAAAATCTTATTGAATCGCTCAAAATCCTATCAAATAATAATAATGTACTTCGGATCACACTACCTCACTTTTTTAAGAAAAAGATGAATTTAGCTTTGAATAAGGTGCTGAAAAATGATGTAAAATCTCTCACATGAAATTCTCACTTTTCCCGAAAATATCACAGCATGGGTTCCTCCCACTTAATCTGTTCAGAGCAAAACGAATGTAAACAGAAGCCCATACTGTTCAAGTATCATAGGAATTACACAAGAAACACAATAAAAAACATTGGATAATTCTCTCAACATTTCACAGAAAACTGGTTTTCACAAAAGCGCGGGAACATTTTATGAGAGTAAAACCTGAAAACTCCTCTCCTTCTCATTTATTTACGAAAATGTTTTGTTGCAGGCAATCTGCTGTTTCCCATTTGTTATCTTTGTTTATAACAGTTTTAAAGATGGTTTGATTTTTGTTTTATTTTCTGTCTTTTCTTCTTCCTTTTCTTGCCGTGTATATTTTAAATGTAAACACTCGGAAATCCCGGCGGATTCTTAACTTGTTGTTAAGTTAACTTTGCCTCGTTCTCTTTCAATCTCTGCCTCCCTCTCTCACGCTCTCATGCTATCCTTCTCTCTATCCTTATATATATCTGTCATTCTCTTTTCTCTCTATCTCTCGTAATCTCTCAATTTAAGTCTCTCGCTGCTTCTTTCTCGCTCTTTCGCCCTTGTTCACACTATGCTTATATCTATCTGTCATTTTATCTCCCTCTCTCTCTCTCTCACTCTTGTTCTCACTCTCTTTTTTGTTGCGTTGTATTACGTTGACCAATTCCACGCGAGAACGTTGTTTGAATCTATCTTTTTACTTCCAAATCCTTCATCGGCTTCGTTCTTTCTAGGATGACATTAGTCAGTATTTTTGAATAACAAGAGAGTTCGCCCCTAGTTGTTTTTAAAAATACTGGCTCTCTATTTCTTATCCTTTTTCATCACTCCTTTTCTATAGCTCTGTAATAAAGTCTCTTAAATCTTCTCCCTATCTCTTTCAATTTCCCTTCTTTCTTTTTCGCTCACCTTCCCTCTATCATTATATCTATTTCTCATTCCCACTTTCTATCTTTCTCTCTCTATCTCTCTCCCTCTCTCTCTGTATCTCTCTGCTTATCACTCTTTTTGTTTCTCTCTCTCTCTCTCTATCTCTCATACTGATATATTCCTTTGCTTTCCTGTTGTGTTCATTCCGGCTAACTGTGTAATACTCATTGTATTGGATATGATAAAATTTTTATACCTTAGACGAAATCTAAAGGGTATACTAAGTTTGTCATTTCGTTTGTAACATCTCGAAATAATGATGGTAGAGCAAAATGAATTGGACACCTACTCATAACATTAAAAGTTATTTTGATTTTTGCATGTCCGTCCGTCTGTGCGCACGATAACTCAAGAACGCGTTCACTTAGAAAGCTGAAATTAAAAAAAAAAGGAAAATCGAATTCGAAAATGCGACAAATTCGGCAACTCCTTCGTGGGGTTGCTATTCAAAAATTTAGTTTTCCACTATATATTTGGACACTGCCTGAGAACACGTCGACATAGAGAGCTGAAATTTGGTGTTTCCATATAAAAATTTAGGTTTTTTAGGTATACTGTGAAAACGATCAGTCTTAGACATTTTTATTGTACCAAAAACTTCTTGACCTTAGACCAATTCTAGCTTTTTTACTTGTTTATTTTTAAGTTTATGTAGAAAATCCTACGTATTTGAAGTGATATTATAACGAAATCACCGGCTGGCGTTAGGCAATTTACTTATAAAGCTAACAAATTAAGAAGATGATGATGATGCTTCTGTGAAATGCGGTGCTGAGATTTTCCTGGTTATGAGGATAGATTTCATGATCCATAATCTATAGTATTGTCAGGCTACAGGCGTGTCCAAGACGCTGCCCGCGGGCCGCATGTGGCCCAGGACGGCTTTGAATGTTTCTTTATAAATTAGAGTTATTTGTGGAGTTATTTTCATTATTATAGGACAACCATTATTTCACAATTTATTGATTTTGGTTATATAATAAGAGCTATTTTTTCGATTTTTATTTTAACCGTACCCTAAATTTTAATTTATTTTTTTTCAGTTGATTACAATAAATAATCTTGTCGACACGATTTCCGTTACATAAATTCTATTAAACGATTCTTAAAAATGTGGGCATACTAAAGACGCATGTGGTATTCAAATTTTCCTAACTCTTACTATTATGAAGAATTAAATTGGTTATATAAACTAATAGGAAGAAGTTCTGAAATAATGGTTATCCGGTAACCAATAAAAATAAATCAAAGAATACCTCTTATTATTGGCAAGAGTTATAAAAGTTGATTGGATAACTCTTATTATGTAATCAAAATCAATAAATTGTGAAATAATGGTCATTCGACAACCCATAAAAATAAAAAGTTTTCGATAACTCTTACTTCATAATCAAAAGCAAGAATATGTAAAATAATAGATTAAAAAAAAAAATTTGTCGAAAAAAATTATTATTAAATTGCAATTTTTATCCTAACAATTACAGTCCCTGGTTTAAATACGAACACATAGTTGATAATTTAAGTTTTTTAAACCAGATAGGTAACAATAAGTTTAAAAAAAAATCAATTATTGCGGACTAGGTGTATATCGTCTCAGACGCGTCAGTGCACAACCACTAGGCTCTACCATAATTATATTCCAAGAAAGCGCCAATACCTATAAAAAAAGGACCTTTAAATGAGTCAGTTTTCAATTTTCTCTTAAATAACCAGACCGCTCTCAAGGAATTAAGGTCCTTTTTCATTAAGGAAGAGATAGTCTGAGAATATCTGCAAAACCTTAAAATACTGACGAGGAGTAATAAAATCATCCTTATTTGGGTATTGGAGCATGAGAAACATAGAGGCAATGATAATGATACCGGCGTAGCTAAAAGAAGAAAGAAACTCCCTTTGTTGGATAAGAATCATTTTGTGGCACTTTCTTAGTGCCTTAGTGCCACCCTATGTATTTGGCAAAAAAAATTAAATTCTCTATTTTGAGATGGGCTTCAATCATTACACCAAGCAAAAAATTTCATTAACACCTGTGGGAGAACAACTAAAGAGAAATATTCCTTTTCAGAAAGTCAGAGTTTAAAATAATAAGTACAAGGCTCTCCTTCAGGCTATTACGCTTTACGGCACCACCTAAATAAAATTATTTTAGCTGAGACTCCATCGTCTGTTTCTGCCAGAAAAGCAAGACGATTATTAGATCAGATCGATTACTGTCAATCTTCAATCAGATCGGTTCCGAAATGTTTTTGTTTTTTCGCGGTCTGTATCACGAGAAAAGTCGGTAATCTTTAGCCTTACATCCTAGAAGGGTGGGTTTTTATTAGTTTATTATCGGGATGTCATGCAGAATACTTGAAATGAAATGAAGACGAAACTAAGCATCGAAACTCTAGTTCCTATATTTGGATACATATTTAATGTTTTCACTGTCGTGTAGCACTCTGGCCTAGCGATGGACTTTTAATGATTATTTATTTTATATTTGTTGAAATGTGAACTTCTTAAAGAATCTACACAACATTCACTATGAATCAATAGCAGGACAATAAATTAGGCAATATATAACTTTACGTCTGCTATGCCATGTTTTCTATACAAATTTGTAATTTACAGAAATGATAATAATTTAATCGTGTGTTTGTCTGGCTTGGGTGAAAACATTAATTGAAAAACTAACTCCACAATTTTTTTTTTCAGATATTGGATATAAATAAACTAGTTATCGGCTTATTGTAATCTCCTTACTGCAGCGAAATATTTTTCTTGACCGCATCAATATTTTCAAATATAAAATTCCTCGCGAGATTTCTATGCAAAATAAAGTAGAGCCAGCACTAAGTTTGTTGTGGACGATGGGACGCCATTAAAAAACAAAACTGATTTCTTATCGTTTCAGGCTTTACTTTATCCCACACAGTTTTCAGTGGTGCTCGTGAACCGCCTTTTCTTTTCTGATATGAGCGCACACGATGTGCATGCATGAATATCAGTATATTCACGATTATACGTATATATATATATGTATAAAGATAATGTACCAGCCGAGGTGTATTATTAAATATGGCTGTTCGGTGTGTAACTGAACGTTGAACCAGATCCAAAGAAATAAAAGAAAAAAGACTTGGCAGTAGGGACGCGTTTTTCCGACCTACCCACCAGGCCAAGTAAAAAAGTCCAGACCGCATTATGGAAATTGTCGGCTTATGTACGAAAAACGCCAATTGACAGCATGTGCGACTATCCGTAGAAGTAAACGATTAAAGTAAAAGCGTTTGGTTTGTTTTTATCATTATTTCTGATTACTGATGGGACACGAGTCAATGGGATTCACCACAACCATTTTAACTGCAATTACAATCTTAATTCATTCTTATCCTGGGATAAATTGATTATCAGAAAACACTATGAAATTTTCTAAAAATAGTTTCTTATAAGGTTAGGTGATAATGTTATTAGGTAATTGACTTTGGTATTGCGTTTTTTTAACTATTACCAGATTAAACGCAATTAAGACAAGACAAATGCCCCAAGCAAACAGAGTTATATTTGGCCATCCCTGGAATAATCGATTTTGATGAATAAAAACATTCGCTGCCGAAACTTAAAAAGTATAATTCGCAAAATTAGAACTATCAACTGCCAGCACACAAGGAACTATTCACCAGATTACTTGCAGCTATTTCTAAAATGGTTCATCATTCGTTGGTTGGCAAGTAAAAATAAAACTACCTTTGCGATTATTTCTGTGAATGTGAATGACATGCATGAGGCATATTGATCATTATTGAGACTATACATATGTCCTACCTCTCCGATTTTGATGACCTTCAAATTAAAGGACTGTCAAACTTTATACGTTTATTTGGAAATTTCATCTAAAACTAAATTTAGTAGGATAATTGGAAATTTGTTTATTTTTTAAAACAATTTCATACAGATGTCTCCTTTTAAGTGAGAGGTGTTTTTAAGGCGTTAACATATTTTTAATATTTGCATTCATTTTGTAGTGGTGATCTTTTTTTTCAAAGAATTTCTTAAACTGTGGCAATAGTGTGGTTTCTTATATGGCAGTTTACTTCATCCTATAGAAATAAAACAGTTTACAGCGTATTCCGATCGATGTCACAGCTCAAGACTGAAATATTCCTTAATCTTGGAAATATAATAATAATAATTAATTTTATTGCTGTCAAAGGTACATAAGATTTTGGAAAACTTAAAAGTGTGCAATTCACATAGGAAAAATTCTAAATATTGACAGTGTGTATGTAAAATACATACGCGGAAAGAATCATAACAATGAAAAACATTATACAAATATTTCGAAAAATTGATATATGAGATAGTAGATAGATAGTATAAGAAGTGTCTAGCATCGATCAGTGCATATTAAGGCAAGTGGGTCGAAGCCAAGAGCCGGCCTAATGTCCCAATGGAGCCAGCCTGCTGAAGGCTGACAAGTAAAAAGTAAGATTGTTATGTATTTTTTTTTATAGTCACGGTTGCTACTGTAAATCGATAAAAAATAGTATTAGTAAAAGAATGAATAAATAAATTAATAAAGATTAAATAGAAATTTAGGAAATAAAACTTATCTGTCCATGAATAATCTACTGCGGAGAATTTCCCCCTTCCAGATCTCTAAAATAAAAAATAATAGCAGCAATGGCGATTACCTGCGAGAAAAATTATAATTAGATATTTTTGTTGAATTGCTTAGTGACTGATTGTGGATAGATTAATTTGTTTGTTATAGCTCATTATTAATATTAAATTAAATTATGTCTGGCTTGATCTGTAGTTAATTTAGTTAATTAGATAGGGCTTAGTATTGCTTGAATGGCTAATTATTAATTTTGGATGAAATTTTATATTGTTTGATCTATAGATAAATTGAATGGTACAGTTTTAATTAGGTTGATTCCATTAAATTTGGAAATTTCACTTGAAGAAGATATTAAGTAAATTTTGGAAATCGTCTTAGTATATGTAGGTTTAAAAAAAAATATTTATTAGTAGGATAGTTATAGACAGGGTTGTAAATGAGCGGACTCATTTATCATATCAACTCATCGCTCAACTCAGGATTTGAGTCCGCTCAATCATTGAGTCCGCTCAATCATTGAGTCCGCTCAGCAGTTGAGCGATGGTTCATCGCTCGAAATTTGAGCGGACTCACTCGTTGAGCGGACTCACTCGTTGAGCGGACTCAATCGTGAACGGACTCAGTCTTGAGCGGACTCATTGCTTGAATGGACTTGAGCGGGCTCAAGTCTTGAGCGGACTCACTGCCTGAGCGGACTCATCATTTGAGTTGAGCGGACTCAAATCATATTTTAAATAACATAAAGAGAATCTGATTTAATTAAAATTGAAACGGAAGTTTCAATACAATAAGAAAAGCTTATAAAAAAGTCATTCATTATATTATATTTTATTAATTTCGCTTTTACTAATTTTCTTAGCCAACATTTCTTCTTGCCCCTTCCTTCCTTATTTAAAATATGATTTGAGTCCGCTCAACTCAAATGATGAGTCCGCTCAGGCAGTGAGTCCGCTCAAGACTTGAGTCCGCTCAAGTCCATTCAAGCAATGAGTCCGCTCAAGACTGAGTCCGCTCACGATTGAGTCCGCTCAACCAGTGAGTCCGCTCAAATTTCGAGCGATGAACCACCGCTCAACTGTTGAGCGGACTCACTCCTTGAGTTGAGCGATGAGTTGAGTCAAAATGTGAGTCCTTTACATCCCTGGTTATAGATATCATAGAAAACGTACCGTATTAGCATGAAGCGGCAAGCAAATGTACGGGCGCAGCTAAATTTGCAAAATTAATTATAAATTCAAAATTTAGAAGATCGCATACTCACTGGGTTCAGACCCCCTCTTCCTTGAAAGTCAAATCAACGAAAACAACTAAAGATGAAAATTTGACTTTCCCGATATTAGTACACTGGATACCAGAGTAGCAGCTACGGGCTGTTTCTAACGCAGTTAACTGACCTTCATTAAATTGACCCCGAAATTCGAAAGCAAAACAACAACAACAAACTTCGCACCTACTGAAGATTCGGTGGCAACAATTTCGAAGAAAAGGAAATTTAAACCATTTTAGAAATAATTAAGCGATTGGGGAAATTTACTAAATACGGGTATATTATGTACGAGTTAGGCAATGCTGGTATGTGAAAGCGAAAGCCCGAATTCCGGTAAAAAGAAAACGAGAAGAACTCACTTCTGGACAGACGACTGTACAACATGGAGAGTGTCGTGCAAGCTATTGGCAAAATTATTAAAATAAAAACGAATAATAAAATAGTCACAAGTAAAAACTTAAAAGGGAATTCGAGAGGTACTACAAAACCAGCTGAAAGAAACAATTACCGACAAGAAGACAGATATCCAGAGGAAAATTAAAAGGAAAAGGAAAGTCGAAGAATTGAAGCAGCAGAGCAGAAGAAGCGGTAGTTCCGTGAAATTAGTAAAAGGGGAGCTGGACGGGGTGACATATTTAAAGGAAAATAGGAAGATAAGTATATTTGGTATTTTTTTCAATTTAGTCTTTTTGATTTCTTTCCTTTGAAGATATTTATAATAACTTAAATAAATATTAAATACGTAGAACTAAAGCTTTTCAAATGCTGTCCGCTGCCTCATTCTAAACGGTTTGAAGTTTGAATTAGCAAGTTTATATAGTACTTAATATACGCATCTCTAGAGAAAGTGGATTTTTTTTGTGGCTTAAATTATAGAATAGGTTTACTATCAAGTTGGTGTTTTAATTTAATTTTAATTGAAAATTTCAAAGTTCGTGGACTCATAACCACGTGGCGCCCAAATAGTGTTTACAGGTGCGTCCACCCATACCCTCCTCCATCGCTAGCTGGGGAACGTTCTCACCAAAAAGTGTGTAACAAGATCGTTCGCAAGTTTGAGTGTACAAGCTAGGTAATAGAAGACGACGATGTCGAGTGGAGCTCTGTAATTAAATACGGTCCTGGAGATAGGCTGGCTCTTACAAAAATTTCAGCCTTCTGTTCATGTGGAATGTTTCGAGATAGTATCCAAGAAAGCAGTCGACATTGGATGAAATATGAGAAAATCTGGGCAATCCAAATATAAATCGAATCATGTCATTGAAAGCCACAGTTAATTTCCGCTGACAGCAAGAATCCAGTTTTGGAAATACCAGACTCTCGAAGATAAAGTGGGGTAGCACGAGAGCCTTTGCAAGCCTCATGCGCAAGCATTGTGACAATATATTCGCAGACGTTCTTAACATTCTCAGGGAAGAATACACCGTTCCAACTGTATTAGTTATATAATCACGACAAGTTGATCTTAACTACTGGTAGATTATTTAGGTCATAGTCCCTCCTATTCACAAATAGACAGAAAGCTGTCATGGTTTTACGTGAGCACCTGCCATTATGGCTTAATCTCATGGCACTCTTAATACACGCATTGAAGACAAGCGACAATCAATGCCCTTGAAAGACAGAATATAATTTATATTCTTTATCAGCAAGTACCAGTTTATGTCAGTGCATGCTTGACATTGCACTTACTGGTCGAAGCGAGACCTACCTAAAAGCTCTTCCGATCTTTGGGTCACGGCACCCGGTTAATTTAGCGCAACTCCACGCCGAGAGCAAATACTGTAAGCGTACATTAAATAAGCGACCATCTTTCAAATTCACGGACGCAGTATGCAATTATGACAAAAGAACAAACTACTCTGTTTAGAGAAGAATGTTCGCCTAAGTCATGCAGACTCAGATAATCTCACTCTGACCGCGATATGAGCTACCACGATCACTACGATTCTCCCACAAGGGGGCCTTCCCATGTTGAGGCGAATATTGCTCAAAGAGCTCTATTCGGGGCTCCTCAAACCCGTAGTACTAAGTTAGCAATGTCGGCTACCCAATTGGTATGGCTTCGTATCCTATGATCATACGATCATGAGTACTCCCAGTGAATCTTACATGCAGATCCTTAAACGTTACTGGTACCTCCGTTCGGGCTTAATCATATTAGCAGTGACATCAGTGGACCACGAGAAGTTATGATCCGCCCTTTAGGCTAGGAGAGGCTTGAGACTAACGCTAGTAGTCTTATATTATACCAAGGTGCAAATACCAAGCTGCATACTAGGTCATATATGCGCTAGGCTTCACTAGGTACACGCACTTTCATCAGTAATGTACAGGACCTCAGCACAACGAAGCACGGTGCATATATATGGCTTTTCACATCCAGTTATTCTCCCTTGGCAACTCTGCGCTTCACTAACCCTTTGCACCGCCAAACAATTTGACTTCTTTGGACTTAGAATTAGATGACTGCGACTGGCCCAGTCACAGATCCTATCAAGGTAATTGTTAAGCCGAATGACGCCGTCCTCGATTAAGCCAATTGGCATATCTAGATAAATTTGTACGTCACAGCGTAAAGGTGGACCGAAGTATCTTGCAAAATCGGGTGTAGATCATTTATGTATAGACAAAAGAGAAGAGGACCGAGAATAGAACCATGGGTATACCGCAGTAAAGAGTTAAGGGAGATGAAACTGATTGAGTCTTAACCGATTGGCTACGGCACAGTAGAAAATTTTTGATAAGAAAGATAGCTGTAGATGAGAAACTGAAATTCTGATGCTGTAATTTCACTGTAAAAGGAAACTGGGTACATAACAAAAAGAAACTTAATCAAACGACGTTTTTCTTAAAAAAATACATTTCTCAAAAAAATGAACAGCAAAAGAAAAATTTCGCAAAAGAAATTCATATTATTCTATAATAGTGCACTTAGAAAATCTACTCTTTCACAAAAGGCCATTTCGAAACTCTTTTAAAATAGGCAAAATAACAGTAAGATAACAGAAGATAGTGATTGCAAATTTTCGTAATGGTTTATATATCTATACTTTGATCATTATCTTGAAATCAACCAACTGGGATATGTTAAAGTGCATATAAATATGTGATTTTTACTAAATGGAATTGCCACAATTAGAATCAAGTAAAGGAAGATGCACACTTACCGGCACAGCACGAGCCGGCACAGACAGGCAAAATATTTTTATATGAAACAATAAGTTAAGGCCGATTCACACCGCCGCGATAGCGATTGCGATAATGTAGCGATAGAGATAACGATGCCCTAGCGATAGATCGCACATAGATTTGAATTGAAACGCTAAAACCAACACGATAGATCACAGTGATACAAATAATTTCTGCAGCATTTGACTAGCGATTCAAATGCCTATCGCAGCATGCACAATTTTAGTCATCTATCGCGAGCTGTGAGATCAAAGTGGATAGTGTAAAATCTAGTGGGTGTTGAAAAATGAGTTGAAATCATATGAATGAATGCCCAATTTTATATGATCTGAATTTAAAATATTGTAAAAATAGTAGTAGTTGATATTGCCAAGGAGTTGAATACAGGTTGGGTTAGCTTAAGAGTATTGGTGACTTGGCCACTGGGATCCTTGGGACACCGTGACCAGAGTTTATTCATTGTGACCTTCCCTAAAAGATAAATCTAGCCTAGAATTCAACTGTGAAGTGTTAAACGAAGTGAGGTTACGTACATAAAGTTAGCACTGCAACTTCGCCTGATTTAACTTGGAACTATCTCATAATTTGTCGTTAATTTTTCGTGAAAACCATATATTTGTCGTGTCGTTTTTTTGAAAGTAAACTGGATATGATGCTAAGTTGACGTCAAGTTAGCACCGC
Source organism: Dioctria linearis (assembly GCA_963930735.1). Taxonomy (NCBI): domain Eukaryota; kingdom Metazoa; phylum Arthropoda; class Insecta; order Diptera; family Asilidae; genus Dioctria; species Dioctria linearis. The sequence goes on along the minus strand of OZ005740.1, from coordinate 237,927,649 downwards.
AACTCGCTAGGACTCGGCCAAACCTTATCGGAATGGAACATTTTACATCTTATAATTTGTCACGACACGACAAATTTATGTTTTTCACGACAAATTAACGACAAATCAACAACAAATTATGAGATAGCTCCGAGTTAAGTCAGGCGAAGCTGCGATGCTAACTTTACGTACGTTTGTGCAAGTACAAAAACGTTGTTCAATTTAGAAAATTTCTTCCGTCGGTGTTCTTCCATTAACTACAAAATTTATTAACCCCCGCATTTTTTATTAAGACGGGTCTAAATGTTGAGTGTTATCGTTCTCATTTGCGGGTTGTAAAAATGTGTGAAGAGAGGGTATGGGGCTTTGTCAATAGTTGTTTCAGGCTGTGTTGCAATAGGATTGACAAAAATTCTCTATTTTGCGCCGAAATTCCGAATGCCTTTGAATTATCTATTTATAAGGCTATGTAAATTTAAGTATTGTGCTGATTTTTCTAAGGCTCTTGTTGTGCATACCTTGCTGCGAAAGGACGCATCAATTAAAATTTCAAATGAAGTCCTTAATCGACAATCGAGATATGAGGTGATCTTTGATATTGATCACGCAAACATTTGGTGGTATTCTTCGAACAAACCGTATTCAAATTTCATCTCTATAGCAGAAACATTTAAAACATCTGCGTCACCACTTTTTCCATATCTTTCAATGTCGATATATCAATATTTATATTTGATATCAACGATGATCACTAAAACAAACTGTTTCAAATTAAAAAAATTAATCGATGCAGTATAAGCCGAGCTAGTACACATTGAATTGACACATATTCGTAGCATGTCCATCATCGATACTAGCTAATACAATTGAAAAACTCTAATTTGTCCCATATTCAGATTTTTCCCAAATGCTTTTATTTGGTTCAGGCATATGCATGTAACTATCGCTGTGATCTATCACGTTGATGTGAAAAGAATTGTGTCGCTAGTTTGTCGCTATGACTATCGCTATCGTTATCGCAATCGTTATCGCGGCGGTGTGAATCAGCTTGTAGCTAATTCAATTCACATCAACCGGTACCGCCGGTCGATGTCTGTCTGTGTCGGCTCGTGCTGTACCGGTAAGTGTGCATTGGCCTTATGGAAGACAATATTTTGTTAACTGCATAAATAATTATAATACTTTTTCATATTTTTACAATATGAATTACGAAGATGCACACACAATTTTGGATCGCTTAAATTCTCATCACAACGAGAACAGTTGTGCGAAATTTTTCAATCGACAAAAATGAAGGATAAATTAAATATTGTTTAGGCTTATCTTTCAATTTTGACCCATAGTATTGTTGAGTTCTGCATAAGATGGTTATCCGAGTATACGAAACTCTGCTCGCCCGCACGGCATTCCAATTGACCTATGCTTGCAAAACCCTTAAAAGTTCCATTACTAATTGTCCCTTTGCCAAACATTCCTTTGCTAAGTGTCTTTCTGTGAAACATCTGGTTTCGTCAAGGAACCATTTGCAAAACTGAATGTTTATTTTTTGCTAAAGGGCCTCCGAAAAAGGTGTTCTTTGCCATATGGCTTTAGGGAAAATTACTAGTACACACTGTCTCTATCATTTTAAAGAACGTCTGGTCTACACTTTTCGATGAATACCTATATATCTTTCCAAGAATATGTATACCTTAATTTATAATCTATACTTGGTATATTTATTAAATCATCAACTCATATTAATACCAGTTTGAAGATCTTCCCGGTAGTACCTATATAATTTTTTTTATAAGTCTGATCTACAATTGCTTAAACTTTTTAAAATAAATAAAGTGCTAGTCATACCGTATATTTTGGACAGTGCAGCAGATAGTTATGCTATTACTTATGTCTAGTTTTGTTTTTCAAGTTTCCGTTTACACAATACATGTATGATAAATAATTTTGACCATTGACTGACTGGATGATAGGATTAATCTCTCTCCGAAAACGGGTGTTTTCTTTGATAATTCTCCCATTCACTTGGGCTTCACTAAAACAGATGTCTTTGATATGTTCAAACTTCCGACATATTTGTCTTACAAAATTTTCACGGAATCTGAACCTTTTATAAAGTCCTTGAACAATGTTTGCATTTGTATGCCTTAAATTCAAATTATTCTTCAAGGATTGCAGCAGTTGCTTATTTAATTGCAAAAGCTAGTTTTTGCATTTGCTACTACCAATTTGATGAACAAGCTCCTTAATTTTCAAGTAATTTTAGTAGCTATTATAGCCGAATATAGTAGCGGATCACGGTGTTTATGTAATATTTACATATCTATCCAATCCAAGATCAAGTTCTAAAAATTACAAAACAATGTGAGATATTTCCGTTTGAAACCAAAAAAAATATAATTATTGTGTAGTTCGATTTTCAGAAGCCCAAAACTTTGAAAATATTGGTTAAAAGAAAAAAATGATGACTAAATTTTTTTCAAGACGATGTTTTGAAAATTTTTGTAAATTGAAAAATGCATATGTTGAAACATATACTCAACAGTGAAACAAAAAAGCAATTTCTCAGAGATCCGATTGGGTTGGAGAAAGACGCCGTTCCTACAATTTTTTTTTTGTTTCTCATTGAGATTCATTGAGATTCATTGAGATCAACCCCTTCAATATTGCTATAGTAATGGAGTAAGGATACTGAATATCGGAAGTGCAAAACTATGGGTAATAAGTATTATATAGATATAAACATTTAAGGAATCAAAGTACGTCTGCAAACCCACGTAAGTCATGTTGCAAAATGTAACAGAATGTAATGTGTGATAATGATATTATGACACCCTGATTGCCATTAATTCAAAACTTTAAGAAAGAAAGAAAGCATAAGGAAGCATTATACATAAATCAGCTTTATAGTGAAATAAAGAACTGTGGTAGTTATTTTACGCTAAGTCAAGGTGTTTAACTATAGAATATAAATTAGTAAAGAAGCGCCAGAACGAGTGCACGCGAGTTTTAAGGCACCTATCGCTCATAGTCCATTATCTATTGAACCCAAACCCATCTACCAAGCACAGAACACTTTATGCGGTAATATGATGCAAAATTGTATAACAGCAGCAGGATAGTAAGTGCTGATAATATAAGACAACCTTTTGAGGTAATGCATATACCGCTTATTTTAGATGATTGGTTGCCAGTAGGCCACCTATTACCATATTCGTATGTCCAATGACTTCATTTTTGATAACTCTATTTCAAGAAATATTTAAGTCATTATATCAAAATTAGATAAATTTTCAGTTTATTATTCCAAAAAAACATAATTAAAATATTACTAAATTTCCACAGAAAAGAATGTAAATGTTTTTATTTTTAACCCCATTTCAATTTTAGTTACACTTACGACTTTTGTTAGGGCACATTTCATTACCGAACATAAACAAAAGCGGCGCTTAGCCGTAGGCCTAATCATAGTAGTTATTTTTCGTCATAATTTTAGTTTAAAGTTGTGTAAAAAATAATTAATGTTTTTTAAGTAAAACAAAATAAAATAAAAATAGCGGCTTCTAGGATACATGTAGACAATGGAAAAATATATAGGATATACACTCAATGGTCTCTCTTTTAGTTTCTTACTCGTAGATTCTGTTCTCCTACTAGTGAGTAAATTGGAATAAATCAGCTCAATAATTTATAACACAGAGTTCAGCAGGCATTACCAATCGCACACACCTTATATAACTTATAAACATGTTGACTTCGATACTTTAGAAACTTAAGAAACTCAAGATATGTTAGATATTACAGAAAATTCTATCGTTTATGCCTTTTTGCTTTTTTTTTTTAATAATTCCCGTGTTGAAAGTAAAATATCGGGCAACGATAATATATTGCGCTTTGAATATAAACTTGGATGAAAAGGGGCAACTTGAAACATGTGTCAAGTTTTTGAATTGGTTTCTGTTAGTAATCGAAAAATTCATTTTGTGAAAAAAATAACAACCTCTTTTTGTCTAGCGAAAGCGTCAACTATTACTACAGGGCAATGCAAGATTGCACTCTGTCAAAATTGTGCTAAAGAAAAATAACTAAGTCTATTGGCTTCAAAGCTCTACCCAAATCAACTTATTTCCACGATATCCCACCAAGAGACAAATAGCATAATGAGTGCCTCATTGTTGGAAAGTTTTTGTGTCTTAATCGCAATAAGTATATCGTTATAAATTCCATATCTGTCCTTAATTTGATCCTCTGCAAATAAAGGTAGAATTTTTAATAGTAAGGATTCTAAAAGCATACAGCCGAGAAAATGATATATTAAAAAAATGGACAAATCACTACCGAAAGCACATTTAGTGCCTTTCTGTTTTTCCTTAAACGAATATATTGATATATTATTGATCTGAATGTTTCCCCAAATTGTAATTAATGGAACTTCTTAAGTGAGAATCCAATATCGTATATTTATTCTTTGTTCAGGAATTTAAGACAAATATAATTCGTATTTTGCGATCACTAAATTATGACGTTCGTTCAATTTTTGAAGCAAAAATTTTTACATCTTAGAACAAAAGAAAGTGGCTACGTCTTTTATTTTAACAATAAATCCTGCTTCGTTAAGCACTAGCCTGCTAATTTTCTCGTTACCTGCTCGTAAAATATGCTGGCCAGTAGATATAAAACTCCATGTTTTACTCAATCATGTAACACACTTTTAAAACTTGTAAAACCTTTTCAGTCCGGATGAAACGAATTTTTTTTGAAAATTAAATTGTTAATTTTTCCTAAAGTGAGAAAATGTACTTATGCTTAAATGTCATGGCAATACCTATACAAGCCACAAATACGAAAATATTGTTACAAGCGTTGCTTTAGTGCGTTATTTAAAACACAATATTTCGGATATAATTCAAAACTTCTTTCTTTATTTAACTTTACTGTTTACTCATATAATTTACAAAGAATTATCAAATCAATTCATTAGTTATTGCTAGTACTGTATTTCTAATTATCACAATCCAAATAGTTTACTTTGTTCACTTCACTATCTCAAATAAGGCTCGCCTCCTGGATGTGAGAAGCGCCGTTAACTAAGATGTCAATAGCCTAAAGTTGATGCCATTTCCAATAGATGTCGCTTGTGTCACTTGTTTGTCCCGAACAATAGGTGATCCGCGGTCTTGATGCTCGCCGAATTGGCGCAAGTGATCCAGATGACCGATTTTTTTTCCATCTTGTACCGCTCTGAATCTTGTATGCCATGTTATTAGTCCGAACTTCAACTACATACGGTTTCTCCCGGTGTTGTGGTAATTTTGGGGAGCGTCTCCTGGCCTCGTGCACATCAGCTAATCGTTGTTTCAGCTTCGTTACGTAGTCTTCTGGAAACTTTTGTTCGCCTCTGGGTACACCAAACCTTAGGTTGCTAGGTAGGCGCATTTCCTTTCCGAATATGACTTTAGCTGGGCTTTGTCCAGTCGTATTGTAAACAGCTGATATATAAGCCATTAGAAATATAGCAATATGTCGATCCCAATCGCCCTGATTATAGGCGGCTATCTTCCTGAGATGTTCGATGAATGTTCTGTTGAAGCACTCTTCGATGCTTTGTTTTTTCTTTCGTCTCTTATCTACGTCACCATCATTATCTTTGATTCATTTGTCTTCAAATTGCTTGCCCTTTAATCGCCATTGTTATCCTTGTCATTGCCGTTTTTGTGTGTGTATTTAAGTGTCCTCATCTTTGGCTTTCTTTCCTTTCACCTTTTAACTGTTATCATCGTAGTTATAATTGTCCTTGGATTTCTTTCCTTTCTTCTTTCAACTTTCTTCATCGTCATTGTAGTCATCGTCATCTTCCATCCGTCCGCAATTTTTCCATTCAGGATTGCATGGACGTTTTGAAAAAGCTTCTGAATTTCCGTGGATATGTCCTTTGAGGTGTGGGATTTCAAAGTGATGAGGTTACAGTCTAATATTGGAGGTTTCATTCTGCCTGCACTGGTCATTTCAGTTCCTTCGTGCCGAGGTTGTCGATGCTTCATCCACTGCAAATCTACTTTAAAGTTGCCAAGCTTCTCCGTAGCATTTGGTTGCACTTCCGACACTTGTTCTTAAACTTCCAGCACTTCCTGCTGGATTCCTTGTATTTTCACAATTTGTTCGTATAATGACTTTTTAAGAAAATTCTTCTGTTCCTCCAAACGGGTTTCTAGACAATCTGCAAAAAAATCTTTTGTTCATCCCAACAGGCTTCTAGAGAATTCTCGTCTTCTTCAAGAGCATTCTCTTGATCGTCCAAACGGGCTTCTAGAGAATTCTTTTGTTCCTCAAAGGCATTCTTTTGTTCTTCTAAGAGAGATTGCTTTTGTTCCTCAAGAGCATTCTTCATATGCAGGGCTGAAAGCTCCAATTTACTCATTAAAGCACCCAATAGTGGTTTCATGTTCATCTCCGACTTTTCTTCAGCTTCAGGTTCTTGCAAATTGTCTTCGAAAATAAATGTGTCAAGATTCGTCCCTTGTATTTCCAAAGATTGTCTAAGTTGCTCGACTAAAACATTCTTTGTGCCTGCCGTTTGTAATGACCGTTTGCCCAACTCCACTTTCACATCCAGTACTCGAAGCCTCTCGAGCTTGCGTCCATTGCTTTAGATTATCTTCCAGAGCTTTCACGTAAAGCACAAAATTTCACTCAATTTTACACTTTGTTTAAGTCAAATGCCACCACTTTATTTCACGAACTCGTTTCACTTCTGACACCAGTTGTTACGAGTGTGGCTTTAGTTCGTTTTTTAAAATACAATATTTCAGATATAATTCAAAAGTTCTTTCTTTAATTAACTTTACCGTTGACTCTCATAATTCACAAACAATTATCAAATCAACTCTTTAGTTATCGCTAGTACTGTACTCTAATTATAACAATCCAAATAGTTTACTTCAGGTTTCACTTATGTCTTTGATACACTTTGCACTTTAATTCTTTGAATAACTATTAACTTTATATTTTGCGATGTCGGGTAATTATTAACAGCTTGTTGCACGACGGCAAGCTGTATTCTTGTCTGCTATTTAACAATTTAGGCATGTGTGAATTTAGTGGAATGGGGAAGTTGGATGGGATGGGGCTCGCCTCTTGGATATAAGGAGCGCCGTATTTATACTCTACGAATTATCCTAGAACCTTCCTGAATATTCCATTCTCCGAACTCAAAGTTTACTAAGCCTAAAGCCTAAAGTTGTTGCTATTTTCAACAGATGTCGCTTGTGTCACTTTGTAGCTCGTAACAATATGTTATTACTCTGAATAATCTATGCGGATTTGCGAATCTATCTATGATTGTTGAAAACGTTTGGTTAACATTAACTGATAAAAACACTGTCATTTTCTTCCAAATTTATATTTATTTCTATGTTTTTCCGTGGCCACTCTGCTTTAGCGTTTTGCAGCCAAGATGGGCCATTCTTCCAGAGGGGATGGTCCTTTAATTCATTTGGTGATAATCCACGTGACGCACAGTCCATATCCAAAACTCAGTTCAAAAACGTACTAAGTCTTTAATCTATTCGAACTGGGATACTACATTTTTCGCACCTTAGATCGGTAGGGTCATTTCCGATCGGAAAAGGGGTTCACGGTTCAACTCAACTCATTACCAACTACAACTCGTTGACAATATGTTTTCTCTGGGTACGTTTGGATGAGGGGGGGGGGGGGGGGGGTTCCAATACGGCATGTTGCATGTCAAATTAAAGGTCTCTATAAAGTGATGCACCTTATCCTGATTGAAGAAACTTTCTCGGGACGTTTTTGGCGCCGGAAAACTCATTTTCATTCACTTGGGTCACATACATCCCAGTAGTTGATACCGATACAATCGTGCTGCTTCGTAGCCCTTACTTTGTGAAACTCCATTTAAATAATGCATTTATGCATATTCTCTTAACGTGAACTGTCAACAAATTTTGTTGTTGAAGTTCTTTATTACTGATTGATGATAAAATACAAATTAAAAAGAAACTGTTTTATTTTATAATTGAAAAGCTTTAATTTCAAAAAGCTGTTCGCCCTCTGGCGTCTACTCTAAGAACGGTCTAATTCTCTGACATAAACAAAAGCCTTGATATGTATTTTTCGTTAATTGTGAACAGTGGCGTGTGCCTGTGGTTTATATTATTATGAAACTTAGAGTCTAGCGCAGTTTTTAAAGTTACCCAGAAACTAAGCAATTGCCGTTTTAGATTTTTAGTTTAAAGTTGAAAGTTCAAGTCTGACTCGCTTGAACGTAAATTTCCATTTAGAAAATAAATTTTAAATCCCATCAGGTCGAAAATTTTCAAAAACTCATTATTAAAAAATCATAACAAGAAATCTACGCAAAATCGCATAGCATACATGGGGGTGATTCGGATACCCCTCAATATGAGACACCTAAATTATACCCTTGGACGTCACTTTTCCGGCCACCCTGTATATAGCTCAAAGTCATAGTTGTTTGGAGTAATACGTAGCAAAAAGCCCGAAGGCCTTAAATGTCTCTCTTGTTCAGTAGTTGTGTTTGTATTTTTTATGTAGCTTAATACGAAAGTGAGGCCGTTTACCGAAAGTACTATATCAATGAGCCACTTGAAAAAAATCTCACTTGACACAATGATGGGTGTAACCGCCCTTTTTGTTTATGGATCTAAATGTTTAATCTGACTACTTCATAATGCCAAATATAGAAGTAAACTGTAAATCTCACACAACCGTCGAAATTCTTTCGTTACTATGAAAAAGCAAAAATCTGCATATATTACAAAATATTTTCTATGCTTCTACTTTAGCATACAATCATTTAAATATCTACGTCCGATAAGAAATGTGTATGATTTCTGATTGGAAATATACCCTGTACCTATGTATCTGCAAGTAAGTGTATGTCATCAAACTCTTAATTACTCAGGCAACAATAAAGGAAGAATATAGAAAGCTGTCTAAATTACAGTAGAAGCTCATCCTGCACCACTAAGAGTATAACTTTATCCTCACTTCATTATTACGACCGACCGCAGCGTAAACTCGTTCTCAGCGGATGTGTAGAATGGCCATTAATACTCCGCGCAAAAGGCTTGTTCACTATTTCTCCAATTTCTTAACCCAGTTTCGATGAATAAACGCCTTTCTACCCCGTATGTTCATTTTACAATGTCGGAAAAAATATTTCCATAGTAAAGTCTTTGATGCTATGACCTGTAATTTTCGAAAGGTAATTGCAGCACTGATTAGAAAACTTTGACACGTAATGATAAGTCAGCGGATCGTATAGCTCTATTGAGTCAGCTTGTTGGTGCAGCTGGAAAACACGTTCAATCGTTCGTTCCGTCGTATCATGACTTAATTGAGCCCCATTCGAACCAATCACCAGCATCGATTTAATTGAGCTTTTCTCCATCTTTATCATCCATCGGCGCGATGCGGTGCTGCAAAAAGGTGAAAAAATTTCAAAACCCGATCATACTCCTATGAATTTCCAATAACGGAGGCCACAAAGGTGAATAAGACGCCTAGAACTAAATGCGGTTTACCACTGGCAATCGTTGATGGATGGATGGATGGATAGATGTATGGATGGAAGGAAGGTATTATATCCTCTATGGGGCACCATATTTGGCACCACTCTCTCTCTCACTATACGGAAAGGGAGGTTGATAGGCTCTGTTCGATTGGCGCCTTTTATCCTCTTTGCACTTTCAACTTTGAACAGTCGACGATGGTTAATTACAGCTTAACGTGATGGAGTTTTTTCTCTGGTGCTAATTTCCCCTTGCCTGGATCTTGACCACGGCGCGATTTTCAATTTTCCGCGTTTTTCGCTATTCCCTTAAAGGCGCACTTGTTTGCGTTTGTGTGCTCATTATATTCCTGCTTGTAAGTGCATATATACAGGAAATTAATTTCGTCATCACTTTGTTGCTGTTGTTGTTATTGTCGTTGTTATTGTTGCTGCAATTGCCTTTTATCCTGCACGCCTGCCCTGCACTCTGCACTCTGCCAACTAAGTGCTCATGTCCGTGCACTAACAATAGAGGTAGCGTGTATTTGCGGATATAATTAGCTTTCAATACAGGTTGGTGGCAAAATTACGTGTTGTGCGGTCTTATTTGCGTTTTCCGTGGTTTGTTGTTTTGTTGGTTGTCGAAACTAGGATTGAGGTGAATGTGCACGAAACAAAAATTTAATTAACACATTCAGGATATAGGAACCAAAAATAAAACAAGGATTCTTCTGCTGTAATATGTAACCATTGTAACTACTTCAAACGTTTTGTCTTGTCAGCCAATGCAATGGTTTTAATTTATTTTGTATTAAGAACAATAAAGTTCTTTTTAAGGCGAAATTGCAGGCTTTATGGTTAAAGTAAGAAATTTACATGTATAAACATTTGTTTACATTATTTAATACAATTCAAAATAGGATGTTGCAAGACCAGATTATTGTTATGGAATTGGGACGGATCTGCCTCTCATTTAGTCGCTGCGACCACTAGAATTTTTTGAGACATGCCAGAGAAGATATATATGTAGTTAGTAACTGTGCAACTTAAATGGAACTTTACATACCATAAAATAAATTAACTTTCTTACATTATATTAATCTAAAAAGCAGAGTGTATCAGGCAGAGACTGATTTGGGTATTTGCCGCCCCTAGGCTGAAAATTATTGCCATCTTTTTCGTCTTTATTACAAAATGTGATTCTGTGAAAATGAAAGATGGTGAGAATTTTTAAAAGAAAAGTCGCTTCTAAACAAATTGTTTTATTTTTTTTTTAATACATATCTGCCTATATATTTAATAATTTTCAATAATAAATAAAACTAAAATATAAATTATTTAAATAAACCACAGCCTTTTTGTGGCTTTCATTTTTTCTGCAAAATCGTGAAGAACATTCTCGAAGTCCAGTGAGGTCAGATTCAATATTCAAAATAGCTATTACAGCCATTCCTTCTTGCGCAACCGTAGATTCGCTTCAAACAAGAAAAACTTCTTATTGCTGATATACATAAACATAGTCTCAAAATATTATCAATATTTCGATATATGGTTTTAAAATCCATTACGTTGAACTTGATAATAGATAAATCAGATAGAACTGACTCTTTCTTTGACAGGCGGGTTAGCTTGTACAAGGATAAAATCATTCCAGAAATGAAAATTTCAAATTAAATTCGTCATAGGTCATTCTTCTTTTACGAATTCCAGTTATAAAGCAATATATACCTAATAATTAAGAACGTACAACAAATGTGCAATACGTCCGTCTCATTTATTGTTGTTTCAATTTCATGAGATTCATATTCCTATAGATTTCGAATATTTTTTCTTCTCTTGGCAGTTTCGTTACCAATTGCATCTGACATACTTATCATTTTAATATAAATGAAAGGAAAACTCCCCTATACTATCTTAAGGGTTTTAAGGCAAAGGCACAAAAATGTGATTTTCTACTTTTTGATATAACCGTTTTGTCCGCGTTCTCCAGGTTATTTTAAAATGCCAAAATATTTTAACTCCCGTCATATTTTGACATTTTAATTTTTGTCGATGGTGTACACTTATAACAGAAAGACCAAAGGGCTGAGAAAAAGTCAATTAAAAAGGCTTTTGAATGCTATGGTATTCCTTTCAGTATTCTTTGAGTTAGCGGGAACGTTTGCAAAGCGTAAAAATAAGGAGGCTTCATTTAAAAATAGCATCGCTGGCAAGCAGTGGTTTAATTTTTTTTTGAAACGTCGATAATTAGATTAAAGGCATTTAATAAACCAGCTGTAATGCGTTTTTATGATTTCCTACAGGCTATAATCAAAGATAATCACATTCCTGTACATATGATATATAATATGGATGAAGTAGGAGTGAGAACCTCATCTCCAAAGCCTCCAGAGGTACTCCCTGTGGCTGCTTTGCACCTCCACTAATTTTCATATTCAAGCGGAAAGGACTTCAGCCACGCTCAGTGGATGGCATTCTTCCTGACTGTGAGGCTTCCACATCTGATAATGGGTGGATAAATGGACAATTACGAGACGCACAAATAACGATAAGGAAGGATAAGCTCGCAATATGAAATTGCTCGCTTAGTCTCTCAAGTTTATCAAAAAGTAGCAACGCCACATATCGCTGCGAGTGGATTTAGAACTGCGGGAATTAGCCCCTTTGACAGGAATATTATACTCGAGGAACTTTTTGTGCCATCTACTTTGTATGACCCATCATCATCAATTTGTACGGAAACAGTTGAACTTGTGGAACATGAGGCTACATCGCCTTCTTTATTGACTATACAAGGATGAGTTAGGTCAACAAGATCAGACAATGCCACCAGAACTGTGCGCGACACTCAATGTAAGACCCGTTCTAGCTACCATATAAACAGAAGTGACTACACCATGCAGACTGAGTCCACCACCTGGATTGACATCGTCACCTAATGGAAGATCTGTTGTAACTGCCATACAAGCAGATCAAAAAACATTATCTTCGATCCTCTACTATCGTATACTTCGGACTATACACCCTGTACCTCAGCAGGCAACAAAGAAGACAAGGAGACGCAGAAAACTACAGAAATCTGAAATTTCGACTGCTATAACCGACACTACAGGAACAAAAAATCTACATAAAAAATATAGCTTGAGAAAATATCAGTTAAAACAAAAAAATCAAAAACCAAAGGTAATATATCTAATAAAAAACGAAACCGCTGGAACCTATGGACTAAGAAGCAAATAAAGAACTACGAACAAGATAAAGAAAATATAGATAAGGATTATTATTGTTCAGTCCTCCAATCCTCCAACGCAGGACTGGATTCAAGGCTCATAATGTCAGGATTGGTCATTTGAAGCTTGCTCATGCTATTCTGGATTAGGGTCATATTTTTGTGACTTTTGATTAAGGTGACTATACTGCCCCAAAATGGGCAAAACGGGTATTTTTTTCTGTTCTATTCGAATTTTTTAGGGGCATTTTGAAAGTCAGCATTGGGTTTTTCGCAATTTTAACAGATTGTTGCAGATCTTGGTATTTGATTTTGCTAATATGCGGACATCCGGATACCCGGATCTGCGAACTATCCGTTTCCTGAAATCCAAAATCAAATACCTAGATCTTCAAGAATAAAAGATCTGTGATAGATACATTTTGAGACTTGAATAAATAAAAGTCTTCTATAACTATTATAACTGTATGACTGTTAAATATAATAGTCCCAATCAGATTGTTATCAAATATTGAAAAATACAAGTCTTATGAGACTTTTATCATGAGTAAATGTCTCTGGTAACAGTTATGTATGGACTGACTGAAATTTATAAAAGTCTTCTAAGACAGGTATCTTAAGACTGAAAAATTAAAAGTCTTATGGGAGTTTTATGAAGAGACTTTTTTTAATAAAAGCCTGTGATAACTCTTAGCGCTGAGCTAAAAGTATAAAAGTGTTTTAAGACTGTTATTATGAGACTCAAAACAAATATGCCTTTTGGGACTTTTATCATAAGATAAAGATAAATAAAAGTTTTCGGTAACAGTTAATTAAAACTGCACTAAAAACAAAGATTAGTTGCTTTACGCCAATGAATTTGTTTCATCAACAAATAATATTTTGTTGAATTAACTGATTTTTATATAAAAAATTTCGAAAAAATAGTAATATCAGCTAATCCAGTCTTTAGAAGCATTTATTAGAATAATCGACTGCTCTTTCGACAAATTCAATTCTCAAAATTAACTAATTGATTGGTTGATTTTGCATACCGCATTATTTAAAATAACTGAAACATTAGTTTAGTAATCAACTAATCGAATTTGTTAAAATATACAATTAAATGGGAAAGTTCAACTAATTTTTTAGTTGATAATAATAATAAAATGCTATGAATTTAATTATTTTTATATGATTTTATTATCTGCCCGCAGTGGGCTGAGAATATTTTTAATAAAGAGGAAAAAAAACCTATGGTCAAAAACTCTATGTGAACTAATTAGTACGACTGAGAGTTTCTGCCTTTTGTAGACGCTAAATAAAATATTAAGCAAACCCCATATATACTCTCAGTATAAGTTCTAAGTGTGAATTATATGAGGCAAAAATTTCTGATTTGTTGATTCATCGAATGTATAAGTCGAAATTACGAATTGGGTTTTAACATGTCCAAACGAAATTCAAATTGGAAAAAGATTTGTCGATTCAACAAATGTATTGGTTTAAATTAATGGTTTTACGCATAACTTTCTAGAACGATAAAGCGACAGTAAAAATGGTTATGATTCATTTTGCACGTAATTTCTCAGTACAAGAACAAATTGGCCCTAAACGTTTTCCCAGAACACTTAAAATATTGTAAATTTTGTATGACAACACCACGAGTTTCAAGATTTCTTCCATTTATGAAATTCTATTTATTATTTTTTTTTTCGAAAATGCCATAGACGAACTGATAGACGGACAAACGAACAGACATGTAAAAATCAAAATAACAAATATGGGTGTCCAATCCATTTTTCCTTTATCAGTAATATGCATTACTAGAGAAATGATAAACTCAGTATGACCTACGAGATTTTATCTAGGGTATAAAAAATAAATATGCAGTGATTTAAAATTTAAAGTTATGCGAAAATTATATTATTCATATCAACTAACGTAATTCGTTAATTTAGAAAATTGTGAGGTTACATCATATTAAAAAAATCTATCAATTTATTATTCGCTAATATAACAAATCATATTCTTAAAAATAAACAAACAGTTTCGTTGTTTCTGCGAAAAAATTTATAATTTTATATGTTGATTTTACTAATATGTCTTCTGAAATATTATTAGTAAATTTATCATCCAATATTTGTTAACTGAAATTATTGAATTCGAAGCTACAACTAAAGTATTTTCCAAAACAACTAAGGGCAAATCAACTAATTCTAATTAGGAATTACAACTAATTAGCACTTACAATTTTATTAATTACTTAATTGTTTTTCCAAATCAATTTACAATAATTACTATTGCGCACAATCAACTAATCGTGATTTTTCGTTTTAACTAATAATTTATTTTCAGTGTGTCTAAAGAAATACATTTAATAAATATAATTATTATCTTATGATCTAAGATTTAAAAAATCTTTTATAACAGTAACATATAACTAAAAAGAAGTTAAATTTTAACTATTATTTGAAATTGTTTTCAAAAAGTCCCATAAAAGTTACAAACACTACTTTTAAGGGTAAAGAACCGTCTGTGCACCAAATTTGGCAAGCAATATGTAGATACTCGTTGCCATAATCATCACATTTCGTGACAACACGTTAAGAAGTGTCTTCAGAAACACCTTCTTTCATTCTTTAGAACGCATGCTGCATCAGCTTTCTTTTGGCCGGATTTAATAACTTGCTACTACGGCAGAAAAGTGAGAGATTTTACGATGACAAATGCAAACCTGTAGTACCCAAGGAAGCGAATCCTCCAAATTGTCCGAAACTAAGCCCAATCGAAAAATTTGGCTTAATATTAAAATAAAAAAAATGACGCAGTATAAACGATTTTCAGATACATTTGATATTGACTCTGTACAAAAATTTAATGAAGAACGTAAAGCAAAAAGTTCATCAATTTTATAGCATGTAGTAATTATATCATGTTGGTTCAGTAAGTAATCCTTCCTCCTTCCTTCCTTCCTCCTAAAATTATTTGATAACAAAAAAAAAGTTTGTCTTGTTGATTTCATCATCCATAAGTGGTCGGTTTTTTTTTCTGAAGCACACCTCATGTTCCAGAGAGTAAATTGTAACGTGATTTCCACCGTCAAAATAGCGTATTGCCTGTTGTTGTCTTGCAGGTAGAATCTTTTGGCACTATAACATTTTGAAAAGGCACTGCTCTGTACTACCAGTTTCTAAAACAGATGTTTTTCAATTCAAAATATCACATATCCTACCTAAATGAATTTCTTGTCGATTATCGTCTTAAAAATTGAAGTAACCGTCTGGATCAACTATTCTTTAAATATTCTTTATTTTTTCAATAATTGAGCAAAAGATCTATTGTGTGGTATGAGGAAGTGTCCTGGAACTGGAAATATAGATTCAATGCTATTTATATGCGCAAGAGATTTAAGACCAAGTCAATAAATGTACATGCCTATTATTTTTGTCACATATAAATCTTATACTTTTTACCGAATCTGCAAATAATGGATGCAGCACCACACCGAAGCCGTATTGCACGCTTCGCATGCATTATCGACCCATTTCTGAACCGAAATTTCGATGAATTTTCACTCGATGTCCTAGGCGGTATGATGCCTTTGTGCAGGAGTAAATGTTGCTGACAGCCTTGAAGCCTGTTGCTGACAGCCTTCGAAGAAAAGTTGAATGAATAATCATCGATGAAAACTTCTATAAAATATCCTCGAAGAAAACCTGAATAAATATTAATTAATTAATCATTTTTTGCAGATCCAGGGGAGGTACTTGTAATTTGAATCGAGTAAAGTCGAAACGACTATAGGATAATTTCATGTGAAAATATATCTAATAAGATTTTCTTTTTTGTAATCCACCTATTAGAAGTCTTTTCGACTTAATTCGTTTCAACTTACATAGTAGCGCCACACCAGGAAGGAATGGGTGCAATTCCAGGAAAATATTTGGAAACTTGGAAAATAAAAAAACTATCTTTCAACAATTAAACGTATATGTCACATGATCTGAAGATAATTTACAAAAAAAATTAAGGAGATAATACAAAAAATTTATTATCTAATAGAATATTTAATGTAGTACTTTATAGAAAAAAAAAGCGTAAGAGCACAGAACACGAACTACTAACCGAATATTCCTATTACTAAAGAAAATCCCTTTTTTATCACACGCACTTTTAAATTTTCACTCTTACTCAAGCCAACTTGATCTAAACACCTGAAATTTTGATCTGCATCGACGTTTACACAGATAATATTCAGTGCTACTGATTTCCTCGACGAACTCCTGTATACCTACTTTCATTCACGATCATTTTTCCGCTGGGATACTCCCGGTACCGCTACTTCCGACAAAAGTACCGCTTTTTTCTCATACGAAGAACATAGAAGAAAAATTGTTTGAAAATTCGTAATCGAATTAATCGAGTTTTTGTCCTTGCCTGTTATATTTATTTCGCGCCCCCAACACTCGTCGTCGCAGTAAATAGGGTAGTACTACTCTAAGGAGAAATGTTCAATAATCTTTTCACGATTGAAATTACAACAAGAGGAAATGCTCAAAGGATTTAATTAATCCACTCACACAGTGAGTAATAAAAGCTAAAAAAATGTACATAGGCATGATCTTTAGTCTGAGCGACTGTGTGCTAAGTCTTATAAGTTGTCGCATCTGGAGGAGAGAGGGGTTGAAGAATTCCTTGCTTGTTTTCTCACTAAAGCAATTCCCCCTAAAGTGGCTTTTTGGGAGGCCAAATATCGGATAGGGACCAGGATACGGACATTCAGCTTCGATTTTAGCCAGTTCGTCTGGGTTTTCATTACCGTTCATTCCTTCGTTCCAGGAACCCAAACCAAGGTTACTTGGTTATCCCTAGACAGTAGCTGGAGCTTCGAGTAGCAGTTACAAACTAGTTTCGACTCAAAGACCTGAGAGGAAAGATGTAGATGTTGGAGTTCTTCCAGCGCTTTTTTACGCTTTCCTGAGCCCCAACCTCTATTGCATAGACTTCCGCCTGAAAATTGGAAGGTGAGATACCAAGCGGAATGGATAGTTCCACTTCTGGACCAATCACCCCTTCGCCTGTTTTCCCGTCCTTCCGGGATCCGCCAGTATATTAGGCTTGGGCCAGCCGAGGAAACTGGAGTCCTCTGTCTAGTATCTGGCTTCTTTCATTAATAGATTAATAGTTACCTGGTAACCTCCTTCAAAGGAAACTCTTTTGGCCATAGTATCTTTAGGAGCATCTAGGTCCTTAATGTGAACCTGCTCGAATAAATTGAGGTGACCCATACAGGGGAAGTGCGATCATCTAGACTTTTCTTACGAAGCATACTAGCCGGTGTATCCCTCTGAATAAAGAGGTAGAGTTGCTGTAAGCCAAGAATGGCTTCAAGTGCTCGTTGAGGACAAGGCCAGTGTCGTCTGAACATGCCATCCTTTGCACCTAATCAAGGGTTCTCCTGGTGGTTGGCTGCAATTTTTGAGGCCACCAGACGTTTGCCCCGTAAGAAGGTATGGGTCTAATTATGCCCTAGAAGATATGTCATTTTGGGGTTCAGACACCACTTTTCCCCGAAAAGCCTGTGGCATGAGGTGAGTGCCCCACAGCTTTGGTAGTTATTATTTCAGGGGAATTCCTGGTAAGCTTGTCTTCTAGGATTCCTCCTAGATATTTTGCTTCTTTGGAATATTCTATTGCAATTCCATTTAACTTGAGAGATGGAATCTGGAGACTGTGTTTCCTAGTAAAAGGAACTAGTACTGCTTTACCTGGGTTTATTCATAGTCCCATGTTCTGGCACAATCTGCTAACGATGTTAAAAGCAGTTTCTATAATCTCGGGTAATGCTGATTCAAACTTTCCTTTAACGCAAATAACAATATCATTAGCGTTATCCTTAGAATAACAAATAAATTTAATAGCTCATCTACAACTAAGAGCCGTAGAAGTGGTGATAAGACCTCGCCTTGTGAGCAGCCTCTAGTGGCAATGATTGTTGTGGATTCGTCGTTTATGGTAGTTCTTATGCCGTGTTTCTCGAGGATATTGCCCATCCATCTGACAATGCAGGTTTCTATACCTCTATCTTTGGATACCCTCTTGATCGAGTCAAAGAGAGTATTGTCGAACGCGCCTTATATGTCCATGAAGGAACATATAAGCACCTCATTTTTTTGTGAGGCTTTCTCAATAGTCTCTACTAGACTGCTGAGAGCGTACTCGGTGGATTTTCCAGATTGGTTAGCATATTGATTGGGACTGAGTGGACAGCTTTTGAAGGACGTCGTTCGACTATAGTTGTCTATTATTTTCTCTACAATTTTCAGGAGAAATGATTTTACCTCGCTAGGTGGTTTTGTACCCGATTTCGGAATAAAAGCAACCTTGGTTAGTTTCCCCTCCTTGGGGATATACCCCGTGGACAGACTGGTCGGTGATAAGGGGTTAGTGTAATCCAGCTATTCTTGAAGTAACGTCGGGAATATGCCGTCACCGCCAGGAGTATTAAAAGGTTTGAAAGACCTGACAGCACACCTCACCTTGGCCACCGTGACAATTTTCTTTGCTGATCGGTAATCATTGTTTAGCACTATTGGTATCACTGAGGAGCTGACGTCTATGTCGGGCCCGTCGGTCATTAACATTAGTTTTTCATATTGAATTTATAAAGCTCGTATACATTATTTTAAAATGACAAAACATAATCAGTATCTAAAACCAAAGAACATATAACTTAACTGTCTGTTAAATGTTTTTTGCTAAAACGCAACCCTTTTCCGTTTTTCTTTTTTTGTAATTTTTTACCCGTCTAACTACAACGAAAGTGTCAATTAATTCTGCAGGGTAGATAATTTTCGTTTTGAGTGAGATTGGGAAAATATTAAGGGTATTGGATGGAAAGCTCCAATGATGATCTATTTAACAAAATTGAAATAATCTGCCATAGAGTGTAGCATTGATAGCTTCTATAAGATATTTAGATAAAATTCAATAATTAATTGCCAACAATTTTTTGCTCTTTTCACTGAAGACCTATCCACACCTGGCTGTTTGTCAATTATTCGAACAATACCGTATAAAATAACGTTCTAATTGATACGTTTTGTATTAGGTATTGCTTTACTCAATTTATACGTACATATATTCACCGAACGATGACGCACTACATAGGTAACATCATCCAATCATCAATCGCTGAGTACCTACTACGTTCAACGTAACGTGAAAATGAATATTCATATTTGCGGGATGAGTACGTAATAGGTCCCCATATTAGTGCATATCTTACAAATCGGAAATCTTTCTTTTGCCTTCTGGTAAGTATTAGAAAAAGTTGTTAATGTTTATGGGGCAGAATCTACTGTTTTATGTTCATCACGACTAAGTACAGAAAGTGAATTTAAATTCCCTCGCCCATTGCATTTGTATTCGCTTTATACATTGGTGTGGTATAAAAACAACCTTCATATTGAGGGATAAAAAAATCTTGAATACAGCCTTAGTGTATCTTTATTTTTCTTACTTACGCTAAAGTTCTTGTACCTGGGACTTTCGCAAAAAGTTGACGTTCTTTTTGCTGCTTGCTCATGAATGCGGCGTGCACAACGTAAATTTGCATATGAAAATAATCGACTGCACGAAAGATCAACTTTTTCTGCGTCCACCCCTTCTTTGGATGCATGATTTTCTTTTATACCTAGTGTAGGAACTTTAGAGTCTGGTCATGTTTGGGCTTCATTCCAAGTGTGTTTTGAATGCGTTTCAACTCCGACTCCTTCTTTTCTTCTAGTCAACTTCTATTTGATAGTAATGCCGTCCACCAAACATATAATCTTCGCACATTTCTATGGAAATGTTATGAGTTTATATCCAGTTTTTTTTTCAGTTTTTTTATTCAAATCGTATTTTCTACGGCAATATATGCATAAAAGCGCATACATATGTATATGTATATAGATAATTATGTGACCTGCTTGAATGCTATCAAGACATTACCTGGACTTTTATGCTATCGCAAAATCAACGTGTTTCTCTATTCTCGACTTACGTGAGTGTATAGAAAAAGCAATATTCCAGCATTAGATGCAAGGAAAAGTCTACGATACCAAGTTTATATAAAAATGGTCATCCGTCTATCATAGTTACCATAGTACCGGTCATTTTCTTTAGCTTAGTTTAGAATTTGCATAATTTTACGATCTCCGCTAAATTTGATATTGGTGCTTCATGCTAATGAACGACATGCAAATTATGGATATGCTACATATATGTGAGCATTTGGTAGTTCTTAAAGACAGTAATTTGATAAGAATTCAAAATTTTTAAATTAAAAAAAAAACAGACTCGTAATAATCGACAAGCTTTTGTTGCCTACATAGTTGCCAAGTCGTTGTTATGTTACATATCTACTTCACTTTAGTATGTATTTAATTGCAGTCTTGCAACTGTAAAAATAATTAAATTTCGACAGAATTTTCAAGATACTTTTAACTTAAAGTTGCTGTGATATGTATATCAAGAAAGGGAATCTGTGACTAATTTCGTATCTTTTTCATTTTACATAAAGGTATATGTTAGCGGGGGTGTATATAGATTTTTAAACTTTCATTAACTCAATAAATTAAATGAAGTTTATTCACAGCATCTTGGATGAAAGTACAAGTATGAAGGTATTATTTATTGGTATAGGTTCTGTTTTTTAAGAAATAATCACCTACAAAATTAAAGAAATGCAATCAAAGTTTATTCGATAGTAATACATTTCCCATAAAAATAATTCCTCTACGTTGATTTCGTATACCTTGTATATTTTATACAATTAATGTTTTTATTTAATTTCAAATTTATATTTATTTTTCCAGGCTTCATTTTATTAAGGACTACATTTAATAAAATTTAGCAATGAGTACTAGGCACAAGCCAAGCGAAAGCATATCATTCTTATGGAAGCTAGGAAGGGATAATCGTAAAACTTTCAAGGAAGTGTGATCCAATTGGCGTCGGATCACAGTAATCAACTCGGTAAAGAAAATACTAGCTATTCTAATTCAATATATGAAAGAATAGTAAACTAGATTCAGATAAGGGCGTGAATGCATAAACCAATCACATATGCTACGTTTATCCGTAGAACTGCCGAGTGTATACTAACAAGAGAAATTTCTTGAACAGCTGTTCAGTACACCCTTATTCGCCAGAGAGTTAAAAACAACGTGCTTGGTTATTGAAAAATGTAAGAATTTCTCCTTCAGAAAAAAATAAACAATTATATTTCTTTTTGTCACACATTTGCTCAATTTCCTTAAATGCCACATGAAATTGTTTCTTTCAAAATTTGGATTAATTTTTTATTTTCAAATGACGCCTACTCTGGTGGGAAATCTCATTCTATTGAACACCTGTTCAAGAGATTTCTTTTGTTAGTATACGTTTGCCGTGTAAAACAATACTCGGAATAGAATTCTCCCCCGTGCGCTACCAGCAGATAGCAATATACAAAAACCGGGAAAATACTAAAATCGTGATTTATGAGTGAAAATCGGAGAAGGTTAAAGACTTAAATAATATGATTTTTTAATTTTAAATCAATTTCGGATATAATCGTTTTAAAAAACTCGTTTTTGCAACGAAAAATTACCTGCCAAACGTTTCGGACACGTCTCAGTGTATGTGGTTACTAGCAAAGCGACTTTTTATGAATTTATCCATTGCTTTACACCACTTTAGAGAACTAAAAGAGCGGAGATCTTATGAGAAAGAAAGCCGGTAAAAGTAAAATCAACTGAACAAAAAGTGACATTGCAAACCATGTGAAGTTCGCGCAATTTCTTCAGATTTCACAGGCGAGTCTTAATCTGCAAATAATTGCAATGATCGGATGCGTCCGTTTTTAGGCACATTTCTCCATAGTTTCGTTTATCTGATTCATATATTTTTGGATGGCTGTAGCAGCTATTTTGTTGCTCTGACCAATTTTTTACACTTTGTTAGATGCTAGATGAATTGTTTTTACATAACAAAATATGGCTTAATAGTGAAAATATCTAAAAATTGGAAGAGGATGTAAAAATTGGCAATAACGGATCCAAACTCGCGGATTCGGCATTATATCTAAATATCGCGGGAATACTATAAATCGAGGAATCTGGCAGCCCTGCCCATATAATCATTCGTGGATCTCAAAAGATCATTCAACACATTAAATCGTTGAACAATATGGAAGCAATTATTTCAACGAAAAACTGTAAAACTGTCTATTTATCGCAACATTAGACGATGAAATGAAAAAACAATCAACCTTAGTAACGGAGACCTAAAATACGCAAACGACTTCATCGTACTGGTCCACTCATTCAGCGACAAGCGGAGTATTGTTCAAAATACAGTCAGAGCGATAACAAAGTCGCAGTAAATTGGTTGCTGTCAAAGATTCGTACATATGGCAATCCCATATACTTAACACATTGAGGGCGATGCGACAAGTTTCCAACAAAAAGTTTTGGGAAAATCTCCAAATTCAAATTCAAATTGTTTAATAACTATTTTATACATATAAAGATATCATATCTCATGTACAAGGAACGGATAATGTATTAGTCGCCAACATAATTGATGTTATGTACATTTGGTTATTTTTATAAAGCATAGGAAATTAAAAGATAACATATAAGATAAAATATTCTAGTTAAAACTTATATAAAGTTCCTTTCTTTAATTAGTCACTATCTTGGAGAAATTGATTGGTCGGTCTGTTTTGCTTCGAGAGATGTTGATGAATACACTTTAGAACTTAGTAACATTCTAAGTCTTAGTACGTGTGAATATATTCCGTATGCCTACAGTAGATCTCAACAATTTTAAAATCGCTCTTGGTTTAACGATAAGTCCAACCAAGCAATAAAAGCGACATCTCCCGTGTATTTGTGTACAAGAGCCAATACACATCCATACCAGAGATGTATTCCAGGTCCTTAAGAAACTCAGCGTCTTTAAACCCGCAGGTTCTGATAGTTTCTCTCCCCCTGTTAATTAAATGCTGCGTCTAATCTAAATCTCTGCGGTAACTATTTAACTTGTCTTATTCGATAGGAAAATTTCCATCTGCTTGGAAACTAGGAAACTACAAACAATTAAATTATGTAACAATTGCAATCACTTCGATTCTTTCAAGGGTTTTTGAATCTATCATTAACTCCAAATTAACGAAGTATCTAGAAACCGATCAACTCATCAACGATCGCCAATACGGTTTCCGGACTGGTCGCTCATCTGGAGACTTGCTGAGTTTTCTTATGGAATGTTGGAACCGTAGTCTGTGACTTTTGATACACCGTGTTTATGCGTTCTTTGCATGAATATTTCTAGTGAGTTAAGTTGGAATGATCACATCTTCTCTGTTGTCAAAGAACCATCGAAATGTCTTGACTTTGAATCTAGCGCTCCTCTGCAAGTCATACATCAGACCTAGAATGGAGTATAATTCCCATATCTGGGCTGAGGCTTGTCGCGCAGCCTTAGCTTCATTGGATATTGTCCAGCAGAGAGCCTTCAAGCTTATTGGCGATGTACTAATAACTTTTCATATCGACAAGCTCGATCACCGCCGCAATGTTGAATGCCTTTCGCTCCTTTATCGGTACATGCATGGTCCATGTTCCGGTGAAATATCTAGCCTGATCTCTTGTACAATAATTCCTAGACGACATAGCACGAATATTGCTGCAAACCTTTTACCCATAAAATTACTTTTAGCCGTACAGTAAAATTCTGTCATGCATTTTTATCCCGAACTGTGCGAATGTGAAATAGTCTACCATCTTCTGCCTTTCCTCTGACATACCATCTGCGAACGTTTAAAAGTAATATGCAGCAGCACGTCCGCTACACTTCTCATGCTCCCTAATTCCCCTCCCTTCCTGCCAAGCTGTGCTTTGTATCATAGGGTACCCCCAGAGCTTGGTTTAATAATATAATAAAAAAATAAAAAAAATAAATAAAACAGTGACCTCTATCAAACAAACTTGTGCGTCGCGTTCATATTGTTGTAAATGCGACTTTGTCGCCAACTGAGTCGCCAACATTGTTGTGTCGCTACCTCTGTGTTTTAGCCTTAGCACTTTAGAGACATGCCAGGAAAATTTAACCAGAAAATAAATACACGCAAAATTAAATAAATAAGAACCACAGCTACAAATACCAGCTGTAAAAACAGTATCCCACTATAGGAACTCGAATTATCAGAATTCAACTATCTCGGTGGTATTATTACTACAAACTAAGGTAAATATATAAGCGAAACGCTTAGTAAATCGAGAATGACATTCGGAAGAATATGGGCAGTCTGGAAGTCCCAATAACTTGTGAGAAGTGAAATGCGTGAAATCAATCCTACAATATGCAAGGGAAAAAACAGCTTTTCATGAAAGCGTGTATGACCAAATTAAACTTTTCCTGGTAAAGATGAATCACAAATACAGAAATGTGGCTATTAGCCATGTGCCAAAAGCCAATAGCTATGCAGGTAAGGTAAAAAAACCGAAAAGATATATCACATTCTAAAAACATTTACACAAGCAATCACCCGACAAATATTAGAACCAGAAAGAAATCCGCAATTTTTTAGAGGAAAGTTCATGACAATATCGACAACAGTTGTTGTCTTCTTAATCAAGGGTATAAGTGTTGGGTACCAAAATAAAGGTAATAAATAGAGCTTCTAAATAATTAAAGAAAAATGGTCCGTCAAAGTCTTAGTTTTCGTTCAAAATGAGTGAATACTGAATTTGAAGACTCTTAATTCTCTGTGTATTAACATAACCCACTAAGCTTTTTATTTATTTTGAAGCCCAAATTAATAACTATTGAAAATTTAAAAAAATGCAAATTGAATAAATACTTCAAAAGTTACAACAGCTTCAGTGAAAGTCTAATTTAAAGAATGCAATAAACAATAAAGCTCGAATATCTCTTAAAGGAGTGAGTATTTTCATATGGTCTACAAGAACTTTTTATTCAGAAAGCAACGCTCTATCGATAAACGAAATATGAATCATTTCCACCGGAACACCGGAATTGTAAAAAACAAATTTAATAAGAAAGACGAATTTGATAGAAGCACTAATTCAAATTTGCACGAGGTTTGCTAAAAGCTAGAAATAGGACAATTGTTGAAATAGAGGCAATGATATACACACTTTGTTGCAAATATGCTGTCCCTGTTTCACAACTATTGCTCATTCAATACTTTTGGCAAAAACTCACCAACTTGTTTGCTGGGATTGTCCCTAGACTTTTTTCTTTTACGTTAGTATTTTAAGAGCTAAATTAATATTTTTCTTACGAATTTTTGCCACAATTAGTGGTAAAAGCACAATCACATGGAAAGTGGAAGGTCCCGGCTTCAAAAATCAGGCAAGGCGGTTGCGTTTCTCTCTTGTATTTAATTGTAATTTTATTTGGAATGGTAAAATTAAAAACTCTAAAAAAAAATTCTTTTATTCCAGTAGGTAGATATACATGAGAAGATTTTTAAGAGACCAATATTTTATGACATACATCTAAGAACTAAAACGAAAGCTATAAATTGACAAAGCTGTACAAAAATATTATTTCCTACCATCCTCATAATCATTTTATAAAAAAGCATTACATATTTACATACATGCAACGTATTTACAAACACACAATATATAGATATATATATATCAAATTTGGAAAAATAATGCTTCCGAACATTTTGACTAACAAACAGCAGAAACACTTATGCAACATTAATGAATTTAATTTTAAGCAAAATCGAAATATATTAAAGTAGGTATATGATGAAAACTGCATTGTTTGCCCTAAATGTTTAATTGTGTTATTATTTTCGTCTACTGTCTAAATGTCGAACATAATGAATTTACGTCAATAATAATATAATAATAATATTGCTAGATAAAATTATTTGTATAAAACTTTATTGGCAATTATGTTTAGACTACAAAATCCGTATTGAGTGCTAAATAAAATCTTACATAAATTGGAAGTTGTATAATACTTTATCTTCATTATATTTAATGTAAACACTTCTTACTGTATTTAGTAATCTAAAAAATTAAAACGTATATGAGTCATAAGACAACTGGCCACTATTTCTCTCTCTTTACTTTACATCTTTAACTAACAAGGATAATATTAAATTTCAACTAAATTTTGTTTACAAATATCAGTGGGTATTTATGTATAGGCTACGTATTTATATACTTATTCCAAATTTATATATTCATATTCTATAACACCTGTAAATAATGACAGAATTTTATCTACCTACCCAATATCGTGTAATTGCAGGTTATGCGCTAAGATACTCATCACTATTCGAAGGAAAATTGATTGTTTTGACCTACGTTGACTGGATACTGATAACAAAAATAATAATAAAGTAGAGTAACATCCGCTCGATATTAAAACATCGGTTGTATGGACAGACTACCTTCACTTACAATTATTATTAGAATCCAACATCAAACCAATACCCGTAAAAATTCGGAAATGCGGACAACTTCAAAAGCTTCCCCGACCGCTTACCTTACATACAGTAAAAATCGCACTGACGAAATGTGTTTTTGGAGCATCTCTTTAAGGGGCAAAAAGACAAACGAGATCGCAACTTAATGACCACTAATGACAAGGTGGACGCGGTCAACAGCACCCAAATTATACGTCCGGGTGATTTTATATGTTTTTTTTTTTAGTGTCGGCACTCTCATGACCACGGTATACCCATAGTTTGGCGTTTTAACATGATGAAAAATGATTGACTAGGAAAATAGATCCGCGATATTTCATGGAAATTCTTGCTAACACGTAACATCGTCATTGCCATTGAGTCCTCCGTCGTTGTTGTCAAGATTCAGGTAGTTTAATAAGATTTGGTTTTCACTGATGGTAAGTTTGGCAAAAAAGTAAATTATAATATAATATACATATATGAGCCGTTTATTTTGAAAGTGGCTTAAGTCATCCATTTAAAAAAATAATTTAAAAATATTTATAGGATCTAAATGTGAGCTTTTGTGTGTTTCGAAGTTAAAGACAGCGTAAATTTATTAACTAATTATGTTTACTAATGATTTATGAAGAAAATAGAAAAACTGTACCCAAATGGACTTCATAAGTCAGCCGATATCTGTTAATTCTGCGATGCTCTGTTGAATAGTAGTATGAGAGGCAGCGACTTACCAACAAACCTTGCGAAGTCAATGCGAATCGCAAAAATATCACAAAGTGAAACATGAATTTCGCTAGTGAATTCCAATGAGATATGAAAGCGATACCTTGAGCGGGGGCAAATTTTGACAGAACCTTGTATCACTTCAGATTCACTTTACCTTTAAAATGTATCGAAAGTGTATAATAATCTACTGTGGTAACGATAATTTTAGTGATTCGCAAATGAAATTATTAAGTACATACCAATCTAATCCAGACTCCTATATATGCAGCCTCTCATTTTACCCTTAATGTTAATTAAATGTAATTTTTATTTGCTCACTGTTACAATTCACTGATAGAAATACATAGACAACAAATGTCTGTTTACAAACTCAGAATGGAAAAATAAAACCGAAAATCTTGAAACTGTAAAATTCTCAAAGACTTTGAGCACAAAACAGCGCGCATGCACGTGTTTATGAAAGATATATGAAAGAGAACATAATTTATATTTGCTTTCGTTTCGCTTTTATATCGCTTCGATAACATAAATAGTTTTTAGCTATGTTGCATTTACTCTCATGTCTCTCATTGTGGTGCAGCTCTACTGTAGCTTAAGGCTGGGTCTATGTCATAATTGGGACAACTCGGTGCACATTTAGCAAGATGGGCGGGGCGTTAAGATTTTTGAATAAATCGCAAATTGATTAATGGAATATTTATTTAAACACCTAAGGCAACAAATTAACGTGTTCTAATTTTAAAATTTGTCCCCCAATTTTTATTGAAAATGATTTAAAAATGAAAATTCAATGATTTTTTTTAATTTCTCTGGTTTGCGGACCGGGGCTGCCACAAATTTGAACTAAATTAAATAAATATTTAACATAAGCGTTTTGAAGTTAGTAAGCAGAAAATAACGGTTTTCGATTTTTAAAGTTCTACTTATATCTACGACAATTCGACACAATATTTTTGTTTTACCTGCATTTTACCCATTAAGAAAGCAATCTATTGCATCAAATTTTCACAAAAATAAGTAGAATTTTAAAAATCGGAAACCGTTATTTACTGCTTATTAATTTCAATAAGCTTATGTTAAAAATTAAATATTAAAAATAGAAACAGTAAAAATTTTCAATAGTATCATTAATATTTTCTATGTCTGCCCATCTTTTTTATTATGGGATCTTGCTCACATACTGTTAATGCATCTCTCGATGACCTCCTTGATATTAGTGTCCCTATAAGTTTGCTTCAAGCGATCAATGTATAGCGTGTGTACGATTGTAAATAAGAGATGTGTGGTTGTAATACCTCTTCAAGAACTCTCAACTCTGAAAATGACCTACGATAAAATCAAAATAAAGTCAGCAAGTTCGCGGGCATGAAAACTATGAGAAAAACTTAAAATTTTAATAACTCAATTTGTTCAGTCTTCAATTTTGAAGATTCTATGCTGGTTTGCTCAGGCGAACCTAGCGTTTTCCATTTTTACAGTCAATTTCGGCAGCATTTTAAGGTTATGTTTCGTATAAACTTTTGCTTAAAGTTGAAACTGATGGTTTAATATCCTCCTTGGACAGAATGAGTGCCCTGGCTAATCCACTGCGTTTCTCATAAATAGCGTTGAGCTATAGTTCTGTCCGTATCTTCCATTTACATCCGTTCTCGTCTGTAATTTGTTCTCCGGATCGTTGGTGGAGGTAGGTTTTCCTCTAACATTTTTGTAATTCAGCCAAGAGCTTGATGAAAAATGATCTTACTTCTGAGAAAGCATTACTGTTTTCAAGATGGCAGCAACTGCACTCATTTGATATGTTTTTTTTTACTACCCAGTTTAACATTTTCAAAGCTAACGACATGGAAAACGTTCAAAACTGAGAATTCAAAAGTTTTGTATTGATGGAAAATGTGCGAAAAATCTTGGAAGATAATTCCACTTTTTATTGTACGTTATTTCGACCATTGTCGATGACTGCTGTCGTAAAGATCATAAAGATTGTTGCTGACATGACACAACACAACGTTGTGAGTGGACAGAAGACCAGTTTCTGATTGCTTTTTGAGTAGTTTAGTGATACACTGTTGCTGCAAGGACTGTCGTGCACAAAGATTATATCGATTATTATAGTTGCTGATTACTCTTTGGGTAATCAGATATGTTGCAGGCCAGGTACTCCGGTTGTGAAAATCGCTGCTGACGTGGTAAGATAGACAGAGGTTTGGCTCTCTAGTCGTCATGACTGCTCTTGAATTCTGACACAATGAAAGATCGTGTTCTTGCTCTAAAATTACTAAAAGAATAGATTTATCCACTTTCTTTGTATTTTATATTTTTGAAAATATATTTTATATTTTATTACACATATTATTTTTAATTTTAAAACGCTACTTTATATATTCTTTTTCTTGTGTCTTTCTATAGATGTAAAACTAACATTTATATTATTTATATTTACATTTTTCTAGGCATCCAAGCATGGATAAATTCAGTCTCAGTTCATCAACAGCAACGGATAACTCGAAAGTTCGGGAGCGTCGAGAGGTAAATTGCGTTGTCGTCCATGTAATATATTTTGTACATATTTTATAAGTACAATTAAAGTTATTACACCAAAACTCTTTGCCGTGAGTTAAACAGACTTTTATGCGCTGACGCCCCTCTGAGGATGCAGAAATCTTAGGAATTCCATTAATATAATACTATTTTCATATAATTCTATCACCCTCAAATATATAATTAAATTTAAACTAATTTGCAAAATTTTATATAAAATAAGGAAGTAATAATATGAATGGACATTACAAACTTTTTGCATTCATACCATATTTATTGTTTTTGTGTAATCTCTCCAAATTCAGCTTTCCTTTGGGTTTTTTTGGGCGGATGTAATACAGACATAACCCATTATTCTATTTTCGTATCATCTGCTGTTGTCTCTAAGATTGGTTGCGTCATAATCTTTGTGTGGAACAATTGGTCTTCCTCGCCTAAATCTACCCCAATTCTGATTTCGAAATATGTTATCCTATTCATATTTGTAGGCCGAGCTTTATATTCGTGTAATGCTATTTGTTTTCCAAGTCATCCAAAAAACTTTTACGTTGGTGTACCTGATTCGAACCATTTGATTGTCGTTATAAATTTCATAATCAGGTGGACATGCCACATATTTATCTAATAAATACTATAAAAAAGACCACAGTCAACCATTTAGCACCATCTTTCAGTGGAATATTGTCCAAGCAATTTATCCCTATTTTCTTCTCTACTTGTCGTACTGTTTTAATAAGGCATATGGCTTATAGTTCAATCAATACGGACTAAATAAGGCCTTTTGCCCTACAAAAGGTGGGGTAGTTGTGATTTTTATAATGTTACTTATAGTTCCGGGCCCCGATGAAAAATCGAAATTTTCACCCTTGGAAGAAGTCTGCGCCGTCCGCCATCTTTTTTACGACACATTTATATCGGAACCAGTCAGGCTCTAGAATACTATTTGCATCTTTTCTCAAAGATGCTACACTTGATTTAGGCGAATACATTTGATTATTTGCTTCCCAACCATGCGGAATATATGCACATTCAACTGCGTTTGCATTCACCCACTTTTTTAACAAATGCCCGTATCTAGTATTTTTAAGATGTAAATCGAATATAGGAATTAGTAATATCGAGTTATCCTGTTAAAGTTATCAATTCAATTCTTGTAATTTTCAAATCTTTTTTACCTAATGATTGCAAAATTCAGTAATTTAGGGCGAAATACCTTATTTCAAGTAGAAATTTCTTTAGAGGAAAAAATTATCGTTACCTTGAACACGAAATTACCTAAACAGGGATTCTTCCTTCAAAATCGAAAATTTTGGTTATTTCACCTTGCCATTTGGAAATATCGACGTATAAGGTAAAATTTTAAGGCAAACTAACTTTTAGATCTACAAGGCTGCCATATATTAAATGAATGAATAGAAAAATTGCATAATACCTTAATTTAATTTTTTCCATAGTTTCTGCGAAAAACACTCAATAAATGCATTTTTCTTAATTTCAAAACGATTAAGTAAAGAATATTTGAATTAATTTCCAGCTTCTAAAAGGCAAAACAATTTAAATAACTTTAAAATTATTATTATTTTGAATATACAATATTTTGAAAGTGTGTTTCCATATTTATCAATAAAACTTTTGTTATTTTAAATTAAGTGCTTAGAAGCTTAGAGAATTAGATTTTAATAAGCCCATAATTTCTATATATTTTATTTAAGCAATATATATATGTATAGCATAATCATTCAAGTTAGAGTTATGCTTTGTTCATAAAATTTACATTACCTAGCAGCAAAAATATACACACCCACATTAACATGAGTTAAACTAGATACAAAATATGTCGAGATTAAGGAAAATTTATGTAAATTTGACGTGAAATTTACTTTAAATTTACCAAATCAAGGAAATTTGTCCTCTGCTCTATTTGGAAATATTCTCCAATTTCCCTAATATTTACATCGTTACAACCTGCTCTCATTCTCCACTTACATACCTAAGTCGGATGTAAATATTAAGTAATCTCAACTTAACCACAATTAGTCGCTGTCATAATTTACGTCGAATAGACGTAACTTCGACCTGGAAAAGAGGGTAAATGTTGCTTGTACCAACCAAGTCTCTAAGTCTGTGATTTCGCGAATGAACAGCATCTTCGGAGAAAAATGTTAACTTGTTTCAAAATTACTATTTGAGTTACCTACAGGGTGTCTCGTCAATTGCGAATCATACTTAAGGCGATGACAGCTTAGATCATAACATTCCTACCAGAATATCAATGCTTGACCTCAGTAAAAACATCTTCGGTTTTAAGTTATTTAATTATTTGGACTTTTTGGAAAATTTAGAAAATCACTATTTTGTGTGTGTATTTATTTTTACCCAACGCATACAATACTTTTTCAAAAACGAATAAAAAAGTCTCAGAAAAACATCCTTAATGGGGTGTCTGTGATTTCCGGTAATTCTTCTTCATCATTAACACCTCGGGGGCATCCTTCACTTGCTCGTTGTACAGTGGTTCGGCCTTCCATGAACGTATTGTGAACTCTAATAAATACAGTATATCATAGGATTCTCAGATCTGCATAACCTTTCGCATAAAGCGCTGCAACTGTTCTGGCGTTACGTCAAACTTTTTGTCATACATAGGTATATATGAGACGCATTTCACGTTGGATATGTTCGGAATACCGAAATATTTTCGTAGAGCAAGAAGATGGAAAATTTTGTTTTTCTGCAACACCCCCACTAATTTTTGTAAAAGTATAGTGTGCGTTAGATGAGCCAACTATATAAGAGTATTTACAAAAATATAAATACAAACAAAGGCAATTTGTAGAAACAGTAACACAAAATAAGACAAGGTACCTAATAGTTTTCGGATATTTAAAAGAAATAACTGAAAAAGGGTAAGCTAAAATAGGCCGCCTTAAATATGATCCACAATTTAAGGGACACTCTGTAAAATTTATAAGCAAATTTTGAGTAGTCACATCTGCTAATAAGTTTACGCAATTAAGCAGAATTATTAAGCTAAGTAAATTGCTGCTCAAAAGAAGGAGAATATTAGGGTAAAGTACGGATAGTTGCCAACGTTTTCAGTGTCTACTTCCCAATTCGTTATATACTTTTATATCTAAACAATTATGTATCCATACAATACTGTTATCATTTATTTTCATGTAAGAGATCTGAGTACCGGGGCATCTATCCTATCTTACCCTAAGCATATTCATTTGCCAACCTATAGTTTTCCAAAAATGATTTCAAATTTTTCCGGGAATAATAACTATTGTAAAAATCGATTTAAAAATCCGAAATTTTGTGGAGAGATAATCGATACATAGAATAATTGATTAAATATATATAGGAAATCCTTTTTTGTAGTTTAATGTACTTGAAATTTTCCATAAATTTTATGACACCAGTGACATCAAATCACCCATTGTGCAAAAAGTATATCACACCCACCCAAATGATAACAAAACAGTAGACAGAGCTATTATTCCTAATTGAATTAATTTGCTTAAATCCGTTTTATACAGGAGTATAACGTAGGTACTAAATTCTGATCACTAATACCTATACGAATGAGAAATGATTATACCAAGTGGGAAAGGGATTGCATACCGCATTGAAGCCATATTGCACCTTTGGCAGCTATCATCGACCCATTTCTACATGAAAGCTTCGATGAATTTTACACATGATGTCCTAGGCAGGGTAGTGATGCCTTTCTGTAGGAATGTATGTCGATGAAAATGTCAATGAGCAAACTTCAAAGAAAGTATCGAAGTACAAGCATCAAATAAATCTTCGGTGTACCGTCATTCATAAGAACACCGAAGAACAATCATCAAAGAAAATATGAAAGAACAATCATCAGATATCTTTGGTGTCATTCATTAAAACATCGTTGAAAAATTTGCAAAGATATATGCGGTGAGCCTCCATCCATGAAAACATATATGAACAATATTAAAAGAAATCTTCAATGAATAATATTAGACAGTGTTCCGAATTGTAATTAAAACATTTAATACCTACTTAGTTGAATTAAAGAATTCTTTCATCTTCTTGTTAATTACACAAACAATTTTCGCAAAATGAGCTCGGTCCAAAATTCAACACAGAGTGGATTATGGATACATAGTAAGAAGCAATTAACAATTTTCAAAAATAAAAACAATTCACATTATTTTTAAATTATAAAGTACAAAGCAAATGAAATACGGTACAGCAATACATTTGGCTTCGTATCCTTCTTCTGATGGCCTCATTTCTAAACGTGCCTATTTTTATTTGCGAAAACTCGATATCCCTCATTAGCGCTTCTGCAAAAATTTAGACAAGTATTAATACGTATGTAAAGACAATCTAATATTCAAAAATGACAACTTAATAGTACACCGTATAGATTTTTAAATTTCCTTAAAGCTTCTTTTGCTTTTTAATCATATGGATTTTATGATCAAACAAAATCCACTTGCACTTAACCGACCAACTACTTCCAAATTTATCTCAGAATGAAATTCGAATCAAGATACTGCAGCAAATTTTACGCAAATGTCACAATATTCGATTCTAAGGAAAAAATCTAAAATTTCTTATTATAGGCATGTTCGCCTCAATCTGATTACATCAATCACTTCAAATTTATCCCAGAATTAAATTTCAGAAAAGTGGACTACTGCAACGCATTTTACGCAGATGACATAATATTCAATTCCAAAGAAAAAACCCAAAATTTTTTTCCACATCATGCTCCTCTCAACATGAATTTTGTTCTGAAAAATTAAGTTTAGCTACTTTTCTGCATGACTTATGCACATATTTTTCATTAGTACCTTTTCAAGAATATTCTTTGAAGAATACCTGCATGCTTAGTGGCATGCACGTTTAATTTGCCGCTGGGTAAGTTCTATTGATACGCAATTATGTGTGTTCAACAACTGAAAATGTCTCACTGAAGAAGCCATCAATAAATTTATAAAAATGTATTGAATTGCTCCCCTTTTTCATCGGTTACCTATATTTGAAATAGAAAAGTGTGTTAAAAACATTAAAACTATCAAATCAAAGCAGTTATTAATTCATCAGCTATTCGATTTAATTTACGTTTAACAGCACACTCCATATCCTCTAATTACATTTTCTTCTTCCATTAAAACACAAATTACACTGGTAACACTCATCAAAGTGTATACATAACATTCAGGAAAACTTAAATTCCCGTCAAGCCTTCAGGATTTTCTACTACTCTTTCATCGAGGCGGGGATGTTCTGCTTTAAAATTAAAAATGGCGTCCTCTCTGACGACGGGCGTGGCAAAATTACAGGGTGGGAAAGTATACCTCAAGCGAGAGCTGAATCGACTTGAACAAGTAAAATTCGTGTTCGGGCCATTGCTACTTACCATCTACCATCTCTGTGTGAAGGCGCAACTTGTCTTGCAACTTTGCAAGTCTCCAGTCTGGCGAGTATTTCATCGTTTTCTGGCCTCTCGTACAATCTCCTATTCGATTACACATTTTCCTCACCTGGCCAACAATCCATAGCCTATATATATTTGAATGTACATATAACAACTGTGCTGTGGTGAAGAGTTATTGTAGTTCATGGAGTCATGGAGCTTGCCAAAGCCGCAGTGCACCTCCAGCAGTGACGATGGAAAGGTGAATGAAGGTGAATAGTTAAAGTCGACGAGACCTGTATTGTCTGCTGCATCATACGGCTACAATATGTGTTCTACGTGCCTATCAAGTTCTGCTATCAGAGAAATGAAGGAAGGAGCAATTTATACATGCAGCACCACTGTTTCAATGGATATATATATATATCCATATACACATCAGTGGAGGATGTTCAGTTCCATGTGCCTGGACTACCCTATGGTGCTGCCCTGGTATATAGGTCCACTATAGATAGGTATGCAATATACATATCTCCTTGGGCGGGCTAGAGTTGAATTCAAATAGAATATAAAGCATACTTTGAACAAGTATTATAAAACGTAAAAAATGTGAGGGTACATCGTGGTTGCAATGAGATCTAGGTATAAGGACCTACTAAGACAAATGAAGTCACAATGAAGTGGTGTAAGGATTGATAAAAAATTAACATAAAAACTGAAGTAGCATTTTGGATTACTAAATTTTAACCTCTTTGTCGTCGAATATAACTATAATTTTGATAACCAATACATATTGTACGTTGGACCGTATCTATTATCGGGTAAACGCACCAATTCGCGTCCATTTAAGAAAATTTCATCAATAAAAGATCTGTTTTTAGTAATTTACATAATGTCGGTCTTTATATTTATGTAGTAGGTACAATAGTGAGCTGTAAATTTATCTTCTATCTTTATGTGAACATTTTCCTTTAAAACGTAAATATAAACATCGACTATCTTCCCCGTGGCTCTCCGGCTATATTAAGGTTAATTGCAGATGGAAAAAGGTGCCGACAAACGTTAATTAGGAATTCTATCGCAGAGGATGTAACTTTGTTTGGATATCAAGCGTATCAAGGGTGCTTGCTTCCGCTCTAAACGAAATGCCGATCTCTCTGCCAAAAGCCTGTGGAGTACTTTACGAAACATGGGAATTGCTGGTACAACCCATGAGAATTGTTGTATTGTTCCTAATAACTTAAATTCCTCACTTTATAGGTGGGGATGGTCGAAACTCTCGGTTCTCAAATTTTCATACTAATACTTACTTACTTACAGGAGGCGTTATTGCTTATTGCTTTTTCGTTCCATCCTGTAACTTGGGATGAAGTAGTTTTGGCAGTGTCTTCAATCGCTAACAGCATGGCCAAAATTAAGCTAAGTTTTATCCAGGTAATATTGCCGCCATTTGTCATTCAGGCTCTTACTGCCATTTACAATAATTTTCTAAATCAGTCTATGTTTCCCAAGAGCAGGAAGATCATTAGGGTTTATTCCTATCCCTAAAACGTCTCTACCATCCTCTATTAATGACTAACAGAGGAAGTCATATATTCTCTCCATTGTCGAAAAGTCTGGAACGTGTTACCGTAAAATGAGGTAACTTCGTAATTGCGGGGAACTTCGTATTTCAGTCCTCTTTGTGCATTCATTGAGTATCATCAATTATTGTCCAAGTGCTTTTAGTTATTTTTCAATTTGTGTTCAGTTGTGAGTTTCTGTTTCTGTGCTGTACGATAATGCCAAGAATTGTAAAAAAGAAGGTTGAAGGTAGAAATTATCAGCACTATAAAACTGATCACCTGCCAGTTGCCATAGGTGATATTAAAAAATAGATTCTATAAGTACAGCGAGTAAGAAACTTGCATTGACGCTTTACGACAAACGCAATGTCATGCACATGCAACAGGTAAGCCGTCGCATGTCATTAACAGATGTTGAGGAACGTATCATTGCTGTGATGGTAAATGAGTTTTGCCAATATGTAACAAAACACGGACTGCATAAAGTGGATATGTGGATTTTGCAATGAGCGTAGCAAAGAACCGAAATATAAATGCCATGCCTGTTTAGATGATAGTTAATAACTTTACATAAATTTTATATTATAGTCAGAAATACAAATTAATATAAAACTTACAATATGTTAAATATTATAATTTAATTCAAAACCTGTGTAATGATAATTTTCAAGAAGTCTCATAAAAAAAAAAAAACAATAAAGCTCACATAAAACCTATTTTTCCAGATGCACACACAATAAAAATGTTATACTAACACGAGAAATATAGGTCGTACGTTAGGGCTATTGGGTATTATTAAAAATATCTAGTATTTGCTATAATTAATTTTATTTGTACTATTGTGTATCTTAAATAATAGTCCAAATAAAATTGTCAAAACATAGTTAGTGAAAAAGCGATAAAATGGGCGATCCGTTCTTTTAACCCCCTTATGCTTCAGAGGGCACTAAGGTCCATAATACCATGGCTAGTGACGATTTATAAGAGCTGCCTGAAGCTCTTTTTCTTGCCCAGGGCCAGGCAGGAAGGATAATTTTCATTCCGAAGGCAGGCAGAACAGCCGACATCGAGGCAAAAGACTTTAGGTACACATAAGAAGTTATGGCAGGGTGGCAGTGGTAGCCAGCATCCCTATACAAAAGGGAAATCGGTAGAGTCGGCACTACATGCATTGGTGTCCGTTGCTGAGAAATACCTAGAGTATGAGGAGTGCACTTTGGGTGCTTTCCTGGATATTGAGAAGGCTTTCAATAATGTGCAGACAGAGGTTATATATAATCAACTAAGAAGGGTGGGAGTTGATAAGGGTCTATGTGACTGGATCAATTCAATGCTTCTCAGTAGAAAGAGTAGCTCCTGAACAGGTGATCGATTCCAAGCTGAGCTGGAAGGCTAAGTGTGGCCTTCTACACGTGCAAGAGAATATTTGGCGGAAACTTGGGACTTAAACCCAGGATGGTATGTTCGATGTACACAGCCATTGTTCGGCCCATCCTCTGCTTCGGCTCGACGGTCTGGTGAACGACACTGACGAGGAAATATAAACTGGATGTGCTGTCAAAAATCCAGAGAGCCGTTTGTTGGAGTAACTGGGTGTCTGAACACCACGCCTATTGCGGCACTGGAGGGCATGCTCGACTTATTGCCGCTGGACCTTTATTGTAGAGGTTTGGTGGCAATCAGCGCTGTCCAGCTGAGGGCGGGTGAGAGGGGTTTCAGCCATTCCAATATACTCCAGAAGATAGACTGTAGTGATAGCAGGGAAGAAAAAGACTACCAAGTACCTATCTTGACTTTTGGTGGGGGTGTCAATTCAATGATGCCCACCAGGAGTGACTGAGAGGATAAGGAGATGGTCGTAACATCCGATATTTCTATTTTTACGGATGGATCCAAGACGAGTGCGGGCCAAGGGCTGGAGTGTACTCTAGAGATCTCCAGTGGTACGAGTCGCATAGACTACCTGACAAATGCAGTGTTTTGATGGCAGAGCTCGCAGTTATTTACCAGGCAGCAATATTGATATCCATGTGCAGAGAGCCCGTATGGCACATCTGCTTATATACTGATAGCCAGCCAGCCATCAAGGCGCTGGATGCTGGGCTGGTGAAATCAAAATTGGTGCAGCTATGCAAGACCTGTCTTTAGGAATTGACAAGGTGACCCCATGTTGGGTACCTCGCAATTAGGATATCTCAGGCAACGAGCTGGCTGATGAGTTGGCTAAAATGGGCTCCGAATTGGATAAATTCCCAACAGTAGCATATATGAGCATCGCAATCGGAGCTTTAAATGTAGAAATGATCAGAGGCCCCTATCTAAAAGCCAGCCACCGGTGGACCAGGAGGTATACCTGTCGTATTGCAAGGCAATTGTGGCCTGCATATGACAAGAAAAGGACAAGGGAACTGTTCAATGGCAGCAGGACAAATACCAGGAAGCTAGTGGGGATCATAAGGGCTTATTGGGCCATAGGGGACCATTCTAGAAAACTCGGTATAGAGACGAACGATTTCTGCAGGAGCTGTAAGGACTCGGAGGAAATCGAATCCGTCCAATACGTGCTTTGCTATTGAGTAGCTACTTATTTCCAATTCTGGGGAGCTGCAAAGTGTAGAATTTAGATGTATCCTGAGTTTTTTTAGAGAAGCAGGATGGATCTAGGTTAAAATTCGTAGGGAAATCCTGAGTTTTCTAAGGAAAGCAGGATGGATCTAGGGCTAGTAAGATTATCTCATGAGGTCTAGGGGCACAATAGACCCATTAGAGGTATAAGTGATGCTAGTCGTCGGGCGGCACCCCTGTTACTTAACCTAAGTAATAGCTTATAAGATTGTCTCTTGATATAATCAGCGGTTCTTCAGGGCACTGTCCTAGGTCCACATCTTTTCAGTTGCTTCATAAATGATCTGCCTTTTGTAGTAACTTACTCTCAGGTATACATCTATGCTATCTATGATTTCCAGGTCTATCTCGGACCTCCCCTTCGGTTAGTTAAAGATGCTGCAAGGAAAATTAACGAGGACTTTTGCCATGTCAGTGATTGTATTGATTCTCTTAAACCCCCGGCTGTCGAACTGTATTATAACTTGATACATCCTATTTTCCACCCATTCTGCTTGACTCCGTCGGGATACCTTGCTGTATCAAAGGTGGGAGCTTAGGATTGATTTTTAATGAAACACTTTCCGGAGGTTACCAATTAGTAGTGGGTAAGCTATATGCAGTTCTGCGAGATTATGGTTATCAGATAAGCTTTTTCCACTTGAAACTCGACTACGACTCGTCAAAACGTATTACCTTTATTTTTTTTCTGATATTATATACCGTTAAGCTAACTCATATTAATTCATGCGTACGTTTCGCCTACTTGTGGCGTATATACGATCATGTCTTACTCTACTTGATTTGCTTATCTGATAACCATTTTTATCTATTATAAGCTTAGAACACTTATCTTTATATTTAAAATCATTCATTATAAAGCTCCCGCGTACCTACAACTGACACTAGAACTTAGTTCATCAACCCGTACTAATAATCTCAATATACCAGTTCATGTTATCTCCCTAAGAAAAATGTCACTGTTAGTTCACGGTGCTCAAGCTTGGAATTCTCTACCGAATCATATGAAAAACATCACATTGCTCGTTCGTTTCAAGCGGGCAGTTACCAATTTTCTCAATCCCACAATTTAATTGTTTCAACATTTTACTCTACTTTACTCTCCTTACTTAGCTTTTTTTTTAGTTTTCTTAAGATCTTTAGTTCACTTATGTTATACAACTAATATTAGGTACCTTGAGTATATTATCAAGCCTTTTGCTTAATTAGTTCTTTACTTTGTTTCACTCTATACACTCTATATGTTGTTTTAATTTTATTTTATACCTTTGGATTGTGCAAACTTAAAACTTAAACTTAAATTTCAATTTCCTTTTATTTTGATAATTATATTGTATCATTAGGACAAATATGATACAATATAATTATCAAAATAAATGGAAATTGAAATTGAAAAATTGAAAACTCTGCATAAAATATCAGTGTATTCGGAAATCATCAGTTTAGGTCCCGTCAAAGCCAGTTTGCATACACCAAGGTGCCACTTTGCGTTCATGCTAAAAAAAAGTTATAAAAACTGTTTTTATACGGGGGTGTTAAATGAAGGTCGTTTTGAATGATACGAATATATCAATTTTTTCTAGGAACCGAAAATAACAGGTATTTTCAAAATTTTAAATAAAAAAAGGCATAAATTATAGTCGTGCAATTTAGTGCAATATACCAAAATATTTCTCATAAGACCCGTTTCAATTCCTGTAAAGCTTTTGAAAACATTACTTAAAAAAAAGTTCTCTAAAAGTGTTATTTCTATCATAAAATAATTTAAAGTTAAAAAAAAACTAAGCCAAAAAGCTTATTATTTCTTCGAGCTGGAAGTAACAGGTTTTGAGACTGGTTATTTTTTCAAGGAATCTGGCTTCTTGGTTCTCCAAGCCAAGTTGCATTTTTGGCTAGAAAAAATAAATTTATTTTCCATTAAAAATAATTCGGATATGGAAACCTTATTTGCTTTTCAAACATTTTGTCGGCTCTACGACGCGACGTGACAATGGCATAAGGTGAGTCATCAGATGTGCAACTGTAGTTGTGAGTTGACATCGTGTGTCGGCATCTTCTTAAATATTCTTAAGTAGTACTGGGAATCGCAGAAGTATTCATTTCCTGTTCTACGAAATTTGACCCATATTGTCCACGCCTTCTCTCCAGCACATGCCAGAGGTGAGAGGGATTTTTCAGTCCTAAAAATCATTTTGAAGGATGTCCGTTGTGATTTGTCAGAAGAAAATTTACGAAATATATTATTTGTTCGGTTAAATTCTTTATCAAAAAAATAAATAAATAATTATTTTTCACACAGTTTTTTACGACAGTCCTGAGTTGGCTAAAGAGTTCTTTCAACCAGTTACTAACTACTTCATAAAGTAAAAAGCCAAATTGATGTCTCATAGTTGCTCGAGAAAAGTAGTCTGCCTTGAAATCTGGTTTTACGGCTAGAAAAATTAAAAAGCCGATCTGGAGGGTGATTGTGATCTTTTGTCGTACTTGAATGTCAAAATATACGCCTAAATGAAATGAACTTTTCTACTCTTTTTTTCGTGTTTTTATTCAGGTTAGCAACCCTTGCATGACGTAGAATGAACTGAAAATGACACTTCACATTACAAATTCAAAATATTATTTCGAATTTAAGCACTTGTAATGCTTTAATTAGGTGTAGAATATACATTTACCACAGTATAACATTTTTGTCACAACCCCGGAAGCAGTTGACTAATTTGTCGTACGTTTAGGCGTGTATTCTGACATTAATTCATTGCAAAATCAATTTAGTTTATTTTGCGGACTTTCTTTCAAGGGCCGTCCCCGTAATTGATTCGATTTGTACAGCATCGAATATTAGTTCAACTGACAAATGGTATAATAAAATGGTGGAACGAGTAAGCACACATCCATCGGAATACCCAGATTGTTGAACAGAGCAAGGGAAGCTATGGAAACACATTCGAGTAAAGTACCCTCCTTTAGCAATGGACTCAGACTATTGGAAAGAAGTAGTCCGAAAGAAAATAGGAAAGAAATTCTGTATAACACACATGATAAGCCGACATCAGGTCACGGAGGTATACAAAAGACTCATGATCGTCTTCAGCAACAGTTTTACTGGCCAGGTATGCGAAAAGACACTGCAAAGTATGTGAGAAATTGTCGAACATGCCAAGCAGTCAAGCCGGAGTTGCGTAAACCTGCAGGACTAATAGCTAGGAGAAAGCATGCTACCCGTCCGTTTGAAATTGTATGTATTGATTTGATTGGTCCGCTTCCAAGATCGAACCAAGGCTATACGTTCATACTGACAGCAGTAGATCAATTTAGAAAATTCGTCCTCCTCTTTCCTCTGAGGTAGGCGACAGCAAGATTAGTTTGTCGAAATATTGAAAACCATATTATTTAGAGCACCTAAAAGTATTATCTGCGACAAAGGAGCTCAGTTTACTAGTAAAGAGTCTAGAACCCTGTGTAATAAGTATGAGTTAAAAATAAATTTTACTGCCCTATACCATCCCCAGCAAACCCATCAGAACGCGTTAACCAGGTAGTGAAAACTATGCTTCGTGCTTATGTATCGGACAATCAACGTAATTGGAATATTCAGCTACCAAAAGTAACTTGTGCTATTCGAACTTCACAGCACGAAGTGACTAAGTTAAGTCCATATTTTGTAAATTTTGGTAGGGAAATGTCAACTAATGGAACGAGTTTAAGAGTCGGTAAAGAGTGTGTCGCAAGGGATATCCAAGCTCACGCAAAGGCTCTTCTTGAACTCCAGAAGGAGGTTCATGAACGTTTGAAGAAAGCCTCCC
Source organism: Dioctria linearis (assembly GCA_963930735.1). Taxonomy (NCBI): domain Eukaryota; kingdom Metazoa; phylum Arthropoda; class Insecta; order Diptera; family Asilidae; genus Dioctria; species Dioctria linearis. The sequence goes on along the minus strand of OZ005740.1, from coordinate 237,883,769 downwards.
TTATAAGCCAGAAATGGTACAATCTTCGTAGAAGGGATATACAATTCTTTCCAAAAGATATTGTTTGGAAAAGAAACTTTGTACTTTCTGACGCAGCAAAACATTTCGCTGCTAAGCTGGAACCTAAATATGTGGGACCTTTCACAATCAAGCGCAGAGTTTTACCGTGGACTTATGAATTGGAAAACGAAAGCGGAAAGGGGTGCGGCAATTGGCACGTTAAGGATTTGAAGCCGTACAGTTCGAATTCACCCAATGATTGATAGGACCGTATCATTCAATCCAAGCAGGAGACCAACTTTTTTTTTACTACACAAGTAAACACTGTGTAAGGGCTCATATGAGGTGTTGGGGATCGCAAACTCACAAAGTTCATCATATAAACCTAAACACTTGGTTTCCATTCTTCCGTGGACTAGCGGATGTGTGTTCTGTTCAAGGAGCAAAATATTTCAACTTGAATGTTTGTATAGTTGTTTGGAGTTAGGGAATTTAGGCATCCTAATGCCAATTTACGAATCGTTCTGTTTCTTCAGCTTTAAAATTCTGAAGTATAGTGGACATCTGTTGGCATAATTATTGGCGTGGTGCATGCAAATATTTTTTCTTCTTGTGGAATCACGAGGAAGTTTGATCAAGTTCTACTTTAAACTATCACCAGAGATCTACGATTTCCAATTTAGGTTGTTTTTTTAAATTTTATGTCAATGTGATAAGCAGAAAGATTACGTCATTGAAAGCAATGTCTGGTAAATCTGATTGTCTAACTCAATAGCCTTTTCGAAAATAAATTCTTCCTTCTTTTTCTGGAATATAACAGAGTAATATTTAGATCGTGTGATATCGTACTTGCATGGATATACATATGTACATATACGTGAAAGTTGCTTATTAAATTTTGAACGATTTCGGTGGAATCACCGAATTCTTTAGGAAGAAAGGGGAGGAATGTTACGTATTTATGTGGTGAAAATACCTTGAACTTCTGATACTGTTGAATTCTTTTTATTTCAGGTATTAAACAAATAGAGCGTTAATAACCTCCAGCCTATTAGGATCACTGCAAGAGGGCTGGAAATAGGCACAGTCGATTCGACAGATACACCATCTATTAGTCAGGCACAACAATAGGTACACATGCACACAATTAAACTAAATATCTACACAATACGGAACCAACATGGGATATATCGTTGGAGAGTAGTTTATGTAGTTACAACATCGTAAAACACATTAGTTTCTACCGATATTAATTTCTATCATAAGCAGAGATACGATAACTACATGCTCAAGTACATGGTCAGCCATAGTAGACTAAATCTTCGGTTTGGAAAAGATGTGCTGGTCCCAAATTTCCTTATAAAACAAAATATTTGCGTAAACAACAACAAAAGAAAAAAAAATTAAGTTAATGTAAATAAGCTGAGTGTACAATTAGGCTGGGTAGAGGAGCTATGGTTTAGAAATTGTCACATTTAATTAAAAGTACAAGCAAAAAGAAAAAAGAAAGAAAAAGAAAAAAACAAATAAAGCTATATGGATGGCTCATAAAAACAAAAATCGATGTACCAATGTGAACAAACAAAAAGCCTTGTTGGTAAACGACTTTAATATACGTTCCACAGGTCAATCTGTAGCCAGATTCCTCGCTCCACACAGAACCAGCGGACACTTCAGTTTTACTTATCGGAGAGTCAAGACCTAAAAGGTGTAAGGTAAAAAAAGAAAAGTTAAAAAAAATTACTCGAATTAAGCTACACAGGAGGGAAAAATTATTAGAAGGATTTTTGAACCAGAGCAGCGTTATAACGTAATTCTCGTCGTAATTTTGGTGGCAATAAGGGTTACCATGCTACTTGAGGATCGTTATCAAGTTAAGTAAAATTTTTTTCATAATAATTTTGTATGATAACTAGATTAGGGTTCTTTTTTTATAAAACTTGCTTAAACACGATATACTTAAATTATTTCTTTTTTGTGTTTATCTAAAAAAAAAAAAATCATGCCTTACCACAGTGAGTGTAATTATTATAATTATTAGGAATAAAAGCGAAGTGTTAAGAGGAATCGCTGCATTTTTTTCCCGAGTTTCGTATTACCCCGAGTCCAAAATTACGTGGCGCCCAAATAGTTCTCACGCATCTCCACGCATAAATCCACTGCCCCCTCTTCACTAGAGCTACCATTCCGTACGCATCAGGGCAGCGTAACAAGTGCTGCTTAATTTAACTTCATATTTACTTTTAATTTATAGGAGAAGAATAAACTAACTACACTAGTTAAGGATGGAGGTAGAAATAGTAGCGAAAGTGGAAAGCAGAAAGCTGATAACTTTTTTCAGAAGAAAGCAAGATCAGTTAAGTTCGCATCAAAAGAAATAGTCAGTAACATATTATGCACTTCTACTCCTATCCTTTTGAATATGAATCAAGGTGCAAGCTCTCACTCATTTACTTCAGCTGTGATAGAATCGGTTGCATCACATCTATGTCTATAATCTTTGCATGCGAAAGAGTATCTGGATATGAGTCCTTAATGTCTGTCCACTCTGAGATCGACATTGATATGGATAATATTATCGACAGGTTTTCCAAATCAAAACGAAAATTGAATTTTGTGATATCTATCTTAAATATGATAAAAAAAAATTCAAAGTGACTACTTCCGACTTTTTCCTCCTCCTCGAACATTTTAGTTGTGACCACCCTCAAGCTGCGGGTCTGGATATGCGCCTGCCGTAGGGTAGGTTTATTATTTGGTTGATGTAATTATATTTAGCACCTGTTGGCAAAGCCATAACAGTAAGTAAATATGTATGTATATTAATTTTAAATAAAGGATTAAAAAAGTATGTTCATAAATGATGGAACCTATGAATACAATATTATGTAAGTGCCTAGGGCCAATGAGGACCCAAAGACGACCCTGTATACAGTAATTGGCAAAGTTAAAAACAGTACACAAGCTGTTATTATTTCTGAAAAGTTTGAAGACATTATCACATCTGCCAAATTTCTAATTGAGCGAATTTGTCCGTTTTCTATTTTAAAGCGTAGTTCCTATGTTATTAGTTGTTCCTAGAGTTGAGAGCTTATATTGCTGCTATATTTCTTAACTTAGCTTAATGCTTCTATAATATCATCAGGAGTTTCGATAAGATTATGTATCTGATACTAATATAGCAAAACTATTTTGAAGTCTATGTAAGTTTGTAAATATTTGTTGGCAATGAGAAATCAAAATGACATTCTTTCTCGTTCACTGAAATGTTCGAAGTGTTTCACGAACGTAATAATCCTCATTACATATTTTTGCCTAATGTCAGGATGCTTATCTCACGTATACGAACTAATCAGCTACACAGTTATATGTTTTAATAGTCATATCAAAACATTATTTTCCATTTATTAGAATTTTTTTATCTGAACGTTAGATATGAATCTAGATTACATTTTGATGGAAGATTATTTAACACGCTTACAGTCTAAATAAATTTGAAAGCAACTAAATTGAAATGCACGATTTGATCCTGTTATCTGGGACTCCTTTTGCCTTCTGAAGAAAACTTGGCCTTATCATCTAGCTGGCCGTACACTCATCTAACATAGACCGGACTTATTGACAGCCCCAATGTCTGGCCTGTCTGGAGGGAGAGAATCGAACATTTTGTTTGCGTCTGTCCGGCCTTTGCGACGAACATGTGAGGTAAACTTTTCAGCTCATCCATATATAGGAGGGTATATACCTAACAGAATCTAGCCTGTTTCGATTCTGTTAGGTATACCCTCCTATATGTGGATGAGCTGAAAAGCCCTTCGATAAGAGGACAGGTAGGTGCTTGGGAACTTTCATCACGATAAAAAAAGACAGAATAAACTTTGAGAAAATTGTATTCCATTATTAATATTCAAACTGTCAGCTAACTTAAGAAATTAGTATTAATTACATGAAAACTGGCGAAAGAATAGAATAATTCGGTTAAGTGTAAGTCGGGTTTACGCAATTAGTTATTCGTATCAGAATTTCTCAACGAAGAGTCAGTGAACCGAATTCAAGTATATTTAAATCTAATCCAAATTTGCCTATAACAACTGAATAATATTCCAATAGACAGACGCAAGAGTAATTTTATAAGAGTTAGTCTTATTAGCAAGAGTTGACTTGAAATTTAACACAAATTTCATTTTTTTTGCAGCAGCTATGAGACTGAAGAAAAATGCAGCAGCTTTCCTGTTTTCTATGACTTAATGAATACTAACCCAGGTAACGACAACATTTTAGCTTTAGAAGCATAGAAGTTTAAGGGGGTACGGTATTTTCTCGCACATTTTGAACCATATTTTTGTAAACAATTGACCAGAAAAATGTGATTTTTTTGAAATCCTTAAAAGTATCTCTTTAAACTCACCTCAGTTTAATATTTAAAAAAAAATATTTCGTAATCTTTCACTGTCGAAATATGTGGCCGTCCCAAATTTCAAACTCCTACGTTACGTCTTTTTTTTTTAGAAAAACGTCTGTGAAAGACTTCGTTGTACGGAACACTAAAAATGATAATATTGTAAAAACAAACTAACGTTTATACAAAAATAATATTTAAGAAAAATATGAAGGGAAAAAACTATAAGAAAAAGAAAGGATAATAACTAGTTAGTTGCAGAAAAATAAGAGCTTCAAGCCTGTTTCATAAAAACTGTCACAAATCGAAATATTACGGTTTTCTTCTGTAAAGCACATATACTTTTCTAATACTCGTATAAGTAATACTCATGTGACGATTTTCTGTCTGAGATGATTGCAAAATCGATTTGAGAAATAACTAGCCACTAGCGATTACATTTGGAATAACACTCTTTACATTACAAAAATATGAAATAAACGTTATGTTAGTCGGCCTCGCCATCCTTTAGTTTAATAATATAAAAATTATAATTTCTCCGGAGTGTGAAATTATCTACTTTTCTTCAATAGTATTAATTTTTGTAAATTGATGTTCTTTATAATAGTAGTAATCAAACATCAGCGACTAGACAGAGTTAAACACGAACACATCATGTTTCGGAAATTGAGAAGAAGGAAAATCAGGAGAACATATTAACGTTATATAACTGTAAATCAGATATTTCGTTTTAAAGAAATGTCCTGCATATCCTTAACGTCCGTCCCATATAATTAACATAATTGATGAACACGATTTTGGTGGAGGCGAAGAAAAATACGTGATGCTATAAGAATGGGACACATCCAGAGATGCTGTTGCAATTCTGTTAGATTGACTTGAATCGGAGTGCAAGGGGAGTATAATTTGCCCAGACTAGACAAAATTATCATAATTGGAACTTAATAACCTTAGGTCGTCCAGAAAGAATTTCTTAAATCGACATACTTATTAGGGAATATACTTAGAACATTTTCGTTTGTTAGTTTTGTTGAAAAAATTTTAAAATCTGAAAAAACAATAATTAGAAAAACTAGAATATCATAATTGAAGGGCTTTCTGATCGTAACTTTTAAGGGTAATTAATTGAAATGGATAATCACGTAATTTGAAATACATTAATTATTAATACAAACACTACCAACAACCGGAAATTTTTGCACCTTCTCCAGGCTGTACTGGATACAGTTGGATGATATAGGTAAATAATTTTTATTGTTTTATTGAGGACTGTTGGGGAAAAATGCTGAAAGACCGAATAATTTGAGGTAGGTATAAATTAGAAAAATATGTTTAGTTTTCATAAGGTACATAAAATTTGGGAGCATAGATATCATCAAACTTGCGGTGGGAGTTTTTTTTAGACAATTCGACTTTATCAGGATTTTCGGCGGTGGCAAAATATGATTTTTTTATTTGTTGGCACTTTCAACATTTTCGCCCGACGACACTGTCAATTATTATTGAGAAATTATTTTCGAGTAGGTGAGCAATAAATACAATAAGTGTAATCAATGTTGTGCGTTGTATTCTACGTGATGTAGACTACATTATTGTCTACGCATCGATAATTATCTATAGATAATAATTTCTTGGCTATAAAAAAATTGCTAGAAAATTAAAATGGATTTATTATACTTTCTTAATTAAGTAATAGAGTATAAGTATACTAAAAATAAATATTTGGATAATAATTGACATAATTTATTGCAGCTGAGAATAATGACCAATAATAGTAAACATAAAGAGAAACGTATTTACGTTATATGCATATATGCAGGCCCGGCTCATGGTTTTTCTTTTGTGTGTGCGTGGAATGCCCGGCGCCTTTGAAAGTTTTCCATTTGCCATTGTCAATATATTTGATAGTTTATAATCTTCAATTAATTTTAAAATTAAGTTTATAGTCTATTAAATATAATATTTTGATTAAAATTTTAAGGCAAATTAAATTAATTTATGACAAATAATTAAACAAATTACAAAAGCTTTGATTTAAGTTTATTTATTTATTAATTAGTAAAAATAACTATACAAAAATTAAATAATCCAAATTCATAACAAAATAAAAACGAAAACATAATTAATGAGAACAACATGACAGAAAACCGTAACAAAAAATATTGATTTTAAACTTAATGCTTCATACACTACTACTTTTACTAAAAGGGACTCGTCTGGCTTTGATTATAGCGAAATCTTTCCACACCACATCAAGCAGCGCCTTTACATGAATACTTCAAGTATACTTAAAGTAGAGATCAAGTAATCAAAATATCATGTAAACGCTCATTGACTTGAAGTATACTTGAGTCAAGTAAACCACAAAATTTTCTTCGATTTATTTGAAAAAAATCATGTTAACGCAACTTCAGTGTTTGAACGTTTTTCATTTGTCCGAATTATGAAAATGGCAAAGAAGAACAAGAAGAAGATTATTTTTGATAATTCAGGTAGTGACTTTTAGCACTTTTCTCAAGATATTTGTATAAAAATCCGCACCTATGTGTTGAGCCTAATGCAGAGGTGTCAATGGTAAAATGTCATTTCAAGTTAATTTCAAGAAAATTTCAAGTCAATAAATTGGAATAATTCAACCAAAAACCCTACCATCATGTTTCACTTCTTTTGAATACATTTTCAATCGAATTTTCGAATCAGACAAGAGTATATTTGTATGAAAATCATTACTTATTACTTAACAATTTGAAACTGCAGAATGTGATTTCAAAACTGTAAAAATTTAATGCAAATATATAATTGTCTGTTTAGAATTTTGCTGTATTGGGAAAAAAATAATTGCCAGTTACTATAGCAGCTGTAGATTGATCGCTAATAGTCAGCAAATCTACACTAATAATTTCAAGCTGCATTAATAATTCCCAAGACAATCGCAAGGGAATTATTAGTATTCGAGAATATTTTTATGAAACACTATAATATTAGTCCATTATTTATTGGGGCTAATAATTTGGAAACTATTAGTATTAGACTAATAGTGAAATAGGGCCGAGAAAAGTTTTTCTTTTTGGCGATTCTGGAGTCTGCAACAGTTGTATGGTCAAGTAGGACAGAGTTGGGCACTTCATTGCTGCCAAATTCCAAACAGGAATCATTATTTTATTTTAACCGTAGATTACGAAAATTGCGCCATTCGCCTATTAAAGCTAAGTAGTTGTAGACCATGATTATTTTCGAGAAAGCTCTTAAGTGAGTTAATTAATATATGTAGGTATTCTGGATTTTTCGCATATAAATCTAAGAAAATTCTCACGAAAAGTTTTTGAATTGATCTCTTGCTAAAGTTACCAGATTGATTTCATAGCCATGAGATTTTTTCCTGAGTTTGAATTTTGTTGGCGTACATACAATTGCAAACAAATGCTTAGGAAATTGAGAAAAGAGCTTAAAATCGTTTCTATGCATATTTTAATATGTGTGGTATACGTTGATCTGTGAGATATGTATGTGCATAAATCAATATTCCGACATCTTTGAATTTATCTCACTAAACAAAATCTACACGCACAACATTTACAACTCAGTCCATTTTTTATACAAATCAATCAAGATGCTGTACTACAGTTAATATATATTTATAATTTTCTTATTTTAAAGAACCACTTTATTGTTCTAATTTATTTCATTAAAAAATATTCATAATAACTTACTGTTACTTTTGTATATATTTTGGCGGGTATTTCGAAACGAGCGAGTAGTCAATAATACACAAAGTTATTGATGTTGAAATCCAAATATGCAACAACAAAATTGTATTATTCATTCTGAAGCCTCTTGAATTGACAAGATGTAAAGGATCGAAACCGAGTCAGGTAGATTACGATTGTCATTAAATTTATAGCTCTTTGCTTATTATAGCCGTTATTTAATCATTCCATAAGACTCTCCATACGTGAGGTATCCGCTGCCATTTTATATATTAGATGAAATTACACGGTATTTCGTTTTTAACGTACAGAAATAATGATAGTAGAACGAAACGAGCTGGATACCCACACATAATATTAAAATTTATCTTGATGATTTTTTGCATGTCCATCTATCCATCTGTCGGTTCTCACAATAACTCGAGAACGCATGTACTTAGATAGCTGAAGGGCTTTTAAAATAAAAAGTACATTTAAGTTCGAAAATCGGGTAACTCCTTCGTAGGGCTGTCATACAAAAATTGTTCGTTATATATTTGAACTTTGTCTGAGAACGCATCGACCTAGAGAGCTGAAATTTTGTACAGGGCTTTTTCATAGAAATGGTAAATATAATTTCATACATGTACTAAAGCGGGGAACCCTCTTCTTGGTGTTGCCATATAAAAGTTTAGGTTTTTAACGTATACTGTGAAAACGATCTGTCCTTGACGTTTTTAATGTACTGAAAATTTCTTCAGAATATGAAATCCTATGAAATTGATTAAAATCGTATATATTATCTGACGAACTGCTCTAGAAATATATGCAAAAACTACGTCAACGTTCATCTAGACCAGCTCCCGCTTTTTTAATTGTTCTACTTTAACCTTGTTTTCTTAAAAAAGAAAAGTGCGTCATTAGCTCCTTAAGTAGTCCCTTGCGACTCTTTTTAATTTTCTTTCTAAATTTAGGATAAAACACTTATAACCTGTTCAAACAGTCATATAACTAAACATACATATAACAAAATGCCATTTATACAATAGGACACTTAAAAAAATCATAATATGTCAAATAATTTTTTTTGGCAAATTATGAACGAAATCCCTTTTCGCAAAACTAGGCTTTTCTCCAATTTTAGCTCAGTGAATTGTGCTATTATAATGTTAAAACCAGAATATACCGTATTTTTAAAATGAGAAATTGGAGAGTATTGATACACTTAAATTTAAAGCCACTGAACTACCTTCAGAAGGTTTTTGTCGGTAATATGGTCAAAACTGTAAGGCGGACGAGTTGTTCAAGACAATTTATTTTCAGTTTATTGGTCAATTTTATACATCAGCTAGGCGGAGCCCGTCGGCATTGCCACCTAGAGGAGTGGAAGTGGGGGTGAACTGGTTAGAGATGCATAATATCTAAGCTATTATCTGAATCGATCGCGCGATTTCGTACACTAGGGTTTCACTCTGTGTCTGTTTGAGTGTGTGTATGCGTGTATGAATATTCGTGCATACATTCGTATGTGTGAGAGAGTGCAGATATTTACGTCGACGCGCTCTCCTGCAGTGCCCAAATATATAGTAAAAGATGAAATTTTGGTATGGCAACCCTACGAAGATTTGCCCGATTGGCCCAATTTTCGCACTGTATTTGCAATTTTTATGAAAACGCCGTGTACAAAATTTGAGCTCTCCACGTCGACGCTTTCTCGAACAGTTTAGTCCATTTTTGTAATTTTACTTACTATTGCTATGAAAACACCAAGTAACAAATTTTAGTTCCCACTTTGACGCATATGCATGCAGTGCCAAAATATATAGTTAAAACGCAGTTTGTGTATGGCAACCCTACGAAGAAAGTAGCCGATTTAAGTCTTAGGTTAGGTTAGGTTAGGTAAGAGGGGTGCCGCTAGATAGCCAGCCAGCCTCACTTAGACCTCCAACGGGTCCATTGTGCCCCTAGATCTCATGAGATAACCCTTCAAGCCGCGGATTCATCCTGCTTTCCTTGGGAAACTCAGGATATATCCAAGACCTTTAACCTAGATCCATCCTGCCTCACTCAGAAAACTCAGGATATCTCTGAACTTTATACTTTGAAGCTCCCCCAGACTTGAAAAGAAGTAGCTACCTAGTAGCCTACCTCTCTTATTCATCAGAGCGGGGCATTCGCAAAGCACATGCTTGACGGATTCAATTTCCTCCGAGTCCCTGCATTTCCTGCAGAAATCGTTCGCCGCTATTCCCAGTCTTCTAGCATGGTCCCCTAAGGCCCGGTGACCCGTCATGACCCCTACTAGATTCCGGGTATTTGCTCTGCTGCTGTTAAGCAGTTCCCTTGTTTGTATTGCCTCACAATACGACAGGTATCCCTGCTGGTCCATCGGAGGCCTGCCTTTAAATAGACGTCCCTGATGATTTCCTCTTTTAAAGCTCCGGTTGGGATCCTCACGTAAGGTACATCTGCGGAGCTATCCAATTCGGAGCCCTTTTTGGCCAACTCATCAGCCATCTCGTTGCCTGAGATATCCTTATGGCCAGGTACCCAGCTTAGGGTCACCTTATGCCTTACAGTCAATCCCTCAAGCCTGGTTTTGCATAACTGAACCAGTATTGATTTTACCAGCCCAGCATCCAGCGCCCTGATGGCTGCCTGGCTATCAGTATATATACAGATGTGCCGTGCGGGCTCTCTGCACATGGATACCAATGTTGCCGCCTGATAAATCGCTGTGAGCTCTGCCTGAAAAACACTGCATTTGTCAGGCAGTCTATAAGACTCGTGCCACTGGAGATCTCTATAGTACACTCCAGCCCATGCGCCCGCACTCGTCTTGGAGCTATCCGTAAATATAGAAATATCGGATGTAACGACCACCTCCTTCACCTCCCAGTCACTACTGGTGGGTATCGTTGCATTGATACCCCCCCCCCCCCCCCCAAAGTCAGGATGGGTACTTGATAGTCTATTTCTACCCTGCAGTCCCAACAGTCTACCTTCCGGATTATATTGGAGTCCCCAAAACCCCTCTCCGTCCACCAGCCCCCCGCTTTCAGCCTGACAGCACTAGTTGCCGCCACACCCTTACCATAAAGGTCCAGCGGCAATAGGTCAAGCATGACCTCCAATGCCGCCGTGGGCGTGGTGCACAGACACCCAGTTATACCAATACAGGCGGCTCTCTGGAATTTTGACAGCACATCGAGGTTACAGTTCCTCGTCAGTGCCGTCCACCAGACCATAGAGCCATAGCAGAGGATGGGCCGAACTATGGATGTGTACATTCAGTGTACCACCCTGGGTTTTAATCCCCAGTTTCCGCCAAATATTCTCTTGCACGTGTAGAAGGCCACACTGGCCTTCTTCACGCGATCTTGTAGATTAGCCTTCCAGTTCAATTTGGAATCGAAAACGACACCCAAATACTTCGCTTCACTGGAGATAGTAAGCTCCTCTCCTCCCAGCATTGGAAGTCTGAAATCTTGCACCCTAGTAAAAAGGATTAGTTTCGTCTTCGAGGGGTTCACCCCCAATCCACTATTATTGGCGCAGCTATCCAGCTTAAGCAGCGCGCACGAGCCTTTCGCTAATAGTAGAGAGAAATTTGCCAGTTACCAGGGTGCATATGTCATCCGCATAGGAAACTACCTTGAACCCCTCTCTCTCTAACTTGATGAGGATTTCATCCATTACCAGTACCCACAGGAGTGGTGCTAGCACCCCCCCTGCGGGGTACCTCTATAGACTGCTCTTCTGACAATGGCGTCCCCTGAGCAGGAGCTGATCCTTCTACTGAGAAGCATTGAGTTGATCCAGTCACATAGGCACTTATCAACACCCACCCTTCTCAGTCCATGAAATATAACCTCCTTCTTCACGTTATTGAAAGCCCCCTCAATATCCAGGAAAGCACCTAGAGTGTATTCCTTATTCTGTATGGACCTCTCAACAACAGACACCACTGCATGTAATGCCGACTCTACCAATTTCCCTTTTGTATAGGCATGCTGACTACCACTGCCGCCCTGCCAAACATTTTTTATATACACCTCTGTCAATTTCTCCAAGACCTTAAGCATAAAGGAGGAGAGGCTGTTAGGTCTAAAGTCTTTTGCCTCGATATGACCTGTTCTGCCTGCCTTCGGAATGAAGATTATCCTCACTTCCTGCCAGGCCCTGGGCAAGAAACAGAGCCTCAGGCAGCTCTTATAAATCGGCACTAGCCATGGTGTTATGTACCTTAGTACCTTCTGAAGCATAATGGGTCTTAGTCCATCCACCCCAGCCGCGTTAAGTGGCTTAAAAGAATCGACCGCCCATTTCGTCCCTATTTCACTAGCTATGGAGCTGATCACCTCCTCCTTTCCATGCTGTAGGTGCCGTTCTGAAGAACTCGCCACCGACGGAACTATCTCCCCGCTGCCCGGAAAGTGGGCGTCAAGAAGTACATTTAACAGCTCCTCGTTTGTGGTTGTCCAGACTCCGTTCTCCCCTTTAATGAAGGACGGAGTACTATGGTCCTTAGTAAGCACCTTCCGAAGTCTGGACGCTTCTGTATTAGACTCTATTGACTGGCAGAAGATCCTCCATGAAGATCTCTTTGCCAGCCTTAGCGCCTTCTTGAATGATTTTAGGCCGTCCTTATAGCAGGACCAGTCTACCTGATCTCCGCTGCACTTGGCTGCATTAAACAACCTACGCGATTTTTCTCTAAGCTTACCCAGTTCCGCATTCCACCATGTTACGCTTGATTTTCCACTGGATCTGCTTATGGGGTAGGCTTCCAGGAATGCTACGTTTAACGCCTCGGTGACAGTATCGACCGCATCATCCACTGCTGACTCTGTGATAAGTCTTTCGGCTGGTGAACCCAGCCTGTCACTGACTACATCACAGAACCGGTCCCAATTTGTCCTACGAACATTCCTGAAAGCCTCAACTGGTCTGCACGCAAATACAACCTCGAAGAGTATCCAAGCGTGGTCTGATAAAGACGGCTGGTCAGACACTCTCCAGTTGCGAACCACGAAGTTCTCCGAACAGGTGACTAGGGTTAGGTCCAAGACCTCACTCCTGTTTACTGTTCTGAAAGTTGGCGTATTGCCTCTACTGCACACAACGAGCTTAGTCTCTAACAAATAATTAAAAAGAGACTCACCTCTCGGGTTTATATCCGTGCTACCCCAAATGATATGATGGGCGTTAGCATCACACCCTAGTAGAAGATTGATGTTCCTCGCTTCAGCAGACTCGATCACCAATCTCATATCGCTGGAGGGGGCTGACGGCTCCTCATACGGCATGTATGCCGAGGCCATCCAGCATTTGTGGGCCCCGCCTCTAGCCCTACAACCACAAGATCCTTAGAGCTGAAATTAGATAACATTAGTGCCTGAAGGTTTTTCCTAACAAGTATACATGTTCTTACCTTGTCTGACTCTTGACTATAAAATTGTCTGAATCCTCTGAGGCCTAACCCCTGAACCTTGGTCCCACGGACCCACGGCTCCTGGATAGGCGCCACATCTATGCCCTCCTTATTTAGGAGCAGCATTAGGTTGGCTGACGCAATCTTACTATGATGAAGGTTGATTTGCACCACCTTCATTCACAGTGGTTGCGTCATCCTCCCCGCAGGTTTTATTTCTACTAAAGAGCCTGAGAAATACTGCTCCCACAGCAAAATAGAGCTTGCACTGCCTCTTCCTGATGACGGGTTACGGTGGTTACTGAGCACATACCGGATGACAGCGTTCGATAAGGATCTCTCCACTGTCCTCCATTGCTCCTCAGTATAGCGCCCGTACCGATTGCTCCTGTCAATCAGCGCTTGCTTTAAGCTACCTGATACCGCCTCACTAAGCGGCCTCTTCTCCTTTTCCAGACCCTTACTCGGACCTGGTCTGGATGCCTTACTGAACCCAGGTGATGGTCTGCTGGAGCCTGGTTTCAGCCTCTTGGCATCATTATCCTCCTCTTCTGCAGATCTCAACCTTTTCATCACCTTACCCTTCCCAGTACCCTGAACACCATCACCCCCTTTAGTGGGGCTCGCAATGGTCGGTTTTGGACTGGGTTTTTGTTATGCCTTGGTTGAAGGTCCCTTGCCCCTGGGAGCCTCCTTAGCGGAGTCGCATTCCCTGGGAGTTTCCTTCTTCTTCGGCCATGTGATTTAGTCCTCTGCTATGACCTGCTTGGCCCAGCTCAGACTGTTTCTCTCTTTCTCGGTTCGAGAATCGGGTACTTTGGCAGAGAGGACCTGAAGGATGCGTTTAGCGCTTTGAAAAGTACGCTTCCGCCGCAAACCCTGCGTCACCCTCCTTTCCCTCCTTCTCCTAGCCTTTTCTACTGGCTTGGAACTGATCTCAGGCTCGGCAAGCAAGCGCTCCTCAGTATCCGTCGACATCGACTCATACTCCTGAGACTCTGAGAGCTCTTTCTCGATAGCGTCACTCTCCAGTGAGGCTTCCACTATCTCTTTTTCGGTGTCTTTAGGGGAACACCGCCCTCTTTTCAAACAAATTTATCCATATAATTCCCACGAGTAGGGAAGAAAATATGTCACCCGTGGCAGAGATTCGCATTACCACGGGAAGGCTACAATTAAAACCATTCGACCTGGAGGAAAATCCGTTAAACATTGCTCTAATACTGTCCAAATTTGTCATACTATTAACAGTTTAAATGAGCTTATGAACACACACGAAGTTTCACAGAGATCGAGCAGAAATGAGATTCGAACAAAACGCAACATGTATGAATAGATCAACTCCAGACTGGATAAAGATATAAAGGTAGTGAGTATGCGTACGACAATTAGGCTGAAATTAAAATTATTACACAATATAGATGACGATTTAGAGATACTAAAATTTAAGAATTCAAAAAGATTAAATACATTAACATAGTAGTTCATTAGATAAGTTAGTCTACTTAAGAAGCACGCAGAGAAAGAAGTTTACCCTGATGGCGTAGATTTGGAGCCGATTGGAGAATTTATATGTAGTGAAACCGCTATCGATAGTATTCAGCTTCAAACCTCCATACCTACTGAACTTCTCCATTAGTGATCGACGTTCGCTAGCGCTGGGGAATTTCACAATCAATGATGTTGCACTTTTATGATCGACATTGGGATTTATATTTGGATGGAAAACTTCAATGTGAGATGATGTGGTGTGTCCAATTTTAGCACACATTTTATTAAAAATTACAGCCGGTTTAACTTCCTTAGAATTAGGTATGCCTATCACAATCATATCACACTAAGTGAAATATACATAGGTACATAATTATTTAGTTTAGAATTTTTTTTTTAATTCGAATAGGGATGAATTTATTTATAGTGATGATTTCATTTATTTTATTTTATTTTATATCAAGTTCTGAAAAGAATTTCGATTCACTTTCTCACTAAACAGAGTACCACCTTTATCTATCAGTTATAAAATTTCAAAATTCTTCAAAATTTTGTTCTATATAATATAGAATAAGGGAAGATGATGTACCTTGGACATGTGTGTGTACCTTGGTCATTTCATTTTTCACACGGACTGTAGCTACCACCTACATAAACGCACTTTTATCCGATTTTAGTAATCAACAGACGACACTTAAGCTATTCTGGGCATTAATTTGTCGGCAAAATGTACAGTTATTGCGTTTTAAGGAAAAGTCGAGAAAAAAGATAAATATTTTCCAATGATAAGGAATTGTAAGTGTTGGAATTCTATTCTTCCTATATCTTTGGATTCCAGCTCAGCGACTTAAAACGTATACGAAAAGATTATATATCTGGCAGTACTGCCACTTAACATTTAGAATAGTCAAGCACCCTTTTGCTCACGTTATTAATTAATTAGTCAGTCGTGTATCTGTCATCCGCTCGCTCGCCTCAAAATCTTATTTTAGAATACGCTTTAATACGTTTGATTTTGTTTAAATAATTGTAGAATTTAGAAATAAGTTGAAGAGAATGAATTATGTGAATAAAGGTCAGAATAAGCAGAAAGTCGGTTTTTTTGTATATTATCTTATATAGCACGACCACATTGATGACCCCGATGGCCGACAATTGCAAATTGTACAGTGTGGCATGCATAGCACATAAATTTGTGTCCAGCGTTCTAATATAAAATGCACTGTCGCTGTTAGCAAACTTGACTTTCTCAGTCACACAATCTCCAGAGATGGCACAAAGCCGAGTAGATGCAATTTTCATACTCGCTCCCCCGACATCAATACGACAACTACAACAGTTTGTCGGAATGGTCAACAATTATGGCAGATTCATTTCAAAGCTTTCCGAACTTTTGAAACCATTATACCAACATATAACAAACATGTACAAAATAAAAAATCATAAAAATCGTTTTACTTGGCCTAAACAGTGTCAAGAGGCTCTTTCACGAGTGAAACAAGCTCTGTCAAACGCTACCCTATTAGCGCATCCACTGGAAAACACAACTTATAATATCACCACAGATGCATCTGACTTCGCCGTAGCAGCTATTTTACAGGAAATGGTAAACGATAACTAGCAACCACTGGCTTTTTCTTCTAAAGGACTTTCACCGTGTCAACAAAAGTATTCGGTCTTCGACCGAGAGCTGTTTGCCATTTATTTAGCCAAAAAGCATTACCCATATTTCGTAGAAGGTAGAGATTTTATAATCTATACTACAAGCCCCTGACTAGAGCATTAACGACAAAAACAGACAGCTCGACTACATCTCACAATTTACTAGCAGTATAATTCATATTACTGGTAAACAAAACGTAGTAGCAGATCTTCTTTCTAGATCGCATTGACAAAGCGTTCATATCACACTATGTCGCGCGCTTTGGCGTACCCCTACAAATAACAACCGATCAAGGATCCCAGTTTGAGTCTAAACTGTTCTCAGAAATAACTAAAATTCTTGGTTTACATCGAATTCGAACCACTACTGCCTACCACCAAAGAACATCTAACAGTTATATGTTCTTTGCTACCACCCACAGGTAAATGGGATGGTAGAAAGGTTCCACCGACAACTGAAATCTTCATTAGTAGCAAGACAAAACACTGTCAATTGGGTTGATGATTCACCTCTTGTACTTCTAGGAATACGCACCGCAATTAAACAAAATTTGAACTATTCACCTGCAGACTTAGTTTACGGCCAAAGCCTAAAAGGTCCCAGGCGACTTCCTTAGTCATAGTACACTATCTGATGATTCAGACACAAATTCCTTATTAGGACAACTACGAGAGTCAATACAAGCATTAAAAGCACCACAAGTGCAACATAATTTCAGCAAAAATTTCTATATCCCAAAAAGTCTTAACCAAGCAGACCATGTCTTCGTCAGGGTCGACAAGGTTAAGACAGGTCTAAGGCCACCATATGAGGGACCATATCAGGTAACTCGAAAACTTCGAAAATAGTAGGTACATTCTGGATATAAATGGCAAACTCGTATCAATTTCCATTGATAGGTTTAGGCCTGCATACATACTTTCGGATAAAGATAACTAAAATGAAATTAGGATCCAGATACACAAGCAGGTCATTTTGACCGACGATTCACTGGAGGGGGAGTGTGTAGCGACTTATAACGTATACGAAAAAGATTATATATCTGGTAGTACCGCCACTTAACATTTAGAAGAGTCAAGCACCCTTTTGCACACGTCATTAATTAATTATTCAGCTGTGTATCTACCAACCATCCGCTCGTTCGCCTCAAAATCTTATTCTAGAGTACGCTTTAATACGTGTGATTTTGTTTAAATAATTGTAGAAATTAGAAATAAGTTGAAGAGAATGAATTATGCGAATAAAGGTTCAGAATAAGCATAAAATCGGTTTTTTTTGTATATAATCCTACATAGCACGACCACAACTTTTTTAAATTTACTATTATAAATCGTGCATCATGTGGTGAATTGTGCATCTTAAAATAGTTCACAGGAGGTTTGTACCTTGGCCACTTCAAACATTTGTACTACGGACATGTGCAAAAAAGCTATAGCCCGGCTTTTACATAATTTATATATATATAGCTTTAGCAATTTTTTTTTAGTAACCTGCTTTGAGAATATTGTTATCCGTGGTTGAATAAAGGGAGTTATTTAATTTAACTGTGTTGATATACCATCGTTTCTTCTTAGTAAATTACAAATGTTCTAGGTACAACACCCAACTGTCCATGGTACAGCAGCATGTTGTACCTTGGACCGAAATCAGGACCTTCATATTTCCTTTCATATATCCTCAAATATAAATTTTTAACTGCATATTCGACAATTATTGGAAAGGTTATGGGTTAGACAATCTATAATAATCGGTTGCTTAAGATTTGTCCAATTAGTGTTGCAAAAAAAAAGACTATTTCAAAAAAGGTACCAAAGTACAGCACCTTCCTCTATATATTTGCTCTCAATGTTTCTTGTTTTTCAAATTATTCTCTATGAATAAGGAACAAACAATTATTTGAACGTTACTAAAGGCGTTGATACCAAATCATGAATTAAGCATGCTTTGGTAAAATATGATAAAAATTATGCTGTTGAGGATGAGGGCTCGTGATTTATAATTTCGCTGTTCTAATTATGTGGTGATGCGTTTCTATTGGCTGATTTTCCTTCACTTACTTCCGCTCGTTAAAGTAAGCACAATTCCTACAAGAGGTTAAACGATTCCAACACCAAGGAACTATGAGATATAGGCACCTTTCTGAAACAAACCAATCGACTTAACTTGAACTTTATTTTTCCCACTTTTCAACTAGAAGTCACTGATAGGAATATACAATTCATGTCAATTTTTATTTAGCAAACAAAAACGAGAACAAAGGATTGCTATGGTTACTGATAACAATAAACTCTGAAATTATTCTATCTAGCAAGCGAAGTAGTTCGGATATATTTAGGCAATTACAATATTTATATCGACATCAAGCTATAAATATGTACATAAATGCAATGATTTCAGAAACTGATGAAACTGTTATGATTTAGATGGGTGTAAAGCCTGAACATATGCAGTTCTTGGAGTGCAATTCAAAGGCAATTTACCAAAAAATAAGAAATGGTAAGTTAGTACAAGACAGATCAGAAATACAGTTGAATAAATAACAGTAGTATAATTGTTAAACCCATTTTTTATTAATTAATTAAAGATTCTGGAAAATAGCAATATCAAAAATATAATAAAATATATATAAATAAATTTAGCAATGTAAAGACATGGAGTACATTGCAAAAAGCGAGATCGAAGTTAATACTGAATACTGATATAAGTACGCACATGGATATAGCACTTTGTAGAAAGTTAAATTATAAAGATCTAAATTAATCATATGTAATAATATTTGCCTGTTGTATGTGGTACGTTTAAATGAAGTTTTGATTTATTGAGAAAATAAGTGTTAGGACAATTTTCCATTATTCAAAAGTTCATATCTGAACCAAGCAAGCTTCCACTGTGTGTTAAGACCTAAGAGTATTTGACTAAGGGGAGAGTTCCAGCGATTTTCTATATTGAGACTTCAGTAATTAAAGAAAATAAAGTAACTTGAAGATTGAACAGTGTATTGAAATAGTAATTCAAAAAAGTAATTTCCTCTTTTCTGTCGAATATACGAGTATACAAATTTTGTTTACCGAATTTGTGTGTACTGACTCTAAGAAAAATAATTATGCATTGACATTGAATTTATTGACCTGGTTGGTAAAATTGCATAGAATTGACAATTATGTTAAAATTTCCTTTTTATGATACCAGCAGATTCCGTAGTACTATTGATTGCTAGAAGAATGGATTCCGAAACAGCTGCTAAAACTTGAAAGGTGTTTCTGTTTTGAGAAGATAAATTATTGATCTATATTCTAGACTAATAACTCAATATTTATTTATACCTAAAGAACAATTTTTCTATGCTTTAGTAGATATGTAAAATGTAATCACCTAATAGAAGTACTTTAGAGGTCTGAATTAAACTATACTAAAAAGCAGCGTTGTAAATGAGCGGACTCATTTATCTAATCAACTCATCACTCAACACAGTATTTGAGTCCGCTCAATCATTGAATGCGCTCAACACTTGAGCGGTGGTTCATCGCTCGAAATTTGAGCGGGCTCACTGGTTGAGCGGACTCAATCTTGAGCGGACCCATTGCTTGTGCGGCTTGAGCGGACTCAAGTCTTGAGCAGACTCACTGCCTGAGCGGACTCATAATTTGAGTTAAGCGGACTCAAATCATATTTTAAATAACACAAAGAGAATATGATTTAATTAAAATTGAAACTGAAATTTCAATCAAATAAGCAAAGATTATAAAAAAGTAATTCATTATAAAATATTTTATTAATTTAGCTTTTGCTAATTTTCTTAGCCAACATTTCTTCTTCCTCTCAATATGCAACTGTACTTATTCAATAATGTGTAAAGACCGTGTGTATTTTCCCATACTTGAAAATGAGATGATTCAATTTATTGCGATTCCACTTACAATTATCCATAGAAATACTTGTGAAATATATTGGGAAAGTAATATGCACATGAGGAAACTCAGTTTTGTGAATTGTATTAAAATTTTACATTCTGTTTGTGACGCGTAGAAAAAAAATTCGTGTAGGCCAAAATGGATTGAACACCCACGCAGAATTGGTTGAGAAATTTATTATTTCCGGAATCAATGAAAGCCTGGAATGTTTCGACATAAATACGCAATCCCCAAATTAACAATCAAGTTACGCCATTTTGTTATTCAGATTGTGAAGATGACCAAAATTCAATGGAGGGTCAAAAATTGTTCTTGGAGTATAATTTTTCCACAGACAAAACCTCGAACATATTTGAAAACAAACGTTTTTCGGTGATAGAAAACCTTTTTACCGAATACAACACAGCACTGCCTAGTAGTGCTTCGGTAGAAAGATTGTTTAGCATAGGAAACCTAACGTTAGCTCCTAATAGATGTCGTCTAAATTACGAAAATTTTGAAATACTATATATCAATTGAAAAAATATAAAGTAAGACACTGATTTTATGGAAAAATGTAAGTACAATTTCCTTGAATTGAATTATACTTTCCCTACAGGTTTTACAAGTTATTGAATTTGTCCATTATATTGAGAGGAAGCGAGGTATTGGCTAAGAAAATTAGCAAAAGCTAAATTAATATAATATAATATAATGAATGACTTTTTTGTAAGCTTTTCTTCTTTGATTGAAATTTCAGTATCAATTTTAATTAAATGATATTCTCTTTATGTTATTTAAAATATGATTTGAGTCCGCTCAACTCAAATTATGAGTCACGCAGTGAGTCCGCTCAAGACTTGAGTCCGCTCAAGACTTGAGTCCGCTCAAGACTTGAGTCCGCTCAAGACTTGAGTCCACTCAAGACTTAAGTCCGCTCAAGTTCATTCAAGCAGTGAGTCCGCTCACGATTGAGTCCGCTCAACCAGTGAGTCCGCTCAAATTTCGAGCGATGAACCACCGCTCAACTGTTGAGCGGACTCAATGATTGAGCGGACTCACTGCTTGAGTTGAGGGATGAGTTGAATCAAAATTTGAGTCTTTTACATCCCTGCTAAAAAGTATGAGCATCGCTCTAAAACAGTACATTTGTACTTAAGTACTAGTACCAGTATCAGTTCCTGGACTTGTACTTGAAAATTTTTAAAATACCAGTACCGGGACTTGTACTTGAAATGATTTTAAGTACCAGTACCGGGACTTGTACTTGTACTTAAAATATTTCAAGTCCAGGTACTGGTACTGTACTGGTACTTGTACTTGGAATTTTACAGGTCTGCTTTCATTAACCAGAGTCTTCTTGTTAATCTCTCTCCAATTGATGAAGTCATTTCAACTAAAATTTCGATATTTATATAGAATTCAAATGATCTTCTGTCACATATTTCGGTATCTGAGATGAGAAGCTCCAACTTTATCAAACTTCTGTCCCGAAACACCAATGCATTCTTTAAAGCTGAGATCTTCACGGAGAGATTACAGAATGGCAAAAACTTTCGCTATAATATCCACCTGAAGTGTGTGTACATTATATGCATATTTAGTGACGACATATGGAATCCCTCTGCTATTGAATTCTGTTTTTGTTTGGATCAACCATGTTTGGAGACAACGTATCAAAAAAAGTAGCAATTTATCAGCTGCGGCATTCACATTTTCAAGAATTTGGTGCATTTATGGTATTATTCGCACTTTCAATACTTACAAATACTTAAAGTTCAAACTCGTTCAAAAACATTTATCGTTACCTATATTATCAGATTTCATTGGGAGAGAGGAATAGATATTGTTTTTGGAAAAATGTATAATACATTTTCTTCAATATTATATATACCTGCATATTTGAAAAATAATAATAATTTTGTTATAACATGGAAAAGAAAACAAATTTAAATGAAATGTTGTATCTTGTGTGTTTCTTTGTGTAAAAAAATAGACCTTAACGTTGAAAATCTTATTACTTGTTACACTAGTTTTATTTCGACCTGATATTATGTTTATTTAAAGATTTAAACATTTTTCCTTCGTTTTTATTTTTTCATTGAATTGCTAAAGCCGTTGCTTTATCTTTCAAAGTTTTGAAAGGAGTAAACAATGAAAGTTAAATCCATTTGTGGGGCTAACATTCAAAACTGGTTCCAGTACTAAGGGATGGACTTCAGTAATAGCCTCCAGACAAGCAAAAATATTCATTGAAGGATCTTTACTAAAGAAGAGCCTGAATATTTTAAGGAAACTCTCCGAGAACGCGTCGACGCACGTGGAGAGCTCAAATTTTGTACCCGACGATTTCATGAAAATTGGAAATACAGGTTCAAAAATGGACCGAATTGGGCGAACACTATTTGTAGTTGCTATACAAAACATTAGGTTTTCACTATATATTTGGACACTGCCTCACGCGTCGACCGACGTAGAGAACTGAAATTTTGTACCCGGGGCTTTCTTAAAAAAATTGAATTAAGTTCAAAAGCGGGACCAATCGGGCAACTCCTTCATAGGGTTTCCATACAAAAAATTTTCTACGTGGTGTTTTCATAGCAATGGTAAATAAAATCTCAATAATGGACTAAATTGGGTGACCCCTTCTTAGTGATGACATACAAAACTTTAGCTGCCTGAGAAGGGTTCGATGTGGAGAGCTCTTCTTTTGTATACGGCGTTTTCATAAAAATTGCAAATATAGTTCGAAAATGGGACCAAACGGGCAACTCCTTCGTTGGGTTGCCATACTGCATTAGAATGCGTCAACGCAGAGAACTGCACTCTTCCACACATATGAATGAATGTACACACACTAATGCACGCACATACACACACATAAAGATACAGCGTGAAACTCTATAGTGCGGAATCGCGTGATCGAGGTAGATTAAAGCGTAGTTATTATTTATCTCTAACCATCTCACCATCTAAGTATCTATATTATCGCTGGGCAACGCCAACGGGGTCTCCTAGTATATTTATAAATTTAATATTGTTTGCACCCATATGAAATTGCTATATAGATGATGGTGATTGCGAAATATGTAAGAATCCAAACATTTTTACAACTTCGGCTAATACATTTATGTATCGAAAAAAGGATGACATAATCGATGGATATAAAACGCATTTTTAAAATATAATTTAATTAATAAATATAAAACCGCACAATTCACATTTTGCATATAAAACTGAGCAATTCGTATTTAATCATCATTAATCTTTGTTGGTACGGATTACTTTTAATATACATAGTTGAGCTAACTGATCGAACTTGTTGCTTTGTACGCAATAATATAATAATATTAATATTGCACACAATTTTATGAATTATATTATATGACAGATCTGGTACTTTTACTCATGTATGGTTTCGATTTTTGGTGTGAACTCCAAATTTTCATAACAGTAAATTAGGTGAAAGTTCGCATTTCTATTTCATGAATATATACAGCATCTCATTGATTCAAATGTTCTGTCTAATAATAAAATATTTTTTTTTGAAAAAAAAAACAAAAAATGAAGAACATGTTTAATAAAAAAATTAGTTAGATAAATGTTGCGATCGATAGCGAGAAGTTCGAAAGACTAAAATTTATACAGCTTTAGAATGATCATGAATTCGAGTTTGGTATTTGAATATAATACAAATACAGTTCAAATTTATAAAAATAGCTAGAATGTTGAAAGTAATGATAATACAAACAAAGAACATTTTATAGATAACGCTACAAAGTGATCTAATTTTAACAATGTTAGAATGAATTTAACTGGAAAGTTTTGATACTTGTATGTGAAGTCTCGACGGTATTCTTGGTTCGATAGAACATATGTATATAGTCTGCCTTGAAAGTAAGATACCTCACTCAAAGCATTTTAAAAAAAGTTTATATTTTATCTATATGTATTTTTCTTTCAAAATTGAAACTACATAAATTTATATAGTTGAAATAGAAAAACATGTACCTTCCATTAACTTTATATTGTTGAGCTCAAGCTAAAATATAGGATTTAAATAACAAGACCACTTTTTAGTGGTATTTAGAGAGATTAAAGATTAAAATTTAGCGTGGCCAGTGAGTGGCCTTATGAAGTTTCTTCAACGTCGGCAGACTTGAAGAAGTATGAACCAAAGGGCTGGAGTGCAGAGAAGTAATTCCTTGATATTGAAGGAGATAGGATAGTCAGTTCATACCCCGAATGTAGTGACATCTTCATGGTTTTTTGTACATAGTTTTTGGTTGAAGTCGCTTTTGAATATCTTGACAAAAGCTCTATAGTTTTCAAAATTTTTTCTTATTTCAAGCGCAGGCTGAAAGCAAATTGTTTATATTCAAAGATTTTTCCTTCAGTAAAAGCTAAGGCTGGCTGATATATTAATCATGGCTGGCTCATGAGAAGCAGATTTTAACATTGGTTTCCAAATCTCGGTATTACTTATCTGTGCCTGGAGTCTACATTGTGCAATGCCCTCGCATTCGAATGAGACTTACTTCGATGTTTCATCCTCTTCGAGACATAACCTACAAACATCAGTGGGTGATATCCCTATCCGATGCATGTGTTTATTAAGTTTGCAGTGTCAAATTAGGACTCATGTAATGATTCTGAGCTGATTATTAGAGAGCCTTAAATATTCAGGCTTTTCTTTGGTAAAGATCCTTTCATGAATCTTTTTGCTTGTCTGGAGGCTACTATTGAAGTCCATCCGTAATGTTTGCAGATATGAAATTATGCAGTCATCACTAAGTAATTGTGTAAGTATAGTGTTTAGTTCGACTACTGTTAGGATATATAGGTGAAATTAAAGAGGAGAGTCTACAATTTACAGCTTTTATAAAAAATCATGTTAACGACCTTTTTGTAAAAACGAAAATAGGGGTCAAAGTAAAAAAAGTAAGCAAATTCGAAATTTTTTTTAGAATATTTAATTTTTAAGAATATTTAAGCAAACTAAACTTAAAACCATTATTATTCACCGTCACCATCACTTATTGCCTAACTATGCCTTATACTACTTTATTGATTTATAGCAAAAATCCCCATATTAACTGCTTTTTCGAGCAACAAAATGCGTAATTTTAATAAATTTTTTATTAAATGCATCAATTTAGACTCACGGATATATTAGAATGAATTTCATTGATTTTTATATTAGATGAAATGAAACACAAAATTTTATCAAATAATTTCATGACACAGAATATTTTTTTCTACAATTTCTGCTATAAAAGCATGATTTTACAAAAAATAAGAGTAATTATATCAAAATATGAACGAAATGTAGCATGAAATACAATAGCAGAGTATACAATGTTATAAGGCTGGCGGTACATTTCGGAATGGACCACAACATTTGAAATGATGGATACGTCGAGTGGTTCATAGTTTCTCACATTTGCCGTGTTGAGGAGGTCGATCAAATGTTTAAAAAACTGCTGTTAAAGCAACATTTGCTTTTGGGGTGCTCTTAAACATGTTTTGGTCCATTCTGGAGAATGGAAAACAGTGCTACTTAGAACAGTAATTTTGGCTTTATTCACAATATTTCTCTCTACGTACTTTTGTGAGACCTTATTTTCGGAGTTAAATAATATAAAAATCAATCAAAAAAACCGTCTGCTACATGACGTTAGTAGCACTTACTTGGGGTTGAAGTGCACGTTCAATTAAAGATTTAGCAAATACAATTCAGCAACAAAAGATTCAACCAACGTAAAGAATTGATTGCTTTTGCTTTTTTAATAAATAAATATATAAAAAATATTAATATTTTTTTAAATGATCTGCACAAAATTATGGATATTTATAGATATAAGCTGGATTATTGGCGGTCCACGGTAGGGGAGGCGGATCTCTGGGGGGTCATAACACCCCCCCCCCCATCCCTCCCACTAAAAAATTAAAGTAAAAAATATTTAATTAATTGAGTTATTTAGAAAAATATATATTTTATTTTATACTCTTTTATTTATATAATTCAACTTCAATAACTTACACAAAATATTTTATTCCAAAACTTAAACAAATAAAAATTTATTTCAATTAATATTATTGTATGCATGTGATGTATGTTTGTGTATAGCTTTTCTCAGACTCCCCACTGATATGTATAATATGAACTGATTACGTCCATAGAAATACACTGCAGAAACTGGGCTCACTTCTATATAGCATTCTCTTTCGTTTTATCAAAATAATCGGTGGCTTAGTTGTAAATTTGTTAATAGTATTAAACATGTTAAAAGTAAAACACTTGTTTCCGTTCCACAAAAATATTTTTTTTAATTTTAATAATTAATTAAAGTTCGACGCGTTGCGCCTTATTTAAGCATCCTCAACCACTTGCGAAAATTATGGGACTAGACTCTTTCGGTGTAAGAACCAAGTACCGATTGAGATAGAACTGTAAACAACAAATGAATAAGTGGGTTCGTCGAAATAAATGATTTTAAATTAATTATTTGGGTTAATTAGTGATAAAAAGTGTTTTACCAAAGGCAATATATTCATAGATACTCAACAGAAAGTCGAAACTTTTTACTAACATCTTTTTTAAACTTCCCGCCAATGGTTTTTCAATGTTGACACCGACGTAAGAACTATTTTTGACATAACCAATTATACCGCATGAAATAGCATATCGTGCAGTCCATATTATATATGTATGCCATTGCGTAAAACTGGGAAAAGTTTGATTTTAATGACTCCTGCAGTTTGCACCCTTAACTAGAATTCTCTTAAAAAATTACTTTTTTATAAAAGAATTATACAATATTCGAGTAGTCAAGAAGATATTCTTACATGAGTATAGACCTAGAGGGCAACTTCCGGCAACAACATGAGAGAGTCTTATGCACATATACGATATCACTACGGTGACACACTTTGCCATCAATATAAAAACTACAGTCGGACATAAGAACGCATCTTTAACTCAATCCAAATTTTTTTTTGATGCAATACCGCGAATATGGAATTATTCCTCAATTTTTGTAGAATAGTACTTTAGGTATAGGTAAGCTTTTTGATTACTACTCCACCCAAAAAATCTTTAAAGATTTAAACACTTGCACACACAATTTCCACCTAAAGATTCTTAACCTGAAAATTGCAGATGTATGCGTAGAAATCAAACAGTCTAGAGTACAACTGAAAAATATTAGACGTGATATAATCAATAACACTACCAGTGACATTATACACAGTTTTTTGCAGTCAAGAAAATGCTTTCGTTAATTTCAGTAACAAACTTAAAAAAGACATGTCCATAAGGTCGATAAACTAAAATCCCTTGTTTTATCAGAATTAAATGTAACTGAATCGGAGAAACGGTTTGTTAATCTCACAAATGTTGAATTTCCGGATGACGTACATATATTTCTGTCTTTCGGAAGGAAATTTGCAATCCCACACAGCCACAATGACATTTCACTCTTACAGATTATCACCGATGGTGAACATTGTATTCAAGCGATTGATGACGTAACAAATAGGGACATTGACAGGTCCAAATTCTGTAATTTACTTTCAAATTTACACTCCAACTTAAAGAAAAATATATACGATAAATTTTAAATAAAATATACAAAGCCTCAATTAAATTTCTATCACAATATAAGGAGATCATTATAGTTTCGGCAGATAAAGGTAATGTAACAGTTGCAATGTACAAGGAACAATACGTAGAGAAAATTAAAACAATTATTGGAGACCGCAATACGTTTAGGGCGATTAGGAATGATCTAACTGCGATACTCCAGACCAAAAACAACGAAATTAATGAACAGTTAACTAAAAATAAATAAATCACTAAACAAGAGAAATTTGGCTTGACCACGTATAAAGCTCAACCACCTAAATTATATGGATTACCAAAGATTCATAAAGATAACTGTCCTCTTAGACCCATTGTTTCGTCTTTAAACTCAATACTTACCAACTATCAAAATTCTTAGCAAAAATCTTAAAGAATATTACAATAGATTCAGCATATAATATTAAGAATTCTAAGAATTTCAAAGAAAAAATCACAAAGATCCATTTAGACAACACGGACACAATGGTTTCTTTTGATGTTGTCTCTTTGTTTACCAATATCTCTGTGCAACTATGTCTTAGATTGGTAAATGAAAAATGGGATATAATCAAGGATCATACCAACATACCAAAAAAAATTTTTTAGTGTTACTTAGGTTTTGTGTCATAGATGCCAGCTATTTTGTATTTAATAAATAAACATACAAAAAGTCCTTTGGTATTCCCATGGGGAGCCCTCTCTCACCAATACTGGCGGATATTGTTATGGGGGATCTTCTTCATAAAACTATTGCTAACCTAAATTTCCGACCTAAAATTATGAGTGAATATGTGGATGACCTTTTGCCATTATACCAAAAACATAAATTACAAACACACTGGAGATTCTTAATAAATATCATGCCAGACTTAAATTTACGGCCGAATTTTAACAGGAAAGATCGATCCCATACCTAGATGTTAGAGTGATAAGAGAGGGTAACAGGTTGATCACGGACTGGTATCAAAAACTGACTTCATCGACAAGATTGATTAATTACCATTCATGCCAACCTATGTCTCAAAAAATAAATACTGCTAGAAATTTTATTAACTCAGTCTTAGACTTGAGCAGCCCGAAATACCACCCCAAAAATAGCAGAATAATTACTAATATACTTGAATATAACAGCTTTCCCTTAAACGTCATACGGTCACTTATAAAGGAACACATAAAAAAATACAACACTGTGAGCAATCGATACAAATAACAGACAACCAATAATCTACAAGGTAACTCGTTACATCTCCGAAGTCTCAGAAAAAGTCAATAAAATGATCAAAAATTACAATTAGAACGTTAATTTAGCATTTAAAAACAGTAAGACCGTGGGTAATAATTTTAGTAAATTGAAAGACAGAATCGGGAAAGACAAAACTTCTGACGTAGTATATAAAATTACATGTGCTGGTAATAATAACGTAATTTGTGACACTTGCTACATAGGTCCTACTGGACAATTTTTGAAAAACAGAATATCGGGGCATAAATCGGACATAACGAATAAAAAAAAAGATAGCACAGCTCTTTCAGCAAATTGTTTATTAACAGGATATGTACCTGACTTTAATGAAACAACAATTTCGACAAGGGAGCCTAACTGGCATAAGGCGACACATTCTTGAGGCTCTACATATATATAAAACTGATAACATCATTAATAGAAACACAGACACAAACAATATTAATTTAAAATACTGTTCAATATTGGACAGCTGCTCTCAACGAAGTCAGTTTTACGCTGAATAGACAAGAGGGTGGACGGTAACAAAAGACTTACCTCGCAAATTTAGCTTAAAAAAAAGTCTTATTTGTCTATTTTAGTTCCGTACAGTTCACTATGTGTATTTTCAAATTTTTTTTTTTACTAATCTTTACAGTTCGGTGTTTGTTGCTAAAAATTTATTTTTCCTATTTTGCTTGACGCCGTGAAAATTTTTAGTTATAGAAACAGTCTTTTTTTAAATGTAAGTCTGATTAGGTTTGATATAGATGTGCAAAGGTGATTTTGTTCATAATATTGTGTTAATTTGAGTAGAGACCTCCTGAGGATGATTAGTGATAACAAGCGAAACGTTGAGACAGATTAAAGGCTGAACGAGAGAGAAAAGAAACTTGGTTTTTTTCTTAAAATATTAAACTGACCGATAGTCCAAGCAGACTACGAAAATTATGTTGAAATAACGGTCAAGAAGATATTCTGACATTAATAAAGGAATTATCCTTATATAAAAATGACTCATCATCCACACCGTATTAAAAACTAAGCGACAGCAACTTACGGTGCTGGTGCCCCATTTGATGTCCCCCCCCCACCGCTCCTAATTTCAATACTAGAGTCGCCACAGTACTGCATCCGAATTAATGATGGGGTTCCAATTAAAGTCCTTAGAATCATTCTCCCTTTCATTTTACCCTTAGTTACGCATCTTTTTAACCGATTTGTCACCTGCTCCCTCTTCCCTAAATGCTGGAAAACCGGCATCATCTCTCCAATTACCATAGTCACATCTCCTAAATGTCCTGGTGACTGGCGTCCCATCTCCATCCTCTCCTCCATCTCGAAAGTCTTCGAAGTCCTTATGTCTGATCAGATCGGCGAACATAGTGATGTTAGTCGACTTCTGTCAGTATTTCAGTCCGGCTTTAGACATGGGCACTCCACTACCACCGCCCTTGTTAAAGTAACATCTGACATCCGCAAACTATGCGATGAAGTCAAGAACGTAGTGCATGTGCTGTTGGACCTCAGTAGAGCGTTCGACTCCGTTCCTCACAATTTACTCATTGCCAAACTTGTGAACACTTTTGGTTTTGCGTCCGCTGCTGGTAGGCTCATTTTCAGCTATCTGACTTGCAGGACACTAATCGTTAATAGTGATGACCGATTCTCAACACCCAGGGGTATTATCTCTGTTGTTCCGCAGGGCGCGGTTCTAGCTCCACTCCTGTTTACTATAAATATTAATGATGTCGCGGAAGTGCTAGGTGGTCATAAATTCAATCTCTATGCGGATTATTTGAAAATCTATGGTGCGGCCAGTGTTGATGAGCTTCCGTCTCTGATTGAGGCGCTCAATGTAACGCTTGGCAACATCTCAGACTGGTGTCAGTCTAGTGGTCTGACCCTCAACCCTGCGAAAACGCAAGCAATTAGATACACCATTCGCGATAATCCCTCCAGCACTAATGGCATGCTTCCTAAACTGCTTATTCAAAATCTGATCATCCTCTCTCAGACAGACACGTCAAAAACCTTGGTCTTCTTATGGACCCTCAACTTTCATGGCGACCACAGAACAGCGGTGTCACATCATCTTGATCAGTCCATCAGGCAATCCCTGATTATGTCACTTATCATGCCACATTTCTATTATGCTGATGTTGCTATGTAACCCCTGCATGCGCGGAAATTGCAAAATTAAATCGGGCATGCGTAAGGTACATCTTTCGTCTTAGAACCCCTGAACCCCTGGCTAAGCTCTTGGAAAGTGTTGTGCTTCATACACAAAGCTAGATGTTCACTACCTGTCTACATAAACCAATCGCTCTCATGGAGCAACCTTAATGATCTCAGAATTGTCCTGTATAGAACTCGCACTCGATTTGGCTCCAATGACCTCTTTGGTCAGGGAGCCATCCTCTAGAACTCCTCCCTAAACCTGTCAGAAGAGCTGGTACTAAAAAAAAAACAAAAAAAACAAAAACAAAAAAAATGGATTATCAGTTTATGAGTTGATGAGTTGTATTTATTTATTTTTATTCTTTATTCTTTATTTACTCTTTTACCTTTAAGTTTAATTATTATTATCAGCTGTTACTTTACTTTACGTTACCTTCACATTTTTATTTGTATTTGTAAATGGTGTTTGCCATTCTATTTCTATAGTTGAGTGCTTAGTGCTCTCTATTGTGTGACAATATTACTGTAAATGATTTCTACCGCAATGAGTCTGTTCATTGCTCTTTTTATTTTGCTAAACGACTTTGTATTTTTTCGATTATGCCAACTAGCTATTAATTACTCGATGTACCTAACGTTGTAACGTAGCGTAAGCTGAGGTTCTTTAATAAATGATTTTTCTATTCTATTCTATTCTAGGTTTTTTCCGAATTTTGACACTGTGAGCTAAAAAGTTTGGGTATCACAATTTTTTCATCGAGTAAGTCCAAGCCTATGTTCATAGCGTAATTTAAGTAAGAATGAATTGTAATATACAGATATACGAGTATATGTTTCTAAAATTTCAAGTCTTATATTTTCGTTTCTCTTAACCCCCTTCCCCCACCCCCGCACCTTGTAATTCTTAGTAATACAATTACGCCAATGAAGACATATGATATTAAGAAATTCATATTTGTCAACAGCAAATGGTATCTTTCTCCACTGAAATAATTATATCACGTGAACCCATCGAGATTTCAACTTGCAATTTTTACAGATTGTTCCTAATCTTTAAGCCCGCCCCTCCAGGAATGAAAAAATCTCCACATATCCCATCAAGGATCATTTGAAGGCTAAAGCATTATTCTTATTCTCAAATATCCTTTTTAAAAACGTTATATTTATTTTTTCCAAAATGCTGCAGATCATTAAAATTAGGTTAGTATGATCGGAGATATGAATTTTGGAAGTTATGTCGAAAGTACAAAAATTGATCTTTTTTTGCGATTTTCAAAGAGCTGCTACTCCCGCAAAAAGTAGAATTTTAGAAAATTATTTAAATTGTATTAATAATTGATATTAGGCAATAATCTGAAAAATTTAAGCAAATCGGACACGTTACTTCAGAAACTTGTTCGGTAGGTGAGTTTGACGCATCGTGGAATCGTGAATCCACAGTTTCATTTTGGAGTTATACTGATATAATGATACGATACTAACTGAAGTTTGTGAATCCCTTTTTTGTTTGTTTTATGTTATTTTTTACTTCGGTTAGGCGGGTATAAGTTTTACTTTTACATCAACTTCGAATTTAGATTTTCAGTTTCTCTGAATTTGGAGTCAGGTACAATTTTTCTCGATTGAAATATAAAATTTCTTTGATTTTGTAGTAAAATGGCAAATTATATTCTTCTCTTCTTATGTCTGAAGAGATATTGTAAAATTGTGCAGCAGTGCTGTTTTGACATTTTGCTAATATTAGTTGCATATATTAAATTAAACAACCAGCAATACTTTTGTCAGTCAAATTAAATTTATATATTTAGGAAAAATAGCAATTGAATGAGTTTAAGAGAAGAGTTTTGTGGCTAATTATAGCTATTTTCGAGAAAAACTATAATTGACGACTGCTTATTACTTATTATATAGGCTGTACTGTTAATGGTGTAATATGCGAAGATACGGATAGGTTATGCTTAGACGAACAAAAACTTGTATGGGTGGGGAAGGGAATCCAAAAGATAGTTGGGTATTCAGAGATGGGTTGGGTATAGGAAGAAACAAATAAACCGAAAAGACCTCGTGACAGGCCGAGTGACAGACCACCGAAAACAGAGTTACGTATTGTAATAATAAACATAGATTTTTTAAATAAAGTAGGACTGCAAAACCTAGACGGAAATGTTTCCGAAAATTGAAAAATGTAAGTAGTATTTTCAGTACTTTTATACAGATGCTGAGTTGAGCAACAAATAAGAAGCAGTGCAAGCAGCAATTTTTATACCCTAGATGATATCAAGGGTATACTAAGTTTGTCATTCCGTTTGTAACACCGTTTGTAGAAATAATTACAGTAGAGCAAAATGGATTGGACAACTATGTATAAAATTAAAAGTTCTTTTGTTTTTTGCATGTCAGTCGGTCCGTCCGTCACTTCTTCGAAGGGTTGCATACAAAAATTTCGTTTTCACTCTATATTTGTATTTGTTCAAGGAGGCATTTTTTTTATTCTCTGGTATATAACAAAAGTAAAATTATTTTTTTTTATATATAGTTTGAACACTACCTGAGAATACGTCAACTAGAGCGCTGAAATTTTGTGCGTATGTTTTCATAAAAGTAGTTAATATAATTTCAAAACTGCACTATACGGGACAGCCCCTTCTTGGTGTTGACATATAAACATTTAGAATTTTTACATATCCAGTGAAAACGATCAGTCTTATACGGTTTTCATGTACTGAAAAGTTCTTCGGAGTATGAAATCCTATCAAATTGGTTATGATAATTTTTCCTGTCCGACTAAACTAACCGTTTTAGAAATATATACGAAAAACCACTTCAAAAATCAAGCCTGCATAGATGGGTGTCCATACGAAATGACATTCGAGTTTTCATCTAGAGTATCATAAGAATTGATCTTAGACCTAATCCAGCTGCTTTACTTGTTCTTAATGCAGTTGCTGCTGAAACAGTAGAGCTATTTAATTCATTTTCGTTGAGCAGCGAGCGTGGTACAAAGAGGTAGAGAAAGCATTTGAAGCTTTTTGCCAGCCAAAACAGATCGAAACATACGAAAGCTATATATTTCACGATGTAACCACTTGACAATTTTCTAATGGGCCTAAAGGAGTTAATTCATGACTGTAATTTTGGTAACCAGGGGCTGGATTCTGATAACAAAAAATGACAAATGGACAATGACTTCATCTATAAAAAGTGACATTTAGTGTTAAAAGGTCGATTCCTAAAAAACTGGGTGCCATGAGAAATGACTTTTTTTCGTGACAATTTTTGCATCCGAAGTCACTTAGCCCTTGCCGCTGTGACTTTTGATATTTTCAAGTGATATTTATATTGGCATAGTTACAAGTGATATCAAATATGTCAAGTAAATATAAAAATAATAAATATTTGCATTTATTGTTTTATTATATATTATGGTATTATTAAAAAAAACTCAATTTTAGCAGCAAAGCGCAAAAGGACTCGTTACTTTCGTTATAACATTTCAGCAATTATTTTACATACTGCCTCCTTCTTTGGATACGCCTTCGCAATAACATGTGGTTCGGACTATATTCAATCACTGCGCAATTGTCAAATTGTCACTGCAATAATTTAAGATACACGTCATGTCACCCAAAAATCAGAATTCCAAATAATGGCATAGTGACATTGTCCTTCATTCGAAGTCATTTTTTCATTGTCATTTGTCATTTTAATTTTATCAGAATCCAGCCACAGGAAACAAGAATGCTGCGGGACAGAATAATTCTAGGCATATCTAATAAAAATTTGGAGAACAGAATGCTAAAGGTAGATGACTTAGATGAAAAAAAAACCATTTAACGTGGTCAAAACAGCAGAAGCGTCAAAACAACAAGCATCAGAAATTCAAACTAGGCAAATGGACAGGAAGTTAGCTGTTAACGCAATTAATGACAATGGAGAGAACTCAATAACAGAAATCAACAAGAATATAGATCAAGTTAATATAGGTAGGAATCTTAGTAGGTACAACAAAAATGTGAGTAGACAAAATTCAATAAAACAAAATATACCTAGTTATCATAAAGACTCTAACAAATTTGGACAAGAAAATTATAAACAGAAAAAGTAATCAATGTTCGTGTACTGTTTAGAATATCATCAGAAAGGAAAGTGCCCTGCATGGAATAAACGATGTAGTAATTGCGGAAAAAAAAATCACTTCGCACAAGCTTGTTTGAATAAAAAGGTATGTGAAGTCTCCCAAAATATTAACAGCATGTATCTTGATAGTATCAGTAGTATCAAATTATTCCAAATAAAATTCAACCTGGTACCAAACATTTAAAATAAATAATCTGCCAGTTCCACTTACAATCTTTAAAAAAGTGCAAAATACTAGCTTAAATCCTACAAATATTATTATACAAGTTTATGGTGAAGCAAAATTGAAACCAGTAGGGCGTACTAAGTTAACATGCTTAATTAATTCAAGAAAAGTTGAACAAAATTTTGTTGTAGTCGTTTGCGACTCTATTCCTATTCTTGGTTTGCATGCTTGTAAGGAATTCGGTTTAGTTAAGAAAGTAAATACGATAATAGTAGGAAAGAATTTTTTTTAAACAAATATTCAGAAGCCTTTGAAGGCCTATGGAAATTTCAAGATGACTATCAAAGAAAAATTATGAAACAGGCTAAGACTGCTGTTAGGGCAGCTAGAATAATACAATTATTGCTGCACACCACCACTAAAAAATACACTTAAAGAATTATGTAAAAGAGAAATAATTGAAGAGGTACATCAACCTGCAGGATAGCTATCGAACAAAGTTATAGTAGAGAAAAAGGTAAGAGTTTGCGATTATGTTATAGACCCCAAATTTTTAAATGAAGTGCTTTTAGTAGAACCACATTTAATATGCAACATCGATCGAAGTGATATAAGCAAAATTAGTAACTAAAAATCTATTCACCGTTCTTGATTTAAAAAATGGGTATTGGAAAAGTAGATCTAGATAGAGAATCTTGTAAGCTATGTGCATTTTCAACTCCTTTTGGAATTTTTCGTTTCAACCGTTTACCATTTGGGGTAAAAACTGCCCCTAAAATCTTTCAAAAGCTAAACGAAAGAAATTTTTCTGATATTGCAGGAGAACCTAGTTATTTATATTGGTGACATCCTGATTACAGCAAAGACTCTGAAGGAGCACGATGTAATTTTTGAAAAGACTGTGAAACGTGTTACAGTATGGATTAGGGTGCTGTTTAATGTAGGCAGGCGAACCTATTTTGCATCGCGAAGTAATAATACACAGATATAGAAGGAATTGTTAGTAACAGTGTTTGCATGTCAGAAGTTCCATATTTATGACCGTAGAGTAAAAATTCTCATAGATCACAAACCCCTTGTTCGGGATTAATAGCAAGGAATTAGTATGTAGTTTCACCTAGGTTGCAGAGGATGAAGCTTAGGTTATTGAAATAAAATTTATTTTTCGAATATTTACTTTCGAGAAATCTGGTAAGTGAAAATCAGGACAAACCGGAAATGGATGACCTAAATGAGATAGTACACTCAATTAATGTGAGTGAAGAAAAGCAAAAACTTTTGCAAGAAGAAACAGCAAAAGACCCGATTTTAAGTGAAATATTCCAACTAATAAAATCAGGATGGCCGAATAACAAAAATAAATTGAAAGAGGTAACTACATATTTTTGGAAATTTAAAGATCAGTTATCGATAGAAAATGGATAAGTTTTCTTTAATGAAAGGATTATCATTCCCACAATGCTTAGAAAAGACATACTGAAAAGATTACATCCTTCGCATTTTGGAATTGAAAGAACAAAGTATTCAGCTAGAAGCCTAGTGTTCTGCCCGTAGTTAGAGCGAACACGCAAATAATGAAGAAATGTGATGAAATTTATAACCCTGGTTTAAAGTCAGTATTTTCGTAGCTTAATTCTTCGGTTCACCAAGTTTACTACACTGTAACTCGCACTCCAACTAGATTTTTTAAAATTCAATATGCTATAATTTGTAATTAATATATAATATATATGCCTGATAATATTATATCAAAACCACAATTATAATTTAAATTTATCTGTAAAGCTAAATTTAATATTGAATAAATGTGAAAGAATAAGTAAGATTAAATTAAATTTATGTTTAGAAAATTTTATTGTATCTGACAATGTACTCACCAGCTCAGTATTAGGCACTCGATCAAATTGGTTTTCTAATTTATTGAGGTTTGGAATTGGACTATTCTTTATTCTAGTGGATATCCAGAATAAAGTGAGGTTATTAATTCTGACTGCAGTCGATACCCACAGAAAGAATCTTTATTCGGTCGAGACCCGTAATAAAGTGGTTTATATTAGTAAATTTCCTATTCGGTCGATACCCGCAATAAGAATCTTTATTCGGTCGAGACCCGTAATAAAGTGGTTTAAATTAGTAAATTTCTTATTCGGTCGATACCCGCAATAAGAATCTTTATTCGGTCGAGACCCGTAATAAAGTGGTTTATGTTAGTAAATTTCTTATTCGTTCGATACCCGCAATAAGAATCTTTATTCGGTGGAGACCCGTAATAAAGTGGTTTATGTTAGTAAATTTCTTAGCACTTAGAAATCACACTGGGAAATGTTAATAAAATTTAGAGCACTTGGAAATAACACTAGGAATGAGAATACCAACTTGATCACTGCACTGCCAAACTGCAAAAGAGAACGAGTCAAGTCAGATTCTGATTTATATAGCCATGGGTTGCTCATGGCACCAAAGAACGGCATTCAAAGGCGCATGGCATATTGGCATAGCAGCTGCACTTCGTTTTCTATTGTTTAAAATGCAACAAAAAAAAAAAAGCTTGTTTGTAAATTCTATTCAGTCAGAAATATTCGTTGCCTACTGAATTTTTTCTAAATAGATTTTTAGTTTCAACTTACCAAGTGCAAATGCATTGCACTACCCGTGTACAGTTGTTTCTGGCTGGCTCACTTCACTGCAGCGTTGATAATTTGAACTTCTGATGATAATTTGCTTTAGATCGATAAAAAAAATTACCATGCGTGAATGCAATGTACTGCCCGTGGACAGTTATCTGGCTCATGTCTCAGCGAAATTGTTACAATTTAGATCCTAAAATATTTGTTTCTTTAGGTCGGTATATACATGTGTCAACCTGTAATTTCGCTAATATTCAGGATTCTTATGAATCCTGAACACCTAGTATATTGGCAAGCTATTAACAAGGATATAGAAGTCATGATAGGTAAATGTAGTATTCGCTTAAAGCACTGCCGGGCACACACTAAAGAATCGTTAATTTCGCAAAATACGCCTGCATGATATACCATGAAACTTAGTATAGATATTACGGAGTTTTCTAACAAGTCGTATGTAGTTGTGGCAGATTATTTTTCGAAATATTTAGGTATTCTTTTATTAAGAAATAAAACGGCGCAGGAAGTAATTTTAAAACTTAAAAGTCTTTTTTCAATACGCGGTATTCCAAGACAATGTAGAAATTTTGTTAATGAAAATGGTATATGCGTAGAACTTAAAACTACAAGTCCTCACTATCCACAAGCGAATTGTTTTGCGGAAATATTTGTCCAGACAGCTAAAGGTATGTTAGAAAAGTCAGTTTGCAGCAAAATTGAATTATGGAAACTTCTATTAGATTACAGAAACATCTCAATAAAAAATAGTTTAATAAGTCCTGTTGAGTTACCTTTAGGGAGACAAACGAGAACATTAACACCAGCAAAAATGTCACTATTTCAAAGTGCAAAATATTGAAAATTCGTACCTGTTCTCAAAAGAAATAATAATAGCTATAAATTTTATTGCAACAAGCATGCAAAAGCAAGAAATGAGTTTATAGTAGGGGGAAAAAGTTTGGTAACCTGATAAAAATAAGTGGATACCGTCAAAAATAGTAAAAATTAAAAATTAAAAGAATGAACAATGTAAACTTTCCTGGATGATGAAACTTATTTTCTTCTGGTTATGTATGCGATAGGTAAAATAAGAAAAATATGAATATTTAAATATATATTGAGCTAATGAAGAGAAATGTGATAATACAGAACAATAAAATGGATGTAAATTTGTTTTGTATGAAAGGCGAAATAGTTTAAATGATCTGAATTTGCAAGGCGAATTGATATACCTACTCATTTTCAAAAGTGGCAGCTGTATATATTGATGTAAAGCTGGCAATTTTTAGTTAGCTCATTTAGTATCTAACCAGTAGATTAGCTATAAGCTGGCAGTTACTTTGAGCTGTACACTTCATCATATCTATATAGACCTAGAACAAATTAAATAAAACAATCTCTCCGGTCTTTTAGATATAATACAAAAATTATTGATAGAAATAAAACTGTTTTTAATTATTGACAGAAATAATCTTGTTACAATTGACAATGCACACACCAGCTCAATATTTGGTATTTGATCAAATTGGATACCTACTTTACCCAAAACAAGTCTCTATTCCAGTAAATATCCAAAATAAAAATAAGGTAGTTATTCTTATTGCAGTCCATACCCACAATAAGAAATTTTATTTCAATCCATACCCAAAATAAGATGCTTGTTAGTAAAATTCTTGTTGCAGTCGATACCCAAGTAAGTTTAGTCGATACCCAAAATAAAGTGTTTGTTAATAAAATTATTATTTCAGTCATAGCAAAAAAAATGTATTTATTAATAATTTCCTTATTTCAGTGGATACCCACAGCAAGAATATTTATTTCAGTCAATACCCGAAATAAAGTGTAAACGTAGTGAAATGCTTACTGCTATCGATACCCGCAATAACAGACTTTATTTAAGTCAATACCCAAAATAAGGTCTATATTTATTAAAAGGAACTGTGCATATTACTAGGAAATATGTTAATGGGATAGGAGTAATCAAGTGAATCGTTGTGTTTCCAAACTGGAAAAGAGCGTGAGACAAGTCGGATTATGGTTTATACATATAACCGATGATTTGCGCACTATTACAGGCTAAATAAAAATTTCGTGATTACTCAATTTTATCCTAAATTTAAAATAAATAATAAATTTCAAATATTTTAAACACATTAATAGTTTTTTAGCTTAAAAGTAATTATTATGTGCGATTGTAGGGTAGAGCGCGTGTGTAGTTGTTGCTGGTGGGCTCCTCTCAGTACGGTTTTAAATTAGGCATCTAGAACATTTTTTTTCTTAGGTCGGTATATATATATGATGTTTATGATGTTGCTAATAACAGGATTCTTACGAATCTTAAACATAGAAATACTTTAATTTTACAACGGTAGATACTTGTATAAGTTGATAATAAGTTATCATTAATTTAAAATCTATTATTCTCATATTTCCATTCACTCAGAATTCAAAATTCTACATAAATTTTGCTTAGTAGTTAAAAATACTGAGTTACCTTACTTTGTATCATCGCAAAATTCACTTCACTCAGTATTCCCATGATAAGGCTTTTGTCTTAACATTTGGTGACCTCGACGTGATCCCCATTTAACATTTGTGACACGTTTCAATCGTTTTACAAATCTTCTCTACAAATCTCACATAGTGCATCATGGATGAGCTTGCCAAGCAGCAAAAGATCAACGCTGCTGAGCAATTATCGAAAGGACCCTCTGGAAAGGAAAACGAAACCATACTATGAGGAACGTTTACAAAGACTCGAGTTTGAAGCAGGAGACAGTGAGATTAGAAATCTGGAGAACCCTCCAATGGGCCATCAGTACTTCACTTCCGACTATTACAAGCTACTGAAAGACGTATATCTAACGTACAGATTGATCTGATTGTTCAAAAAAACACCAATCATAAGGGATAACACCGTGGAGCAACTAACAAATGACAGTACACCCAAACAGTACCAAAAGGGCCCACATCGACTAATTCACCGGTTCTAAAGTAAAAGGAACCGCCAATTAAAAACTGAAGTATCATTATTCGTAAGGATCCTGAGGAGACAAGGACGTGACGTATAATCCCTGTAGCGATTATTGAGCGGACTTAAAGAAGATAGATCTCCTCGAACTAAGCAATGCTATGAGCTGAAGATGAACAGCATTAAAAACCTGTGGCAGACATTCAAACTCAGGATCGCAGCATATGGGAGCTTCTTGAAGACCTTTCCACACATGGTTATGATATACAAGAATATGGTCTATCTGAACTTTCATTCAAATTAGGCGAAATGGTACCCATAGAGCAACCATTAGGAATCTCAGCAACCAATAGCAATGCCGTGAAATTACCTAAAATTACCTTGCCCAAGTTCGACGGCGATTATTTGCGTTGAAAACAATTTATGATCTTTTCTCGTAATTAATCCACAGCCAACCCATAACACAGTTCTCAGTTTCTGCAGAAAATTATACAGCCGCCTGCAAAACACTACAGGATCGGTATAACAGCCTAAGATTACTGGTTGCTGCGTTATTCAATAAATTATTGTCTCAATCATCTCATTCGGCTGTTCAACCATCAGCGTCACCCATCAAGGCCCTACGTGATGTAACTAATGAATGCGTACTTGCCTTGCACAATCTTGGAATATCAACAAGTGATTTGGACCCCAGTTGCTTCACATTCTAAAAGCTGGATAAAACCTACCTATCTACGAATAGTCATTACATAACTCCAAGGAAATATAAAAACTGAAGAATTTTTTAGATTTCATACAAATTCGGTTCCAAGCACTTGAAGCTCTGAGAGCAACGGATTAGAAGGAAGGAAGCAGGTGACGGCTAGAGCTCTCACCACAATACCCATATCGAATTGAACTTATGCTTATTGTGCAAGGAATCGCATTGGCTCTTTGCGTGTTGAAACTTTTTGAAACTCTCAACGGGTAATTTATTTGATGTATTACGAAGGCATAATTTGTGCAAAAACTGCCCTCAGACCAGGACATTCTTCATCTAAATGTATCTTTCGCGGGTGTGATAAATGCCATAAGGAACACAATATACTAATCCATTTTGATTCCTTGAACAAATTGGAAACAAATCAACCATTATCATCAAACAATAAACCGGATCAACACTTAACAAGAAAAGCAAGTGATAAGCTAGCAGAGGCATGAAATACTGTAGCAGCAATCACAAAGAACTACACCAAGGGTTACGTATTTATGAGTACAGCTATATTAAAGTGTTCAGTAATGAAGGACCTACATATGATAGAATGTCGAACCATTCTCGACTCCGGCTCACAGATCAATCTAGTGACAGAAAGAATCGTCAAAAGAATGAATTTTATGCCAAGAGATGAAGCACTCACAATTCAAGATGTCTGAGGAAATAAAGTTCAAAGCCAAAAAAGAGATGCAATCCGGATTGAACGCATACTGAGCAAGAGTTGAGGCATTTATCCATCCCAAAATTGTACCACGTCAACCCAATCAGCTGTTCGACACATCTACGTGGGCCATACCACAAAATCAGATGATATTGATATATTGTTAGGCGCAGAATACTACCACGAACTGTTGTCTATAAGCCAGATAAAACTAGCAGATGACTTACCGACTCTACAGAATACAGTTATTGGATAGCTAGTTGTCTGTAAGGTTGGACAAGGTTCACTTTATGTGGGATATGCAGCAAAAATGAAGAATTGAATGACACAATTGAACGATTTTCGAAGCTGGAGGAAGTTGAGAGCCGTTAATGGGGCCCTACTTCAATGAAAAAAGGTGCGAGGTACATTTTAACCAAACCGTAACAAGAAATTTAGACGGTCGATTATGGTCAGTCTACCATTTTCTGACGACTCAAATAAACTCGGTAGTTCGCTATATATCATACTACGCAGATTCCTCT
The DNA here is from genome assembly GCA_963930735.1 of Dioctria linearis. Lineage (NCBI taxonomy): Eukaryota > Metazoa > Arthropoda > Insecta > Diptera > Asilidae > Dioctria > Dioctria linearis. The sequence goes on along the minus strand of OZ005740.1, from coordinate 237,840,342 downwards.
CTCTAGAAAGGAGGCCACAAACAGAATATATGAAACAACAGTATATCCAATTCATGGATGAATACATTAAATCTGACCATATGGAGGAAGTAGATGCTAAAACTCTGGCGTCGCCATGTTACTTCCTCCCACATCATAGCGTATTAAAGCCTGAAAGTAGTACAACTAAGCTTCGTGTCATCTTTTAATGCATCAGCAAAAACTGCTCAGGGTTTTCTCTCAACGAATTATTATACGCTGGTCTAACTGTACAAGATGAACTATTTTCAATATTATTACGGTTCCGTATACCATGTTTTATATTCACAGCGAACATCAAACAAATGTGCCTACAAATACTCATCCAAGACAATGATAAAAGGTATCAGCTTATATTCTGGAGGAGTGATCCCAAGGAGTCAATAAAATGTTTCCAATTGCGTAACAATGACGTACGGTATCACACCAGCGCCTTATCTGGCAACCAAATTCCTTCAGACATTGGTACAGGTCCTTGAGCACAGTTTCTATGTTGATGATGTGATAACAGGTTCCGACGGCCTGTCAGAAACTATTGAGATGCGGACTCAGCTGTAAGACCTAGGTCTAAAGAAGCACAATTCAAATCCTATAGAGTAATCTCAACTTTTAATTCAAATTACGTAAATGGTGCGTTAATCACCCCAAACTACTGCAAGCTATAGCATCAGAAAACCAAGAACTTTGCTTGAGTTTGAAAATGAAGAAGAATAAGGAAAAATTAAAACATTGTGGTTAATTTGGTATCCAAAAACTGATCAGTTTCATATCAGATCCAACCACGTGGAGGAGAATACAATAACAAAACGAACAGTTTCTTAAGTAAAATAAAAATAAAATAAAATTTGCGCGATTTTAAAATAAAAATAAAAGAACGTAATGTCGTTTAATTAACATAGACTTTTGTTTTCCAATTCGCCTCCTTTACTTCTCTCACGTATTAACGAAAATAAATCAGTGGTGGATACTCCATGAAATTGATATGATACTGACGCCCTGCATAATGCCCAGTATTTATTCCAAGTGCAAGTACCACTACCAGGACCTTGACTTAAAATACAAATATAAGTCCCGGTACTGGTACTTAAAAATTGTGAAGAAAAGTCCCGTTACTGCTACCTACTTAAAGACTTCCAATACAACTCCTGATACTAGTACTGGTACTTATAAGTCCCCGCATATCAGCTTTAAGTACCTTATTAGTACCTAAGTACCGCCGCACCGCTTTCTAATAATAGAGATTCAAGAGCTTTAGAAAACTCAAATCAGAAATTTTTAAACAATTATGGCCAGCCAAATGACTTGAATGAGGTTTCCATTTATACGAAATATCATAAAATATGTTGTAAAATGATAGAAAATTAAACAGAATCGTTCAAGCTTTTGCTGTTTTAATTTCTAATTTGGAAGTTGTTTATACAGTATTTGAGATTAACATTAGCAATACAAGCTTTACAAATGTCACATCAGATAAGGATTGTCTATGTGGAGCACTTACAAGAGCTGCAAATGAAAATAAACGCTCGACAGGTGCAAAGGAAGAGAGCGGGGTATTGCACTTGATTGCAACAAAGGATTCAACATGTCAATTTCTGTCGCATATATTCCACAAATTTTCTTCCTAATTTATTGTCGCGATCCACATAACCTCTATTATTAGAAGGCACATTAAATTAATTTATAAGAGCTGAAGTACTTTGCGTTATTGCGGTAATTCTAGTAACGGCGTATTTGGTACTTATAGGGTACTTAAGCTTATATATGGGACTTCTGAGTTCCAGTTTCAGTACCTGGACTAGTACTTGAAAATTTTTAAGTAGCAGTATCGCGACTTTTACTTGAACATATTTTAACTACCAATACAGCGACTTGTACTTGTACTAATACTTAAGTACAAATGCACTTAAATACTTTACAGATCTGATTTATACCATCTGAATGAGTTTGAAAAATAAAATTAGATACACATTTTAAGCACTAATAAAGAGATACCTATAGTTAAACTGTATATAAGCTTTAGTTTACAGGTTATTTCTGCAAAATTTATTTAGCACCTATTGCACTGTTACTTTGTTTAGGAGTTCCATATTGTAAAACCTCTCCTGCAGCATAGTTGCTCTCAACCAATTTTTATCTTGGCGCATAAAGAAAAGCTCCATTCACAGCCAGCCGAGCTCACAGGAAGACCAAGAGCTGCTAGCAGCAACTTGTATAAGAAGTTTATATTAATTTGTGTTTTCAGTCTTTCCAAACTTGTTACAATAGTCTAGTTTTGAAATATTCTTTTATATTGAAAATATTTAATTTTCCACGAATCCATCTCCATGTTTGAAGTCCAACTTAATAAATAAGTGAACTGATTGTATCAAAGGTAGATTTACAAACCTAGTTCTGAAGTTAGTGATATTGTTTTGCATCACTTGGTTGTAAATACATATCTTCCTCAATATTCGAAAGGTCTTGTATCTGATGGCAAGTCCACTAATTTAGTTTTACCTATAATGTATCTCAACAAAAATACTATTGATTTTTTTAATTGTGCACTAAATATTTCTTCCTTATAAAGATAATCAGCCTTATTATTGGATCCGTTGGGATCGGAATGGAAAAAGCTTAAAAAGCCTTTTTTTCCGCAAAATATAACAAAGGTTTATGTAATTTTAAAAACTTCATTAACATCAAAGGTTATCAATAAAAATTTCCGTACAAACATACGGAATACATCTATTACCTCATTCACATGAAGCCGACTGGACTGGACTGGAATAGTCCTAATTCGGATAGTACCGCCCAAGTGTTCACATGCGATGGACTGGATTAAATCGACAAGAGAGACATCTTTCTATTGACAGTTCTTAATCTAAAGTCACCTCTCTTTTGAAGTTATATTTGCAGGTATTGAAAGACGGATCATGAAAAGAAGTATAATTTTACAATTTCTAAAATATTGTATAAAAGCACGAAGGTGTTCGAAGCGAAAAATGAAAGTATACCGTAAAATATCCAAACGTAAATCCACTTCTATCCACTCAAGTGTTCACATGTGATTAATTCCACTCCACTTCCGAATTAACGCCAGTGTAGGTAATTCCAGTCCGGATGGTGTTCACATGGCGAATTATCTCACTCCGAAGTACGCTAATCCACTCCAGTCCGCTTCATGTGAACGGGGTATATAACGCCATTGTCAAAATTCAGTGAAATCAGAGCAATCTCAGAACAGTATTTAAAAATTTTAAAAGGATTTCAATAGATTTTCTTAATGATAAGAAAATTTTAGACCCTTCTATATTCCGGACAGAACGGATTCGATTTAATTAGGCGTAAGATTGTACGAATTGACGAATGTTTTTTAGGAATCTCAATAATTATTGGGTTGGCAGTGGCGGGTGGGGGGGGGGGGGCAAACCGCATTTTAGTTACGCCAATGATCGTATGTACAATTGGAATGCAGTAATAAATTTTATATTTTATAAAAAAAGTTGGAATCTTAAGAACTGACAAATCTGTGGTGTATAAAAATCTTAAAAGTTTATTTCTTGGCGAATTTTTATTTCATGTTATTCTTTTTAAATTGGAGAAATAAATACTGTAAAAATTCTCTCTATTCTGAGTAGTTTCCTTGAATCAAAGTAAAAATTGCAACAATTTATATTGCGGGCATAGAGTTTTAAATTTATTAATACCAATTATTAAATTTTATGAATAATAAAAAAAAACATTCTTCTGAGTGATGATATTTTCAATCCTGATCGATTAAGGTAGTCAGTTTGGGAATCATAACAAATTAATGAATGTATGAATACTGGAATAGGTTTCTAAAATTATCAATGACGAATGCATTATACTTTCCTAAATAAGCGAGCAAAATTGTTTATACTCTGATGTCAGAATACGTCAACTATTATTTAACTATATTATAAATTTAGTCGCCCAAGTAGAAATGCGAATTACCTATCACATCGGTCAAGTATCTATCCAAATACCCGAATCATGCTTGGTCTAATATGTGTCAGTCCTACATACTTTAAAAAATTCATTTCAATACGTGCATTTTACATTTTACTTTTTTAATTAATAAAAACAAAAATAAATAAAAACCATTTCCGTATTAAAAATAAATGTTAAAGCAAACAAAATTTCAAATATTTCCTTTTATATGTGACAATTTCCCTTCTGTAAATAGTTTCACATTTTGTGGCAGCACTAATCGCTCGCAACATAACAACCATATTATATGTTAGCTTCACTTTTTCCGGGCTGTCATCACTCTATTGAAGTCTGTGATTGCATCTAAAAATAACTCCGGTCTGCCACCAAAGTGAATAAAAATTCTGCCTAAACATTGTCGGTAAGTTTCTAGGAAGAAATGAATGCTTATTCCTTTAAGGCATATAAAAATATATAAATATTTCCAGTAATTTTCAAAGAAAGAATTGAGGCCTTTGGGAATTCCTACATCAGGTTTAGACATCGATGATTTTACTTTGGAGCGAAGTATTGCTGGCTTACGCTTTGATTACGTCAGCAAGTCGAGGCATACTAGTTATCTGTCTACGACTTTAATTTCCTATTTCCACGTTTTTAAATTAAGCCTAGTATCGAGTTCGAGTAAAATTTGTTCCATACAAATTTTAGCGCTGGTAAAATCGCAAGTAAAAATTTTACTGATGATTATACTAGTACTGCACTACGGAGTTCACTGCTAAAATGTGAATATTTCTCTATTTTAAGATAGGTGGCACATTGTATGTCTCCACTCATTTTGCTGTGAATTTGAATGCGCGGAGCATTAAAATTATGACATTTCCTGTTTCTATGACAATTTCAGATTTTTTTTTAATTTATTCTAGGTTTTAATTTCTCTTGTCAATTTTCAGATTGTTTTTGTTAATTTATTGAAGGATTTAATTTCACTTGATAATTTTCAGATTAATTAAGTCCATTTTTAATTGTTAATTGTACAAAATGTTTTCTAAACTTCATAAATAATTTGAAATTTTTCAGCGATAAAATTCTTAAACATCTGTCACTTTCTTTTCTCCAAATTAACACGTCAAAATTTTACCAGCGATCTTAATGTGAAAATATTTGTAGACAGCGTTAAATTTTACTTTGTCCAAACTCGATACTAGGCTTTAGACTACATATTTCATATTCACAGTAAATTTTTTTTACTTTTATGCCTACTCTCACAATAGTACCTAGTATCACTTCCAAGTTCATGTATTACACTCCCCTTTAATTTTGCATTGTTTTTGTTTTACACGCTTCTTTAACTTTAATCAATTGGTTCTCCATTTCAAGGCGCTGTGTTAGGTACTATTGCTACTAATGATCTGCCAGCTTTCTGTTTGAGATGTGTTGAAGCTAAGGAACGGGCTCTGATGGCATTTTTCCCAAATATATAAAAATTATTTTACCTTGGATACTCCACCCTATTATTAATATTATCAGTACCTGCATCACTACTTTTCAGTTTCCTTCTAGTTGGAAAATCGCTACGCTACGCCAAAGATCCTGGAGACTTCCGGAAAGGCAGCTTGTTATGCTTTCTGGCCAAAGTGATGGAAAAGTTGTTGACCTGGCAAATCGTTCAATATCTTGAAACCAATAACTTGCTAAAGTCATGCAAATCTGGTTTCCGCAAATCGCATATTTTCAAAACTGCTCTTTTACGAGTTACTACCGATATACACAGATCACTAGATAAGGATGATGTGTCCTTGTTATATTTAATTTTTCTAAAGTGTTCGATTCGGTACCCTACTCTAAATTATTTGCGAAGTTGTCCAGTAACTTTCAGTTTCATTCAGTTGCAGTTTCCCTTATTGGCAGTTTTTTGTCTGCCAGGTTGCAGCGTGTAAGGATAGGGGACAGTTTTTCTGATGCTTTGCCACTTACCCTTACTCGTGGTGTGCCTCAGAGATTTATTTTGGGCCCTTTGCTTTATAGCATGTATATCTATGATCTTCCCGAGGTTATTGAGGATTGTAAAATTCGCATATATGCTGATGATGTGCAGTTATATATTGATCTAGTGGGGGATTGTATCGATCAATTAACGTCTGATTTGATGAATGTCTCGAGTTGGGCGACTAATAATGGTTTACGACTGCACGACTGCAACCCCAAAAATCCCAATGCATTCCATTTTATCGACGACCTATTGAAGTTTCTGATTTATCTGATGTATAATTTACTGATCGTGTGCGAAACCTAAGGGTATTTCACAACTCCTTGATGAAATGTTGTAATCAGACTAGTCATATGTTGAGAAAAGTTTATGGTTGCCTTCGGCGGTTGTGGTTGTCTTCCGCAATTTTACCTTTCGCCATTCATTCAATGCTAGTAAGGTCCTTGCTTCTACCCTAACTTACAACTAGCTGTCTATTAGTCCCGCATTTGGATTCTGTATGCTCGCTGAAACTAACAGTTGCATTCAATAACTGTACGAGGTTCGTTTGTGGTCTAAGAAGATTTGATCATATGTCACCGCATAGTAGCCATCTGCTTGGTTGTCCTCTAATGGAATATTTAAGAACTAGGCTCCTTGCATCCTTTAATACCATTAATTATTTCACCAACTAGAATTACTAAATCCTGGCAGACTTTTCAACTTATTGATAACCAGGTTTCAACATACCGTAATGGAGGACACTGGAGATTTATGGCACATAGTTACACTGACATGACTTAAAAAATGCTTCTGTTTTATAGGGAGTGGTCTTAGCAATGATCTAGTTCCTGTAATTTTAGATTGTTTTTATGTTTGTTAATATTATATTATCCATCTCCTCATGTTTATATAAATCGCTATAATCTTTATAATCGATTTATATTTTACTTATACGTTTTACTTTAAGTGTTAAGATTAAGTTTTTAGTAAGCTACGCAGAAAGCGTTGTGCTGACCCCATACATCGATTCTATTTTCAGGGCATGTATCGCTTTTGGATATGTCCCTGAGATGTGGAGGAAGCTGAGGGTTGCCTTCGTTCCGAAGCCTGGTAAGGTTTTCTACATGGACCCGAAGAGTTTTCGAACCATACACCTCTCCTCATTCCTTTTGAATTGCCCGGAGAGGCTTGTAGATGAATATATCAAAGGAGTACCCCTAAAGGCTTCTCCCTTAAATACCTCAGAGCATGATTACCGGATGGGCAGATCTACGAAGGCCGCTCTCCACTCAATGGTTACTGTCATTGAGAGGGGACTGGGACTGTTTAACTTGCGAGCCTTTCTGGACATCGAGGGCGCTTTTTACAGGGCCACCCCCCAAGTCGCTATGTGAGGCAGCTCGTCGGCATGGTGTTGACCGCACTGTAGTGCGATGGATCGACCAAATGCTAAGACGACGACACTGATCTGCGTAGTTGGGCGGTCGAACCTCTTTCAGTCTGCAGGTGGAGAGAGGCTGCGCGAAAGGTGGCGTGCTTTCCCCATTACTCTGGTGCATGTTGGTTGACTCACTCGTCACCGTGCTGAAGAACGTGGGATAATCATGTGAAGCGAATGCGGATGACATCCCTCTGCTCATTTCCAGACACAGCATGGCTGCTGCCTGCGCCTTCTTGCAACGAGGCCTCAATATTGTTGAGGACTGGTACACCCATCATAGTGTGACAGTGAACCCATCAAAGACCTGCTTGGTGCTCTTCTCCAGAAGACGTAAACCTGGGTACTTTGTCCTTCCAAAGCTTTTTGGACACATTCTGCAACTCTCTTCTCTTGTGAAGCATCTTGGAGTCTTCCTTGATTCGAAGCTGACATGGAGATTGCACGTAGAGGAAAAAGTTAATGCAGCTATAAGGGTCCTCGCTCAATACAGGAGAAGCTTTGGTTGCACATGGGGCATGAGACCGAGGGTTATGCATTGGACCTCTATCGTCATACCCATGCTCACATATGCCTCCTGTGTATGGTGGCCCAGAACGCTTGTGGGGACTGCGATTCGGAAGCTGGCGGGCCTGCAAGGCCTTGCCTGCTTGGGAATTACGGACTCCATGCGATCTACGGCTACTGCGGCTCTTGAGGTCTTACTCAATCTGCCACCCCTGGATCTTGTCACTCAGGCAGAGGCCAAAGTGGGCCGTGAGCAGATAGTGCTCATGGGGATGTTGGGAGGACGGCTGGACTGGCACTGCTCATTGCTCTCTGGCGTATCGGCTGGACTTGGAAAACCCTCGAGCCGGTGTGCTACGGGATGCGATGGTACCTGAGCTTCTTTTCGGGCGTCGCTTCTTTGTGAGTTTTCCTGTAACGGATTCGTGGTTTGAGGGTGGTACCTTATTGAGCCTTCTCCAGTCTGCTCTAAAAATTCTTACCGATGACTCTCTCACTAATGAGGGAGCTGGGGCGGGTGTCTACATTCCTAATCCTGATTTTAAAATGGATTGCTTACTTGAAAGACGCATCACTGTCTTCCAGGCTGAAGTCTTCGCCATACAAATGGCAGCGAAGTTATCCCGTTATATGGACATAAAGGGGAACGTTATTTCTTTCCTTTCGGATAGTCAAGCAGCCTTCAAGGCTCTGCGTGGCTCTCGGATAACGTCTAAGTTACTGGGGGATTGCAGGTCATCATTGGATAAGGTGTGTATTCACAACAAAGGGTCCTTCCTGTGGGTTCCTGGTCCCGCCGTAAGCGTTGCCACCTCGAGTATCTGGTCTCTCGTCAAACCGGATGTTCGTAGGAATAATCAGCAGAGATGGGAGAATCTGAGTACTTATAGGTGTTCAAAACTGTTTCTTGATGGGCCCGTGTTGAATATCTCCGATTTTCTCATGGGGCTCGGAAGGAAACATTGTAGAACTGTGGTTGGCATCATCACCGGCCGCAACTCACTTCATGCTCATCTAACAATGATGGTAGTTGTTGACAGCCCTGAGTATATCTCCTATCTGGAGGGAGAGCCTGAGACATCCGAACACTATTTGTGTTGTGATTCAGATGCCCAATGCCCCGAATCACAACCATAATACCGATACATCAATATATCGTCCAATACGATATATTGATGTACCATTAATTGACCCTGAAAATAAAAAAAATATTTCATTTTTAAATCTCATTCAAAATTTAAAATGCATTTAGAAATGCATTCCTATATTATAACAAAATGCAATTTAGCATGAATGTTATCAGACACACATTCCACTCACACGGTATACACACTTACCTACATACAGTGTCTTCTTACTTTTTTTCCGTATGTACTATGTACATACGTACATTACCTACTTAATCCAATCTAATTGTATGTATATAGATACATACAATTATCAAAACTATTCGCGCCTTCTTAAAATTAATATTTCAAGACGGGCGCACAAGTGCATATCGGATTACAGTTTCCATTGATGCATATAGCTCGCATCAAAAAACTTTTGCATTTTCTCACGTACGTCTTTTCAACGTCGTGAGAAAACAATAAAATATAAAAAGCTTTTGCAAGATATCGTGGGTACCTGGGTGCAATTTGCCCAAACCTCGAGGAGTCCGTTTTTTAAGCCCGTCGAGAATAGTTTCGCTTTTCAAAAAAGAAATCTCAGATTAAAAAAAAAGTGAAATACTAAAATTAGGAAATCTCTTCGAAACCTATTAAGGTGTTCGAAACCTATTAAGGTGAATCTTAAAAAGCTTAGAAATATAATAAAGTGAAATACACTAAATTTAGAAATCGGTTCTTCAAACCAATTAAGGTGAATCAGACATAGTTTATTATAAGAAAAAGTGGAATACTAAAATTTTGGAATCCTTTTTGAAACAAATTAAAGTCACACTTATGCCAATCAATGTGAAACTGATAATGTTTAAATGAAATTAAAGTGGAACTGCTAAAATCGGTTACTATTGAATAAAGAAAATTACATATTTTTTTAATAACTGCTTTAAATTTTCACCCTTGGATCTCCCTCTTAACCTTAAAAGTGGTGTGCTCTTCGCTTGGAGCACGGCACATCATAGCACACAACATTTTGGTGGCAGCTTCTTCAACACATTTTAGAAACAATCTCGCGCAACTATTGCCCATCTTCATCACCAACATCTTCAACCTAGTAGCAGTACCTACTTATCGGAATAAAGCAAGAAAAATAGCGACTGGAAGAGCAGATAATTAATAAGGTAGAAACAATTTATTTTCCAAGAAAAGAAACCAATTATATATATCTATATAATATTATGTTGTGTAAGATAACACAAAAATTTTTCTTTCGGACTTCAATTTTGGATACACGGTAAAAAAATATAATTTGTATAGTATATTTTATAATCCGTACAGTGTACACATACATTTAACCTTTTGGATACATACATACCCTTTTGCTCTTAATAAACTTTATACCAATATAATTAGACTCCTATATAAAATACATACACAATATTTACATACTTATTTAATATTTTTGTTTAATATTATTAACCACATTAATAGCAAGAGTAGAGGAAATATAGAATCCGTTCTTTCTAGAAGCGACCTCTGCGGCAAGACTTCGTGAGCTTGCTGGCCAGAGGACTTCGAATAAAATCAATAATCGATCCCCTGCGAAAGGACTTTGTGAGCCTATCGCTCAGAGGAAAGATATTGATTGGAGGAACTATCAATAGATAATTCATTAGCATATTTCATGGTAATCTACATATCTCCTGATTGTTTCCATATTTACACATTTTCTAGTTTTTCCTCTTTCATATTTCCCGGTTATTCACATATTTACATACTTTTTTTGTCAAAATATAGATACGGAAAGCCAACATAAGTGACCTAAAAATAGAAAATAACAATAGATTATAAAAAAAAAAGAGGAAGATAATAATAAGTTACAAATAAATTAAAACCAACTCCAAGCTTAATTTACCTTGCTATCTGACTAATTCAGTTATAGACCTTTATTTAAAACAAATAATAAATAATTTCAATGCAATTTAAGCACGTACATACCTTTTCCACACGGAGAATTTAATTTTTAATTTCTCAATCTAATTCATTGTTTTACTCCAAAGATAATTTTAATTCTAATTGAAATCAAGTGTTCTTATTTATTCACGCAATTTTTTTTTGTTGTGTTTCAAAATTGCATTTGCTAAATTCTTCCCAATATTTACGTCCTATATAATTGGCAGACAGAACAAACGACGAGCTTTGCTTGTCACAAATACAAAAAAACAAAGAAATCAGAAAAATATTAAAGGAATACCACAGTACTAACAAAAAATACAGAACTCCAGAATTAGTTTCCGAAAAGATCAAAAAATTAGAAGAGTACTGGACAGACTTTGAAGAAACAGAATCCATTATCCAAAGACGTAAAGATTTCGATGAAACTCATGACTATTTTAAACAATCATGCTCTGATAAGACAGAGGATTGGTACAACCTAATCAAAGCAACACTGTCTGATAGATTGAAATCAATTTCTAGCCATGCGGATAACGAAAGCAACCCATTTTATTTCCCTGCTCCCAAAATTTCACAAAAGAGTACCAATACTGAAGCTATGCAGGAATGTGGAGACCAGGATCAGTCTAATGCAATACGATTTAGACTGCAAGAAGATAGACAAAAATTTATAACACATATTATCCAGTCTATCAATCTTACCATCAACCAGATGAGAATGGAAACAAAAAGTGGCGAGTAGTGGTAGACTTTCATCGTATTAACGACATTACTATTGGCGATGCGTACCTGCTGCCTAATATCACTGATATATTAGACCAGTTGGGGAAATCGAAATATTTTACCACACTCCACTTAGCCAGTGGATTTCACCAGATAAAAATGGACTCGAAGGACAGGGAGAAAACTGCCTTTAGCACACCCTATGGCCACTACGAATACAATTGTATGCCATTTGGTTTAAAAGGAGCCCCTGCTACTTTTCAACGAGCCATGAATAATGTCTTATCTTGCTTTCAAGGCATCTATTGCTTCGTATACATCTACGATATTGTAGTCCATGGATACAATCTCAAAGATCACAATTCCAGACTCACAGCAGTATTTAGCCGTCTCCGCAACTTCAATTTGAAACTCCAACCCGACAAGTGCCATTTCCTTAGGAAAGAAATTATGTATTTAGGGCACATAATTACAGAAAATGAAGTCAAACCAGACCCAGCAAAAATCAAGTCAGTTCAGTCCTATCCCAGACCCAAGAAGGAGAAAGAAATTAAAGCCTTCCTTGGTTTCGTCGGCTACTATCGCCGCTTTATACCAAACTTTTCAAAAATAGCTAAACTACTTACAACTCTTTTAAAGAAAGATATCTCTTTCAAATTCGACGCAATTTGTGACGAAGCATTTTGCGAATTACGCAATAAACTTATTTCAGCACCAATTTTATCATATCCCAATTTCGACAAAGAATTTTTTGTCACCTCCGATGCCAGTGACTACGCCATCTGAGCTGTTCTTTCACAAGTTGATGATCAAGGAGATCATCCAATTGCATATGTTAGCCGAGTTCTCAATGGCGCGGAAACTCGTTACTCAACTATAGACAAAGAGCTCTTAGCTATCGTTTTCGCAGTTGAGCAATTCAGACCATACGTTTATGGTAGACAGTTTACAATTATAACTGACCACAAACCATTAGTATGGCTCATGAATCTAAAAGACCACTCCTCAAGACTGACGAGATGGAGAATACGTCTTGAGGAATAGGACTACAAGATAGTCCATAAATCAGGTAAGCTCAATACAAATGCAGACGCTCTCAGTAGACCTATTCCAGATGGTAGCGAACATTTCGCAGAACCTACCACCTGCGTAAATGTGGTAACAAGGAATAATGCTAGAGCTCAGGCAAATCTGAACATTTCCGACACGAGTATTATTACTCCAAACCCAGCTCCATCGTCATCAAACAATTCCTCAGTCATAATAACTGAGACTAATTTTCCTCTTTTACTGACTAAAAATGCGAATCCTAAATTCTTCATCTTGCCAATGCAAGATACAGAACTTGAAAGAGTGTTGGATTCGAAACTAAAACTTTCAGATAAATCTCCACTTTTAAAAACTGAACTGAACTTCTTCAAGAAAAAAGACTCCACAATAATGATATCAAAAATTAATTTACCTTGTCGATCTCAAAGAGATAGATCAGACCTCGAAAAGATTTTAACTGAGATCTGCTCATATACAGAAGCAAATCAGTTAAATCAATTAAATATCTCCTTCCCAATTTTAGATATACAGAATCTAATAATTATTAAAATCGCTTTTACCCACATCTTCGCTAATCAACAAATAAACATCAAACTACATCAAGATTCGATAAAATATTTATCTGATAAAGATGACATCGAACAAGTTTTGAAGGATTTTCATTCACGTACAATTAAAAGAACCAAAAAGCAATTCTACTGGCCTGGCATGTCAGACGACATCGTAAAGCATGTAAGGAAATGTAAACTTTGTCAGGTAAACAAAATATCCAGAAATCCAAAAATTCCAATGAAAATCTCGAGCATTAGCTCCAAACCTTTCGAAAGAGTGTACCTAGATGTTGTAGGACCTCTCCCAATTTCTCATTCTGGAAACAAATATCTCCTTAAATTCCAAGACGACCTCTCAAAATTTTCTGAGGCTATTCCCATAGTCAACACCGAATCTAAGACATTAGCGGAAGTCTTCACGACAACGGTAGTTTGTTGGCATGGTATTCCAGAAAGTATCCTCACAGATCAAGGTTCTAACCTCATAAGTGGCATGTTCGCCGAGATATCTAAATTACTAAGAATAAATCTACTTAAAACGACTCCATATCATCCTCAAACGAATGGTGCATTGGAAAGAAGTCACAGAACCTTAGCAGAATATCTCCGATCTTATGTAGCAAAAGATCCACAAGACTGGGATACATGGATTCCTTATCCCATGTTTGTCTACAATACAATCCCTCAATCGAGTACTAATTATACTCCTCGCGAACTCCTATACGGATTCCCAGCCGAAATACCGAACAATTTGAAATCTTCTCCAACCGTTTGCTATAATTACGACAATTATGCAAACGAGTTAAAAGCGCGTCTACAGCATAGCTTCGAAATAGCTAAAAACATAGCCATGGCAAAGAAAGAAAGATCAAAATTGCAATACGATAAGAACTCCGTCCAAAAATCCTTTATGGTAGGCGTTAATGTCCTACTTAAGAGTAGAGTCAGATATAATAAGTTCTCACCATTATGCTCAGGCCCATATGAGATAATGGAGATTAATTCCCCCGAAAATTCTACTATTAAAATCAATAATAAAAAGAAAAGAGTCCATAACAATGACGTAAAACTTTTCTCAGAGTAAAAACTTCATCATCTTTAAATATCATTCAGAGATACATATTAACATAGTGTCATCTTCCAGGTTTCCAAAATGATGCATATAGCATTCATTCTAATTTTCATCCCCTTAACCTACGGCTGTTACAAAAAATCTTATATTAGCAAACATAGAATATAAGAATACTTGTGACCCAAAATAGAAAACAAAGAGCACTTTTCAATGCTATAGGCACAATCTCTAAAGATCTTTTCGGCACATTAGACGAAGATGATGCCAAGATTTATGACGAGAAGATCCGTAACCTCACCCTTAACCAAAACTTCCTCCTATCACTTATGAAAAGCCAAACTGCGATAGTCGAAGCAACCGCAAATGTTTTCAATAAAACTAAAGCCGCAATTGAAAAGGAATTCATGGTCATGCATAAAAAACAAATATCAGTGCAGATAGCCACATCATTGATGGAAAATAGGTCACTTGATAACAAAATATCAATTAAACTGGAATCACTCATTTCACTAGTCTCACTAATGGCATTCAGATACCAAAATACCCAGGCAGAATTAATAGATCTTCTTACGGATTCAAGGCATGGAAAAGTTCATCCTACACTAATAACGCTTCTGTTAACTTTAAATAAACTTTTTTTTTATTTTATTAAAAACAAGGCAATATATGGTGTGCCTTCCAATTATATATAACGACGCATGTAGATAAGTTTACCTATAAAATAACTGTCCAGAATCTCAATTAAAATTTATTACAATTGGAGAAAAAAAGTTTTCTTCTATAAAGAATAAAACTTTCTTTTCCCCAGGGGGAGGGATGTTGTGACTCAGGTGCCCAATGCCCCGAATCACAGCCATAATACCGATACATCAATATATCGATACGATATATTGATGTACCATTAATTGACCCTGAATTTGAAAAATTATTTCATTTTTAAATCGCATTCAAAATTTAAAATGCATTTAGAAATGCATTCCCATATTATAACAAAATGCAATTTAGCATAAATTGCACTTTGTTATCAGACACATATTCCACTCACACGGTATACACACTTACCTACATACAGTGTCTTCTTACTTTTTTTCCGTATGTACTATGTACATACGTACATTACCTACTTAATCCAATCTAATTGTATGTACATACATACATACAATTATCAAAATTATTCGCACCCTCTTAAAATTAATATTTCAAGACGGGCGCACAAGTGCATATCGGATTACAGTTTCCATTGATGCATATAGTTCGCATCAAAAAACTTTTGCATTTTTTCAACGTCATGAGAAAACAATAAAATATAAAAAAGCTTTTGCAAGATGTCGTGGGTACCTGGATGCAATTTGCCCAAACCTCGAGGAGTCCGTTTTTTAAGCCCGTCGAGAATAGTTTCGCTTTTCAAAAAAGAAATCTCAGATTAAAAAAAAAGTGAAATACTAAAATTAAGAAATCTCTTCGAAACCTATTAAGGTGTTCGAAGCCTATTAAGGTGAATCTTAAAAAGCTTAGAAATATAATAAAGTGAAATACACTAAATTTAGAAATCGGTGCTTCAAACCAATTAAGGTGAATCAGACAAAGTTTATTATAAGAAAAAGTGGAATACTAAAATTTTGGAATCCTTTTTGAAACAAATTAAAGTCACACTTATACCAATCAATGTGAAACTGAAGTTTAAATGAAAATTAATGTGGTACTGCTAAAATCGGCTACTATTGAATAAAGAAAATTACATATTTTTTTTAATAACTGCTTTAAATTTTCACCCTTGGATCTCCCTCTTAACCTTAAAAGTGGTGTGCTCTTCGCTTGGAGCACGGCACATCATAGCACACAACATTTGTGTGAGTGTCCGGCCTTCGCTCGAAGCAGACTGTGTACTCTAGGGTCTGTCCTTCTATCTGTAAATGAGCTAAAAAACCTTCCTCACCAAGACCTGAAGCGCTTCATTAAGAGGACAGGAAGGTTTTGTTGAATGGGCTTTTAGCAGGACAGCACAATGGGCCGCTATGGCCTCCGTGTTTGGGATGGGTATCTCCTGTTCCCTTGCCTCTATAATAAAAAAAAAGCTACTTAGTCCAACGTGCTTTGTACTAAAAAGGTGTGTAATCTTATTGTACCATAAGCCTAAAATAAATTTGAATTTGAATTTGATTTATATCTTTGACCGAAAAACGTGGCACGACATTTGCTTGCACTCATAAATATTTGCTATTGTGACCGAGAGATGATGAGAATCAGATGATCTATAAGTTTTAAAAATTTGACCACAGCTTGCAATCAAGATGCCTATTATAAGCTATAACGTTGAAGATGATTCTGAAAACCCTCCTATAGACTGGTTTTCAGAAAATGACGATTTTATTTGAAGTTAACAATCATTAAAAGCTGTAGATGGAGGACAGGATGATAACTGCGGGGAAACGGATTTTGAAATTGGAAAACTGAATGTCTTAAAATAAGAACTGTCCTAGTAAGTAACGGAAGGTTTTTAAAACTTTACTATATTAATACAATTGTGTAAAACACAATTGTTTTGTTTTTGTTTTGTCTATTCATTAGTAATATTGTATAAAAAATAATTTTAAAATAAATATGTTTTTTCCGGAAGGACAATCGACTTTGTTTTTTTAATTGAAGCCATCACCTTTTTGAACAGTAGAATCTCTCAGTTTCCTACTAGCTAATTTCCATAAACTAGAAAAATATTGCAGCGTTGTAGTACTTTTGTCTTGGTGTCTGAAGTATTTTTGACCGAAGTCCAATATTGGAGACTTCTCATAATCCTTTTTTCATGGACTAGTTTATGTATATGTCAGTGTTAATAGAGCTATCAAAGAAAAGGGCCGACTGCTCTGACCACACTGAAAAATTGCCTGCCAAACAAGAACTTTGCGTTTTATCTCTTGCATTACAAAATTGAGATCCAGCAAGAGTACTGAAACCATATTTAAAGTATGATTCATCGTCCATTACAATACAGCTTTTGCTTGATTAACGAATGTCTGTCCCATATATGGACTGATATCTACGTCTGTCCTTCTGTTCAAGGTAAGGTTGACATATTGAATGAGATAATCTCTTATTTGTTTAATAAATATCTTCCCCTTAAAGTTAAGCGTGTAAGTGTTAGTAGTTCTCCCTGGTTTAGTCACACAATTCGTACTCTAATAGTAGAAACAGAATTCTTATATCGGCACTGGGGGCGACTTAGAACTGAGTATGCTCGATCTCTATACAAATGCGCTCGGAACAGGGTCACTTCTGAGATTCGGTTAGCGAAGCGTCTATATTATAGCATCATATTTAATCCTAACCTGCCTTCCAGAATTTTGTGTGGTAATCTGAGGAAAGCTGGAGTTTGCCCTGACTTGAATCCTGAAAGATCATTTGAACCTGAGGTCTTTAATAAGCACTTCACTACATATTCTGGTACTGCTGTTTTTCCCTCATAGCTCACGTGTATTGAGACCTATCCCTTGCGTGAGCATTCTTAGCTTCCTAGAGAAGGTCTTGGAAAAACTTACTTATTACCAAATTCAGGAGTTCTTAGATCAAAATAATCTGCTCCGCGATATCAATCTGGTTTCCGTGCAATGCACAGTTATGAGACTGCCTTGCTAAATGTATCTAATGATCTCCGTTTGGCTCTTGATGCTTTTCTTATAAGATTATTCACAAGCTTTTGATAGCATTATGTACCCTACGCTACTCCGTAAATTGTATGTTAACTATTGCTTTTCTTTTTCTCACAAACCATTTTCAACAAGTAAACGTTAATGGTATTCAATCCTCCTTCTTACCTTTGCTTCAGGGTGTCCTGCAAGGATCTGTATTAGGACCTCTCCTATTTAGTGTATACATTAATGATATCGGTGATATCGTACATAATGTACAGTTACACCTATATGCCGATGATGTTCAACTGTACTTTAGTAGACCTCTTGGGTTGATTGAGGATTGTGCTTGCAGAATCAATGATGATATCGCTGCAATTCATAGATGGTCAGTTGATAATAAGCTTTCTTTCAATCCTAATAAATCAGAGTGTTTGGTGTTGTACGGCTCACCTCCTGATATTCGATGGTATATCCGTCATGTTACCTTTTGTTAACTCGGTATCTAATCTGGGAGTGAAGTTCAACTGTCGCCTGAAATATTGTCATCATGTTAAGAGTATGTTGGGCAAAATTTATGGTGGCTTCCGAAGACTTTGGCTATTTGCTAACATCTTACCTACAAATTCACGTTTGAGATTTGTTAAGACCCTTTTGTTGCCTTATTTTTCTTACGGCAATCTAATTTACCCAAAACTTGACTTCCTGTGCAAGCACAGGGTGGAAGTTACTTTTAATGATTGTTTGCGATTCATTTTTAATCTGCGCATACTATATCTGGCCACATTACTCCTGCTAGAAACTCGTTACTGGCATGCTCAATTCAAATTTATTTCAAACGGAAGGCATCAATCTTCCTATTCAATTTAATAGAGACTAGAAAACCCATGTATCTTTATGAACAAATAGAATTTCTGCATTCTAGGAGAGGAGCGATCTTACATATACGGCGTTTTAGTACATTGACTTATGAGGGATTTCACTTTGTCCAAATTGTTCGTGTATGGTTTTTGTCGACGAATTCAAATAGTATTTGTATGATTGTATCCTTTGAGTGTTATGGGATATTAGGTATGACTATGCAAGATTTTCTTATTTCTTTTATTTGTTATTAAGATCATTTTATTTAGTTGTAATTTTCTTTTACTTCCTCAATATATTTTTTGCTTGTCTTTCCTTTTACTTAGCTATAGTATACATTTTCTAAACATTATGTTTTTTTTCACTGATTTCCGAGTAGCTTGACTAGCTTATATAGAGTAAAGATTTACATCTTGTGTACTTAACTGATTAATAAATGAATTGAAGTGAATTGAATGGAATTTATTTTACAAAGTCCATAAAATCATGACCTACAGTAGACTACAAAAGGGTGCATTACTTTCCAGGATAGTCCTTATGATAGCTTGGAGTACGTTACCGGATACGTTATATAAAAGACGTATCCAAAAGATGAAATACAAAATATGCAAAATAATAAGTCTCACGAATATTCATGGATAGACGAAATTTCCGAAGGTGGGCTTGTAAGGCGTGGCAGTTTAATACTAGCAAAGTTTGCGGAAATGGAAGAAATATTCCTGAATATTAACAAAGAACTTATTTATACCTCTAACGGTTATTTGAACAAACACCTTATATTTTCGTATTAAGTATTCAAATAGAAAGAAAGAAGAATATAAACGCGGAAGAAAAACAAAGTTAAATATAATAATTACTAGAACAGAAAATGTTATTTATTTCAATTATTCCTACACTCATCTTAAAAGTTTCTCGTTATGACGTCACAGAAAGCTTTAAGGAGCTTTAATTTTATACCAGCCAATCTTATATTCTTTGTACCATGGTTCGACCAATATGCCGTTCTTCTCAAGTACCTTCTTAAATCCAAATATATAAATTTGAAAGCTAGGCAATATTATTTTATTTACATACGTCCGTTCCCAGCGGGAAATGGAGTACTCCCAAAAATGAGCGCTCCTCTGGCTTAACGAAGCTTTTTTGTCATTCAGTATCTCTGAAACTATTAGAGGTAGTCCTTCCTGCCATATATTTATTTGTTTGTTTGAATAGCTACTATACCTATCAATTGTTTCAGTATGGCCGTTTAAATGCGATACAATACACCATTTACTTACTACGATACAATTAAAAGATAGTGGAACTATTCTATGTTGTCGGAATTTTTACATTCAAATTGGCTTCCTGTAAACAGAATGCCCGACTGTTGCTGGACAACGGTAGTGCTCGAACTCACCCATAGAAGTATTAGTCAGTCAGTTGGTATGTTACCTATTTCACTTCCGATACATTAAATCAGCTGCTGTCGCCTTATGTATACATAATACAAAACTCTCATTGCTTAATCGAAAACTGCTTAATTTGGTGATGAGAGGAAACCTTCAAACATTGAAAATATTAACCTTGAGAGTGGTTAGTTGTACAAATTGTTCTGCTTGCCATGATAACACCATTTCGTTTTATTTAATTGTCCAAAAAGTCATGTCTTCGACTCATCTCGAAGTGAACATATATAGTATGTCATGTCATACGAGATTAAATTCAGTGGACATCGACGACTGCGTGTGTAGCTATGACAAAGTAAATGCAGTGATTGACTCAAATTGGGCTTAATTTCTTCTTCCTCTTGAACACTTAACTTACTTATTCGGAGGCATATGGTTGCGACCAGGCCGATTTATTTTAGTGAATTAAGAGGTTGCGTGCTGAACACTCACTCGGCTAGAACTTATGGCTAGCTTTAGCCAGCCGGTAGAGCATACAAGACCATGTCACGCATAAATTCAGCACATATTCTTGCGCCTCTCATACTGGTACTTGTTGTATTCTTTATACTCTGAGAAATTAAGATTAATTTTGAGAACTCCTCAAACTCTTGAAATCTAGGTAGTTCCAATTTGTTGCGGATGAATCTCTTATTTCGCCAGTAGAGTAGAAGCATACATTCACCTCATATCCAGTTAGAAGCATTCTTAAGAATTGAAAAAAACAGCGATTGTCATATGCAAAATGTAAGTACCTGTTAGAAATAGATCATCACTTGTAATTTACTTCCTTCTGTGATAAAGAGAAAGCAAACTTATTGAAGGAAAAAACTGTTATGACTGGTTTTCTAGCTTAAAGATGCTGTAGGCAGAAAGAATCAACTGCAATTCGTTTCAGAGTTTTTTAATGTTAAAAACGTGTTTAGATTTTTTCTGCACTGAAACAAGTTTTTACTTCATATACTTCAAGTTATTATGAATTTTCAGCAACTATAACTAATCATTCAACTATGAAAACGTAATCGAAAACACATGAGAATTATCCTAGTGTAAAAGATGTGAAATTTTACTTACAAGTATTATAAATGAGCTTACGGTAGATAGCTATTTCAATCCCATCAACAGATCAAGTTGGTCTGTCAAATCAGAATTAACTTTATTTATTGTGCCAATCCATTTTAAAGACGGAATACATACACTGAATCACATTTTCTGTTATGCAAATTCACTTGTTTCTCTGCATCCGTATATCGTTTAAATTGTTGATTGGCTTCAAATCCGTTAGATAGTGAAAGCTAATAACTTCTAATCTTTGCTAGATTTTTATTTATTGCTAAGAAACCAGTTTTAGTTTCAGTGATTCAAGCAAAAGCATGGTGGTTTCTGATGGGCACCTCATTGAAGCACGTGCAATTTTACATAATTAACAACAATTGTGCACTAAAACAAAAATTTAGAGTTAAGTTCAAGTTCTAATCTAGACTTGTAGTACCCCCATTTACATTAATACGCTGGAGATGTGATCCAGAAACCACGGTCCATAGACACATGGGGGTCGTAGAGATAATAGTCCAAGGCTCCGCTGGTGAATAGGTCGCATTTTCAAAATACTATTTCACTATGATATCACGGTTCACTTGAAATAATATGTTTTTATGCCTTGTTTTAGCATTCATATTATTAATAACATTAATTGAAATGAGTAAATTATTCTATACGCTGTAGGGAAAAAGAAAATTACTTTAGTTAAAACAAAATTTGTTCGTGGTATAATTAATATACCTTATTGTTCTAGAACACATAGAAAAATCAAAACAATCAATAAAGTATTTAGGTTTATTAAGCCAATGAACCAAGGTATTGAAACTTCGACTAAAGTGATAGGCTTAAGCCTAAAAGTACGTAATTAAAAGATGAAATGTGATAATATCTCTATGTAGATTCATATAAGATACATACACCTCTATGTTAAAATAAATGCTAAATTTTAGAAATTATATAAAATCAAATTTTCCAAAGGTGTAAATCAGTTAGATAACCATACAACATGGGGGTGACTATAAGGCAGTTTTAATTCTCAAGATTTAAGAAAAACTTTTTCTCCATTGATTGTTTGCCAATAGCTGATTAATGCAAAATATTTGTGCACCTTCCAATAGACCGGGCAACGTCATTGTACATGACAATGTTTAATGCAGTCAAACATATCATTCGCGGACATATTTAAAAGGAAAGGTCACTATATTGAGCCTTGAGTTACCCCGCAGTTAACAGAATTAATTAAAGAAAACCACCCATTAGAATATACAGCTTGGTAACGACAAGTTAAATATTTATCATTCAAACATGCAACATGTGTATCAAAACATAATATTGTTTGTGCAATAGAAAAAGATGAACGACATCTATTCTATTGGCTCTGGACTATTTTGTGCAGGATAAATGCGGCACCTGTCACCGCCAGGAGGCGCATTTTATCTCAGACAGTGAAGTGAATGTATTAAGCAATTCGGTTTGCGATTATTGGAAGTACAGTATTAGCGATAATTAAAGTAGAGTCGTTTGTGATTGGGAATTTAGGAATTTGTAAAAGTATAGAGTATAGTTAACCCTTAACTGGTATCGCTAAAAAAGGCTACGTAACTGGTATCGGGGGTCAAAAGTGACCCCATATAAAATATGCATGATAATAAAACAATAAGTTTAAGTTTTTAATTTTCTGTTTTATTTATGAAAATCAAACTTATAATCTACACATTAATTAAGTTATTTGGCATATTTTAATCAGAGATTACATGTTTCGTTATCAAAATAGCTAACTTCATCATACTACATATATTTTCTAAGATCTTACTTTAGGTACTCTTAATTATATAAAAACTTAAAATTAACGTAACAAACCTTCTTTATATTGTTTTCGTATATAATCAATATAACAAAAATCAGGAATATCTTCTGAGTTCACATAAAACAAAAAAAAATGACAAACTAAAACAAATCCTCATGGAAGAACTAAAAACTTTACCACAAAAAGTCTAACATTTGGTACAAGTGACCGTTATGGCAGTATGTTCTTTACATGCAGGCACTTCGTACACTTTTTTGAACATTTGACGTCCTTTTTGCGATCGCAATAAGTAACAACTTCCTCTCTTGCGGCCGCTCATTTGAGAGTCAGAAGAAGTAGTAGGTGTGTTTTGTTCCACTCCTATAACTTTCTCTCGACGTTCTTTCAAAAAACTATCTATTCTTTTCTTTAGATCTTCCGAAAAAAATCCTTCTGTCTATCTTGCACAAATGGTTGTACTAACTCGATTCCAATAGCTTTTATATATTTATTTCTCACCTCGCGTTTATTTTTGCGCATAGTCCTACATACGTCAAACCATTTTCTTTTAGCTTATCAACGAGTTCAACTGACGAAAACCAATTATCACCTGTAATGTTTCTATTAGTTTTCATTACAGGTTCCGCCAATATCAAAACGGTTTTTGTAGGTACAGACAATCCATCTCTTCTGTTTGTTTCAGTTTTTCCAGTGTAGATAAACGCATTATATAAATAATGAGTCTTAGCATCGCACAAACACATTACCTTTATGCCATATCTAGCTGGTTTCGACTTCATATATACTCGAAAAAGGCATATTCCTCTGAACGGGCACAGCATTTCGTTCCGAACAGCTATAACTTTTTTGGCAGTTTTCGATGAATTTGTCAAATATCTCCGAAATTAGTGCAGCTCTGTCAGTCTCTTTTCTTACGGCTCTTGTCTCAACATCATCAAATCGTAAAGCCGATAAAAGGAACAGAAACCTTTTCAGGCTCATAGTGACCCTAAAAATGTCACGGCCAGTACCATCTGTAGCCCACAAACTGCCAACATCCTCGTGTCCAGACTTGAAGACTCCAGCAAGCAGCATAAGTCCCAAAAACGCTTTCATTTCTAACAAACCTACATGTTCAGTATGCGATCCCTGGCTTTTATACTTCTCAGTAAATTCTGTGATTTTCTGGTTTGTGTGAAAGCACACAACTTCTATAAGATCATCAGTAAACAATAATTGCCAGGATTCCATCTCGGACATATTCATTTTATTACGCGCTTGTCCTGCAAGGCCCGGAAGGTGTGTAATGATGTTATGCTGTCTTACGCGGGAAGAGCTAGGTGGGTTTTTAGACCACTTGAATCTATTTTTACTTCTATAAAAACCAGAAATTGACCTAGCTTGTTCTTCTTCTTCTTCACTGATTGAACTCGAAGAGTCAGTCTCCCCTTCTATAATACTGTCCTCGGAACAGCTAAGTACATCCGCTTCCTCACAATCGCTGATGTTTTCATGGTCACAAGCAGCTGTTGAGGCATCATGAACGATTTCAGAGTCAGATTCCTGATCTTCGTCTTCCAAGAGTTGTGCAATTTCTCGGTCGTGTAAAAAACCCGACATGGCGACGAATATTTACTGAAAAAATAATAAAACATTACAAAATAACTATTACTATAAAAAGCACACTTCCGGTATCGGGGGTCAGTTTGGACCCCATTAGTATATATACCTCCGTTTCTAGTAACAGTAGAGTGACGCACGTCCGTCAACCGGCGCACCCCGCGACGTATTGAGATTACCAAGGTGCGCAAGAGTGTAGGTGCTTAGACTGTAAAGTTCTGATAAAAAATATGAGCCATTGGGGTCCATTTGGACCCCGATACCAGCTAAGGGTTAAATAAAAGAAGAGCTTGTGAGTGATATTTGAATTATTTTGTTTTGAATAACAAACTAAGGCCAAACTCGTAACAACTGGTGCTAAAACAAAGATTTTGAAAGTGCAGTTAGGGAATCGGTCATCACAAACGACAGGTGTAAAGAATGTTCTAGTCGAGCGACTTAGACAAGCTTTGATAGAGGAAGGAAAGAGTCCTGAGATTATTGTTCCCAAAGATATTTCACATGAATGTGAAGCTGACGAAAATCTGCGATGAACATGGTACAAGTTTTGGGTACTTTAATCAGCACATTAGAGCTGTCATTAGCTTTACAGATAAAGAAAAAAAATCTATGTAAAGCCGTTTGCAGGAACAAAATAATGCTAATGAGGAACAAAAGATTTCTCTGCAAGAATGCTTGGAAGAACAGAGAGCCCGTTAGGAGGAACAAGAGATCTTTACAGAATTGTCTCGGAACTTGTTTGGATGAACAGAAGAATCTTTTAAAAAATTCATTTGACGAACAAAATTTGAAAATTGAAAGAATGGTTCAGAAGTGTCTGAAATTCAACAAAAAGTGTCGGAAGTAGAACAAGGTGTCCAAAATATCACGGATCAACTCGACAGCCTTAAAGTAGATGTAGAGAGAATAAAGCATCGACAATCTCGGCACGAAGGAAATCAAATATCCGGTGCAGGCAGAATGAAACCTCCAATATTCGATGGGCAAAATTATTCGTGACATATTTTCAGGAGACAATTTAAGGCAGCTTCCGACGTAAATGGAAGGATTGATGCAGATAAAGCTACACCTCTTTTATTAGCACTTCGAGGTCCTCCGTCAGAGCTACTCTTTACAAACCATACCGATTGGAAATCAACGTAATTACACTTCACTGGTTCAGGTGATAGCAGTTACGCAAAACAAATAGGTCAACAGCAGAAGCACTAGCCTATGTATTAGCGTATGAATCGGTCAGACAAACTTGTGCAGTACAAGTGAGAAAAATTTCTATGAAGGTATTTACTTACAATAGAATGCAGTCATCACAGGACTCCTTCACGTGTTATTCTTCTATGTTGGAATTGTAATAGACAGAGACACCTTCAAAGGGACTGCAGAAAACCTATTGGAATCTCTACAAGACGAACGGAGAAGAGTGAAAAGCCAAAAATGACGAGCTGGGCAGCAGATTGAACAGATTGAAGTAATAACTGAGCAACCCTTCACGGGGTGTCCTTCAATGCTGGGACTGTTAGGACACCTGCAAAGCGACTGAAGGAAATGCTGTCGAAGGGAATCAACAGAAAAGACAGGGAGAGATGAGTGTCAAAGGTGGCTAGCTGGAGATCAAGATAGTGAAGAACATCGGAAAGAACCTATCCACGTAAATGCAAAAGTCTTTTCACAACAGCTACTACACATACCATGTTTACATGCAGAGTTGAAAGATTGAGTCGAGATTGAGTTGAGTTTTCGACTCGTGTTTTTGAGCACGCAGGGTTAAGAGATTGAGTTGAGAACGGGTCCAAATATAGTTGAAGTGACAGTTCAATATAACATCCTATTTACGGCACTTTTTGTGTTAGAGTAATAAAAGTTATAAATTTTGTTTAAATAAACAAATTAAACTCACAATAAATATACAACCTATCAATACTTTCGAATAAAGAGCAAACAAAACAAATCCCAACTGTTAGCTGCCTAGTCGAGTTGGCAATCCGCTTTTATAAGACTACGCCAGACAAGCGTGGTCGAGTCGAGGAATCGAATCGACCCAATTTCATTTCGAGCCACGTATACATGAAGTTGAACCCGAGTTCAACCATGGTTCAACCCTGCATGGAAACATGATAACACTTGGTAATTGTGGAACCATCAAGAGGTTGGGACATCCTGAACTTGAGAACAACAGACCGAGAACATTCGGAAATATCGCCTATTCTTGCTTGGAAAGAAGACATGGAAAAACGAGAATGAAAGAATATTTTGGAGGAAAGTGAGAAGCTGAAAAAGTTACTAGGTTAATTTGATAATTGGAACTACAGTACTAGCGATATTAGAGTCGTTTGCGATTGTTTCGGTATTTGTAAAAGTAATCAATATAATTAAATAAAAGAAGAACTGGTGAGTTATATGTTAAATATTTTGTTCTGAATAACAAACTCAGGTCATGATCGTAAAACTATCATTTTAAATTTAAGACAAAGGATTTGGCAATCAAATAAAACCGCGAAAGTCAAGGTAAATAGCGGATTAATTATATTAGAATATCAGGTTATCAGAATATACGAGCATGCTGTATACTGTAAATTTGAACTTTTATTTAGCAATATACTTTTGAAGAAATGTTGTAAATTATTCAACAAATAGTAAGATTATTTTATTATTTCGATTAATGTATGTAGACGTAGTCGATATTTGCACATAAGAACTTCTGAAATAAAGTAATCGATAGAATAACAAAAGAATATATGTAAGTTAGTAGAGGGGGCACTTATAACATTAAAATTGCTAGCAATTTGTTCCATGATCTTTTGGTTTGCATCCACTTAACAGGTTCTTGTCACTAGCGCTACCAGCCGCTGCACTGTCGTCGTGAATTCACCATATTCATCTTCATTTTGTAACTCTGCGGAATTTAATTATACTTCCATCTTAAAAATTCGGCTGTTAAAAGTTGTTTTTTTTTTCGTAAAACTACCATTACATATTATTAGTACATTTTTTTCAAGGTATAAATCAACATTTAGGATGGTATTTGGGAAATGATAATTCTTCTGCAGTAGATGTTAAATGCGCCTAAAATTTTTCAAACTCTAATTTCGAAATACATGTGGGAGGAAAATCTGAATGTACTCAGCCGAGTTCCCTCGCAAGTAAATACGACTAAATAATCGAATTTGCAGAAGTGATGATGATCAGTCAGTCAATCATAGCCCGAAAAGACGAGAAGACACTCGAAAGCAAAGCCGTAATGTTGGCTAATTAAAATCATTTAATTCGTTTAAAGTCATTTGATTCATTCATTCTATTGTATTGTTCAATTAAAATTAAAACCCGCACAGCTTAAATAAAAAACTAAATGAACTTCTTGTGTGAGAAAAAGTGCGTTGTTTATTTGTTTATCATCATTTATCATTTATCATTTATGAAGCCGTGTGAACTTTGTTTTAACTTATTAAAATTTGTTTTCAATAGTTCGGGAAATATTTATATTTCAATTTTAACTTTCGCAATACAGTTGAAGTTTTATTTTAAACTAACTGGCTTGTAATGAGCTAAAAGCAAGGTAACATAAATAAATAACTATTTTAAATTAGAAAATGGGTCATTTGAAAATGAATGCACGCAAGCATTGCTGAGAGTATTAACCACTTCCTCCTAATCCTCTTTGAGGAAAATCGCTGGAAAAACCCTTTTAACTGCTATAATTTCATTTAATTTTCAAAAATTAGAAAGCTTTTATAACAAAAAGTAAAATGAATTAACTTTTAACAAAGTCTGACTGTTCAAAATAAATTTTTGAATACTCTACAAATTTTTATTTTTCATAAATTCGAAAGACTATTCCTTACTCATTTCTATTATTCTGAAGATATTTTAATTAAATGTGTTTTTATTTTTTAGATTTTTTTATTTTTAACGATTCTAAATCAAATCTTAAATACAAGAGGAAACAACCGCCTCGTCTGGAGTTTGAAGCTCGGACCTCCCGTTCTCCGGGCGACTGCTCTTACCACTGAGTTCCCTTGTTAAAAATGAAAAGTTCTTAGAAAATCTTATGTTTTCCATAATTTTGTTTACTTATTGCATCTTTTTAAGAGCTTGAAAATGCAAATTCAAATTAATTATGGATTTTCAAAATGAATGACTGCCAACTATTTTGTTTTGTGAAAGATACTCACTTTAAGTATATTATTTTACATCAGTTTAATGTTTAGCTTATCTAGGGTCCAAAGAAATATTCCTTGAAATAAGCTAATAGCATAATAAATAATAATTGTTCCCTCCATTTGTAGAAATGTTAATACATGTTACTACAACAAATTGCAAAGTACAAGAGCTCCACTGTTTTACTGTTTTGTATCATTCTTTCACAAAATATTGGAACAAGATAATATCTCCATACACACTTTTCATATGTATGTATGTACAAGTAACACCCAAACCATGTTTCCGTTCTCTGTAAGATAGCACATGCGATTTTTAGTTATTACAGTTCTTATTGATTTGGGGTGGGGAGGTTTACACTACGCCGTTTTGGAAGTAGGAGAAGTGGCTTCCTTCATATTTTATGAATCACCCTATTATGCTTGAACTGGATACTCTTTGAGGATTTAAAATTTTTTTAATAGATAATTCCTGGATCTTTGAAAATATCCATAATTTTTCATTCTGCTCCCCTCTGCCCAATATCTGAAAACAAATTAAAATCTTTACAATTATAACTCAGGTTATTCATTGCACTTCCACTTACATAAAAAAAAACACGCAGCATTGTTTTTTATCGAATTCAAGAAACTCAAGGCCTTAGCTTACAAGGTCATATCCAAACTTAAAAATGATGACTTGTGAGTTTTTTCTACCTTTTCTTCATGGGAATCTAACAAATATTTTTAGTATGTTCAAAGGCATGTTATTTTCTTTTATGAATTAGCTCCTCTTTTGCTTTTGAGCTGAATAACCGTGGACTGACCATAACTTTTACAGAGATAGCTCAAAACACAGAAAAACTTTGGAGCAGCTGTTTTCTGCGAGGACAGTAGTGTGAAGCAAGTACAAACGCTTTGAAAACCATGTCATAATTTTCCAAGTAAAAATCAGAGCCTATTCTGGAAGAGGGATTGTATGCTCTCAAATCTGATGTAGAGAGCAAGAAGATTTCCATCTGTTCGGACAGCCAAGCTAGATCCTTGGTTATACGCTACGCAGCCTCTAAACTGGTCTTTGGACTCTACAAACACTTTGAATTTTATTTTTCAGTGTAATTTGGTACCATTCTTTGGGTACCAGGTCACATCAATATAATATGCAGAAATGAAAAGGTGTAAAACTTCACTCGTCTTGGCGCAGTTTGGGATGTTCGCCTTTCCATATTAGGCATTCCACCAAAACACCTTACTTCTAATATTTTGGTTTGGGACCAGTGTCAAAAAAGCTTGTCTTTGGTTAGATAATCTCATTGATATATAGCAAAGGATCTGTGACGGAAACCCAACTCAATGAAAAAGCTATTGGATCTAAACACGTCAATCCTGAAAAACCTCTTATTATCCCCTCTCAGAGGCTACCTTCAATGCTACTTGTGATAAAACTGTATGCAGAGGACATGAAGAGGGGAGTGAAACAGTAACTGACTTTCTTTGCCTTTGTTCGACTTTCTCCGGTATACGATACAGATTCTTTGATTCACCACTTCTAAATGAATTGCATGAAGCATGAAGGGTGAGATCGTCGTGCGTGGCGAAAGAAAGAGTTTTACGGTAGTAAACGTGGATGGATGTACATGGGGTATTTTGATTTAGAATGGGTGAATGGGGAGCTTTCCGATGGGGTAAAATTATCGTACGCATTAAGGGACTTGGATGGGGGTGGTAACTACCACCATTTGAGAATGCCATTCGTGACAAAAGAGTTTTAGGGTAGTAAACGTGGATGGATTTATATGGAGCTTTTCATTTAGAATAACTGATTGCTTTCCCATGGGGTCAGGTTTTCGTACGTGTTTGGGGTTTTGGGGTGGAGGTGGTAGCTATCACACTTGGCGTTGTGCAATTTGGGCCGTTATATGAGTCGAGAGTGAGAAATCGGAGTCGAGCTTCCAAAGTCGAGATTCAAAAGACAAAATTCGAGAGTCGAGCTTCAAGCGTCGAGTAATGGAAGTCGAGTATCGACATTTGAGATTCGAGATTTGAGAGTCGAGACTCGGTATGCGAGATTCGAGAATAGCAAGTCAAGATTCGAAAATCGATATTCGAGAGCCGATTATACGAAAGTCGAGATTCGAGAGTAGAGTTTCGAGAGTCGAAGGAGTGTGTAGAATTTATGACTAAATAGTAGAAAATAAAATATATTAAAGAAACTTAAAATAAATGACTTTTGTAAATAAAATGCACTAAGAGGTAAACATAATTTTTTTTCTCAGTGATATACACAAGAAAAGAAATGCTACAATTCAGATTAAATCTTAGAAGTTTGGGCATGTAGTTAGATAATTGTGATTAAAGATATGGATGCCCAAACTTTTAAAATTTAATCTGAGTTATAGCATTTCTTATTTTGCACTTAAACTTTTCTTGTGTATATCACTGAGAAAGAAAATAATATTTTTTCCTTTTTAGTGCATTTCATTTACAAAAGTTTATTAATTAAAACTATTTTTAATATATTTTATTAAGTCTGTGAATGATAACGTTTTCGTTTCCCTTTTTCACTTCCAATAATATTTAAAATATTCGCCTACGAATTGTGGGAAAATTTTGTAAACTGTTCAATTCAACTGAATTCTTTACAAAAATTTTATATCTTTTTCATACTTACTCATCAGATTTGTTAATATTTTTCAATGCTAAGATTACTTTCACAACACTAAAATTTAAGCTCTAATAACTTCAAAACTTTGTTCCTATAAATTCACCCTATATCTTAAGTATGTATATGTTACTTTGGATATACGCTCATTTAAAAATCGAGACACGATTTTCCGTAGGGCTACCATCAAAATTTCGTTTTTCACAATATATTCGCCCACTGTCTGAGAGAGCCCGCTGACGGAAAGAGTTGAAATTTTGTTCAGATCCTTTCCATATATATAGTCAATACAACACAATTTAAAAAATGGACTAAATTGGGCAACCCCTTCTTGGTGTTGCCATATAAAAATATAGGATTTTTACGTATACTGTGAAACCGATCAGTCCCAGACCTTTTTATTGTACTAAAAACTTATTCTAAAGAAGTTGTGAGATCATATGAAATTGTTTATAATCATTATTACTGTTCGACGAAATGTTCTAGATGTATATGCGCAAAACCACTTCAAATATGCATTTTAAAATGATATGAAAATCAATTAATTTGGCTAGTTACTTCCGGAGTTATAGAATTGAAAGGTAGCTCTCTAAGGACATTTCACGAAAATTTGAATTCCTTTATTTTGTGAAATGCGCAGGGGAGGACGCTAAAATTATGATATTACGTGTACTCTAACTTTCAAATATGCTAACTTTCAAAAATACATGTGATGGTCAAACCGAAAATTTTTACAATTTTAGACATTTTTGCATGAAATGATCCAAATGACTACTCATTGCTAGTGACATAGAGCAGTTTCAAGAAACAATAATAGTAATTAGTTGCAGACAATGATGATATTCAGCCGGTTCGAGCCGTTCAGCAGAACCGATTGCTAACAAATCGCACCTCTACGATCCGGTTATTCAACTTCTAAACTTCCCAAAATAAAACTTTTAAAATATTATGAAATATTTATTTCTACATAACAAAGGAGACTTACGTACTTTTCAAAACTGTCTTCATAGATTTTATAATCTGGGGGTTGCTATTTAGCGCCTCAGCGGTTATACAGAGCCTCCCGTAAATGGTTTAATAACCGAAGGCTACGGATATGTCCTGCTCAGAATTGTGTTGGTCGTGCGAGGGAGGGAATCCTAAGTATTCGATTTGATTGATCACCCTGTAACTTTTAAACGTTACATCCTATGCTATTCCAATGCTCTATAAGTTTTTTCCACCCTTCCGTTTTGAAGTTATGGCTCAACAAAGTTAAAATTTCCGAACTTTTACTGGTTTTTTTTTTTATTTAGTTTTTCATATTGAATTTAAGAAGTCCAAAAGCTTAGCTTTAAAATGGCTTATTGCCACCTGTACCCAAAAAGTAACCGTCTCTGCATTTTTGCACTTTTTCTTAAGCATATCCAACTAAAATGGCTTAAAACCGTCATTTCCAAAAGACAATTGCCTACTTTCTGGCACTTATTCAACTTTTTCATCCAGTTTCACTAGATATGCTTAAAAAAGGACAAAAAACGCAGAAAGAGCTACATTTTGGGGACAGAGTGTGTATGTCACTTTAAAGATAAGCTTTTGGTGTTCTCAAATTCAATATGAAAAATTGGTATTGATGACGTATCTTTTGATAAATTGTATTAAATGAAAAAAATAAGCAGAAAAAATTCTATCTACCAAAGTTTAAATTATCATCATAGAGTGTAACGTTCAGAAGTTAAAATCGTAGCCAAATATCTTCAAGTCCCGTTATCTTGGAAACACTTAGGATACAGCCCCTTCCCCCTGCCAACGCCAATAAAATTTTGTGCTCGGTTATTAAACCACTTACTGGAGGCCTTGTATAACCGCTGAGGCGCTGAATAGCAGCCCTTAGATTATAAAATCTATCTTGTCCTACTGCAGGAGTTTCTCATATAAAACAGTCTTGTATTTTGTTCAAACGCTATAATTTCCATAAATTTGTTCGATATGCTATTTTCTGTTTTTTTTAACCATTAGAAAGAAAACATATTTGACTGCAATTTGTTTTAACTTCATTTTTCTGTGAGAGACGTAGTTTTTGGCTTTAGGACCTGTTTAAGGGGGTTACCACCAAAAAAAAGCTCACGATCTCTGTTCCCAAAAGCCTAATGAACATAAACGCATAAAAGTATGCAATTTGAAAATTGATACAAATCACTATATTCAGTATCTACATGCAAAGCAGAATGGTGCTGTGATATTCGTCTGTATTGTACTCCAAAGCATGTCGCGCATCTGCACAGCAGTAGGATGGCATTGAATAGCCATGGCGAGATTTTAAATTTGGCCGTCGGATTTTTCTTAGAATTGAGGAGCAGGCAAGGGGCGAACGAAATGTATGCGCTCTATGGTACTGATCAAACACTTTTCCGTGAAATTTGTCCGGCACTATTTATAGCTTGGCAAATTTAATTTTACTGAAGCTGGTCATCAAATAAAACTCTTCCGAGAATTCTGAGTTGTAATATACCGTACAATTTTTGCAATGACCACACTTTGTCAGATTACCATTTTATTAACTAGATAACCA
Source organism: Dioctria linearis (assembly GCA_963930735.1). Classification (NCBI taxonomy): domain Eukaryota; kingdom Metazoa; phylum Arthropoda; class Insecta; order Diptera; family Asilidae; genus Dioctria; species Dioctria linearis. Next base: position 237,806,327 of record OZ005740.1, on the reverse strand, counting down.
AAGAACTACTTTAGAGAGTTAGATTTGAATTTACCAACAACACAATTTTCACGTTGAGCTATGTCTGGTAGAATTTCTAATCCAATTTTAGTATATACATATATTTAATTTTATCTCTATCTAATTAAATCTACCAATCGAAATCCCTCCAAGGTATTTTCGTTCATAACTTAATCCTGATTTTCTTTTTCTATCAGGATTGTGAACGAATGTATTTCGCTACAATCCTCAATAATTGGCCTGGCATTCATTTAACCGGCTACATATCTTTCTTCATTTATATTAGCAAAATTTACTTTTATGGGTCGACACAAGTTCTTTGTAATTTGTGAAAATGCTACACATTCGAAAATCGCAGTTTGAAAGCAATTCATTCATAAATTAATAGTAGTAGTAACTATAGTCGCTAGAAAGATAATCGATTGTAAATAACATTATAGTAGAAAAAGTATACCCGCGCGCCACTGTTCCTTACAAAGAAATTGAAGCAAATTCAAAAAATTGGTACACACTGTATATAGTCTGACAACTCAAATCATACACATTTCACAAATTTGCACTTTTATAGGATTATTTCCGTTTCATATACACAAATTTACATACCTAACAATGTTCAGTTTTCTTTTCTTTATTCTATAATTATTGGTCCGAATTGTACTAATACGTCCCATGAGTAAATAATAGTTAGGTACTCACAATTCGTTACCTGTAAACAGAATAGAACTGCCAAAGATTTCTCGCCTCAAAAGCAAAAATAACAAATTACCAATTATAAAAATTAAAATATTCCGGGAAATCTACACACATACATATACCTAATGCAGAAAATGGCGACACACACTCTCCGAGCATGCAGCGCCAGCCACAGCTCGCTTAGCTTTCAAAACAAATGAAAGCCTTCCAAAAGCACTTTACTCCATCTGACGACGATAAAATGAATTGAGAACGCCAAATTGTATGCAAAATATATAAAAACAAGAAATTTTTGTCATTACCATCGTTAACATTATTGACTTTATTTCCTTTATCATTGCACTAAAAAATTTTAGTTTTTCAAAATAAACAGAAAAAGGTTCGATCTTTGTTACAAATTGAACTTTCTTTGAAATAATATCATAATTTTGGTTGTTATTCGTCTATGAAAATAGCAGCTTTCAAACGAAAATATATTAGTAACGAAAACTTTTTTACTGGCTTTCTTTTCCTCACTGCCTCTTCCAGCCCAACATCTTGCATACTCAAGTACAAATTTATCTATTTGATGTACCATTATTACGTTTCGATGTACCAAACTTTGCAAATTTCATGAATTCTAGAGTTTTCTAAAGCTAATTAAATACATATAAATCCCGAAATCTTTATTTTTGGCACGTCATGACCCAAGTTTATGCTTTTTCTCTAACTATGCGCAATTTTTATCATGATAGTACGAACAGATTTGCAACAAATTTGTATTAACTTTTCGTGGTTTGTAAGATTTCAGTGGTAACCCCCCTTAAGATGAAATCTTAGTTCGTCGTTCATGATGAGTGTACAAAAATAGTGAGAGTGAGCTCTTACTGCACGTCTGTAACCGGCCCGCTTATGCCTTTTAATGTGTTTGTGATATCGCCGGCTTCATGGCTTGTTTTACAATCAGTAAAAAATTGTAGATCGCAGGTCTTTATGGGAGCCACGGTATTAATAAAACGATTGTCTACAGTTTTTTCTGCTAAATGAGTTCTCTATTAGCAGCACCCACAAATAATCGCAGGCTTGATAAAAAAATGATGTAAACACATACCGATGGCTTAATATTGTTAATATGTTTTGTGTATCAAACTTCATAAAAAGCTTCAGTTATAAATACCATAAGGAGGTGAGAGCTGAAACATTCTTCTGATATTGTTTTGTTTTTTTGTTGATACACTCTCTCATTATGTTATTGCTGCCGACATGCGTTACTTTTAATCTCAGAGATATATTTCTCGCCAGTGCCATCTTTAGCCATGGGCTCCCTAGCCCCTCCGATAGTAGATAAATCGATGACCAATTCTTCAACCAGTAAGACAACCTATTTCAAGCTAGTATAACCGTTAGAATTTGGCTATTGACCGTGGGATTTATTCGAACTTCTACACATTGCAACAAATTTTCATACAAAGTCACGGATAGTGACTGTGCTTGCAGCCCTAGTTTTTTTTAAATTTCCGGATTTTTTGATGGTATACTTTCAGTAGCCAAACTCAATTTCTTTGGTAATCAACGAAACGTGTATACTGTTGGTTCATGTTAGACCTAAAGCGCAATGGGGACTTTTTGTTATACAACTTTGTGGTCACTTTCGCGATCCTCTTGCCGTGGGCTAGTTTGGTACGCACACGGTAGATTACAGTCATCCAAAAAACTCATGTTTTATATCATCATTCATCAATATCAATTTCGAGAATGCAGCTGTAATAATGTGTATTTGTCATAAGGATACAGAAAATATCAACATTAATTACGATTCACTCCTGAAAAATTCTCTGGATATTTCCGTATGAGTGTTGAAAGCTTTGCAGATTTACTACAGCTCCTGAGATCTGCTATAACTTATCAAACTACCATTATGCAATCAACAATTGAACCTGAAGAGAGACTTGCTGTATCTCTAAGGCCTATAAACACTTCCATGGATATTTCTGCCCACATTTTTATATTCAAATTGCTATCAGAGTACTCCTTAAAAGTTTTGTTTTTGCTGTAGTAGTAGAGTGATGCTCATTTGTAATTCTTGTATTAATGGCTTATTATTTATATCTTCCCCTCACACTATCGCTGCAGAAGAAATTAAAAAAAAAAGATACTTAATTTTTTTACTAGCTCTACTAGCCGGAGGAACCAAAAAGTCACATTGCTATCACGTCACTTCATGCGCGCATTAACATTAGAACCTAATAGAATTGACGGTGGTGACAAAACAGTTTCGTGACAAAAAGTCTCCAGTGCACGATAGGTCTTAACATACTTTACATTATTAGTCCTGTTGATAACCCAAAGTATGTTAGAAAATAATTTCTGTTAGGGGTCCTAATTATCCTAAAGTGCCTAGGGCCCCCAGTTGGCTAAAGATGGCCATGTTTCTCGCATAGAATCTCCCGTAAAAGCTTTTAAGTTTTTTTTCCGATACAATGTGCTTTCAATACCAGTTAATGGCTGAACGTTACTGATCGCCATAATGTCCTACCATCTGGGTTTATCTATGACTAGTAGTTTGGATCAATAGCATCGTCATTTTAAATTTGGGCATTGAGATAAATACTACGTTTAGAAAGGTTGGAAAGGTTTATTCTTCCTTTTGTCTATTACCAATGTCCGCAAATATTTTCTCACAATACATGCTTCCAAGCTATCTGACTTTGAAATGTTTAGTTTTTAATATTAAACTTTTAAATTTGCTATGCACATACAGCGGAAATCAATCTGGCCATCGTAACAGTATTTTACACCAGTTCAACTAAATATTAGATACGTAAATAGATAAGCGAACTGGTAGTTAAATGATTTGAATATCAGCACTATTTGCCGGGTACATGAAAGTTATACATACTTAGCTAAGTAGTTTCTAGTAATTATGTTGTCCAGTAATTAGTTAAGAAATATATATTAGAAGCTTTTCTTACTTGTTTGTTGTTGTTCTGGATGATAGATATTCTGTTGAAACACCAAAACATCCAGAATGCTAAAGCTGAAAAATAATTCTATTATACTTCTCAAAAAATGCACTTCTCTCAAGGTGCAGTTTTATATCTCAGGAGCAACTGCGACTTCTTTGGAATAATGAACACTTCGACTTCTCAAACAATACTGACCATTTTATTTGACATTTATAATAATTCGCTTACTTAGACACAAATTTGATTACGCTATATAATACAAATTTTAATGTATAAAATACAATCTTAGATGCTATGTAAATATTCTTTCTCACTTAAAGAGAATTGCATTATCGGCTGTAATTACCCGGCGCGACAATACAATATTGCTGCGATAAATATTTGGGCATAATGGAGCTCATGGATGTGGGAAGATAATTGCGTATGTTATAGAGATCACCCTGTAACTTCTTAACGTTGATGATTATTAAAAATTTGTTAGATTGATAATCGTTGTACCTTTTCAATGGTCTATAAATTTTCTCTTCTCCGTTTTAATGTTATGGCTCAATTTCGGAATTTTAAAAAGTGTTTTATTTATTTATTATCATATTGGATTTAAGAAGCCCAAAAGCTGAGCTTTAAAATGACGTTTCATACATTGTGCAAAATGTAACCCTTTCTGCGATTTTTGCACTTTTTCTTAAGCATATCCAGCGGAAAAGTTCCATAAATGCCAGTAAGTAGGCAATTATCTTTTGAGAAGGTGCTTTCCTACCATTTTCGGTGGATAAGTTCTGTTCAAGGAAAAGTACAAAACCACAGAAGGGTTACATTCTGTCTACATAGTGTAATAGGTCATTATAAGGCAAAGCTTTCGAGGCTCTTGAATTCAATATGAAAAATTGGTGTTGATGACCTGCTTTTTAATAAGAATAGAAGTATAATAATAAAAAAAAAAAACATTTTAAAATTTTTAATTTTGTTCAGCATTATCTTTAAAACAGTGAATAGGAAATTTATAGACTGCTGGCAAGGTCCAACGATTATCAATCTAACCTAACAAATTTTAAATGATCATCGTACGGTTTAACGTTAAGAAGTTACAGGATGATTTCTAAAAACACACCCAAATATCTTTAAGTCTCGTTACACCCCTGCTTCCACCACCCTACATGATTGATATGTAAACATCAATTACAAGAATAATTTTTATGGCCGGGTATAATCTACTAACATCTTCATAGGGTTGCCATACATAAATTTCGTTTTTCACGATATATTTGGACAATGCCTGAGAGCACGTCGACGTAGAGTTTTGAAATGTTGAATGTGAAAACGATCAATCTAAAACGTTTTTATTGTCCTGAAAATTTTTCAAAATATAAAATCCTATGAAATTGGTCGACGAAGTGTTCTAGAAATAGATGCGAAAACCACTTTAACAATAAAACTTGCAGAGAGTTGTGACAAGATGAAATTACATACATAACGGGCGTTCACCTAGGGTATCATAAGAATTATTTAAGAATCTTAGACCAATTCTAACATTTCTCCTTGTTCTTAGTTAAGTTGAAAAGCTGGTGGATTTACGTATAAGAAAATTTTATTATGAAATTTACTTGAAATCAATGTTAATCAACTAACTATTGTATGTAAGTCACAGCAAGAACTAATCTAAATTGTTCTCATAATTTTAGGAATTCGGCAGACCGATGGTATTCCTGTACAATGTAGAAGAGGACTAGACAAAGTAATTGTTACTGTAAGGAAAGAACTGTATTACTGATATTGCGATAATGTAAGTATTGCCTGCCTATGAAACTATTACAAATTATTATGAAAGTTTACATCAAGAATGAAAACGGAGGATGGACCGGTTTTTAATTTTTTCCTTTCCTGTCACTGTAAAATATCGCCACCTATTACAATTTTGAATAGTAGCAATAAAATTCTGAATTAGTTTTATGATGATCCAGTTAGTTATACATATACGTAGGTAAGTAGATATGCGAAATCAATGACTATTATTTTTATGATCTGGAGAAAGTAATTGTAGGAGCTCCAACTTGGAAGATATACGTACCTATACCAATACTTTATATCCCACAATCCCAAAAAAAAAAAGAAAAAAGAAAAAAAAACAATTTTTGTCCATAGCTCGAAGATCTTCTCGGAAATAAATCTTCCGAATTTAGGTGTTATAAGAAGCCAGATTATTGTCACACTGAATTCTCTGGGAATTGCATTGGACTCTTATAGCGATAAAGTGGAGAATCCAATATCATGCTCCGGGAATAAAATTAGTTCCTATAATGTATGTACTACTATCATAACCTTATATTGAAGCTCAGAGCTTATAAATATAAGTATTTATATATTCTCTACAACACTTAAATAGGAATTTAATGTATCTCTATATGATATTTTATTTAGGAAGAAATCATCAAATGACAATAAATCGTAGTTAGCATATCATATTGAAAATATTTCTTCATATCAAAATTTATTTTTCACAAGTTGTATGACGAATTTATCAACGATTAAATTTTTGCTGTTAGGATTTAACACGCTAGATAAAAAACTAAAGCGCCACAAAATAAATAAATAAATAGACAGTTAATTAAGTATAGTTAAAAACACTTATGAATGTTTGGTTCTCAAATAAATGGAAGTATTTTTTCTGTTTGTAATAAATTTATGACTATGTCATTATTTTCATGTTTCTATGCTAATTTAAACCTAAATCTTTAACACTAAAAAAATGCGTCTATCATTATTAAAAATATTTCCATTCAAATATTCAGCAAATATAGTTACTGGGTGCATAGGAGATGGCATAGGATTTCAGTTCTCCCTTAATGATTACAAATCTTGATTTGACAAACAAAATTTCATACTATGGTGTTAAAACCTACATAAGATAGATTGTTCTAGCTCATCAAAACAATTTAAGATTATAATCAAATTTATTGTAAAGAGTAGAATCACCCTGTATAAATACAAATATTCATTTGCTATGTACTTTGCCTTATATACATAAAACAGCTGTAATCACCTTTTTTTATAACAGAATTGTGTCGGTCGAGAAATTATTTTACTGAAGTAAACGGGCACTCCTAATCAGTTCTTTGTGCGAATCAGATCTAATAAATTTATCGTTTGTAAATTGAAAGTTCTTTTTTTTCCTTGGTGTTGGAACCCAGCTCATTCAATTATCTGATCATTAGGGGAGATCAGAGGGAGCAGCATCAGGGAGCAAGTCGATTTATTAAAAAATCATTCAGTCCACCTGGAAAGAAAATTTTCCGCACCAAGGATTGTGATTGGGGCGAACAAGGAATAAATCCTTATGTAGGTAACAAATTCCTTTGAGAATAGATATTTCGATACAATATTTGCAGTGATCTATTAGCCTAATATACACAGTAAAAAATAATTCCCTACAGTGAGTGGCAACAATTTGTGCCACACAGGTTAGGCATTTGTCGATAAGATTAAGGAAAGCTCCACCGTGAAAAACTAAGACTAGGTTTTTATCCCTAAAATGTAGGTAGGTTTTTCTGCCTCAAATGTAAGGAATTTTGGTTTTTCCTCCCTAAAATGTATGGAATTTTCATTTTTTTTTAAATGTTTTTCCCTACATTTTTGGGAATATTCCCTAAAATATAGGGAATTTTAAATTGTTCTTTTGTTTTTTTCCCTAAAATGTAGGGACTATTCCCTAAAATTTAGAGATTATTCCCTAAAATGTAGGGAATAAGTGATAGCACCACACCACTCTCCACCATAGATGAATGTGATAGAAGACCACCCCTTTTAAAACTACTACCAAGTAGTATGGAAGTTATATTGGTGCACTGGGCACGCTTAAACAAAATATTGAATAACAATATATGACTTGTTTTCAAAAACAATGTGTGAATTATATAAACGAAAATATGTTTCCATTAAAAATGCAGCATAATACCTAATTTTACGTACTTTATAGGTTTTCTAGTGCCAAATACCTAAATTCATTGAATGTTCCATTGATTTGGGGAAATTAAATTGATTTTCCCTTTCTATCAGAGAAAATAGCCACAATATGTTTACAGTGTAGAAAAGACCGAAATAACAAACATTCATATTTCAACTACAAGTCAAACTACATTAGTCAACTAACAGTCAAATTGAATTCTTATTTTATTGTTATAGACAATAAAGCTTATGCAAATTCAAAAGTTTTTTTGTAGAGTATATGTATGCTGTAATGGCACAGAAGCATTTATTTCAGAAATTCCATACCAAAACGATGAAAATTTCAAATTTTTAAACCAAAACCCGTTCAATTTCGATAAAAATTTCAGAATTAGTTAAGTGTTAAAAAATATTTGACTCGAATATTTTTGTTTAGCTTACCAACCTACGGTCTTTAATACAGAGTGATTCTAATTTTAATGTTTTCTCTGTGGAGGAATCGGGTTACTCGATCTTTTGTACAATATTTCAAATTAGTGGTATTAAATGGGACTTTTCAGATAGGGAAATTTAAATCTTTGGGAAAATAATACTTCTGATAGGTCAATACAAAAAATGAACTACCTGGTACGATATATGTATGTAGATGTATGTATGTCATATGCAGAAGTTGAATTGAACTTCTCTGATTAATTTCAGTTTCAATAACTTAATCTTGATGTATGATTTTATTATTGTGTTGGATAGGGTATGATTGAGATTTTCTGTACAACAAAATGTAATTTATACGGTTAAAGATGTCTATTCCCAGCATAAGAGACAAATATATTAGAGTTATTTTATGAGAGTGGAATACAAAATTAAGTTGAATGATCTTTGTAAAAATTTCAAATTTTATGGAGAATAATAAATGTAATGAAAATTTTCTGAATTATAATGTAATCTAATAATTATCATGATATCATTTCAATATAAGTCCAGACAAAAGTTTATATACATAGCTCAATTCAGATTGATAATAAGAAAGAAAAATTACTCAAAAGTACCACAGTTTTATACCTGTAAATAACGTGTTAATATTAAAGAATACTCCCTTTGTAATCAAAATACAAATATAAAATTTATGAAGTATAAAACAGAACTATTATTATAATATTATTAAAATAGATATTTCATTAAGTATCTAAAAGAAATTAAAAAAATAATCATTTTGTAGAGACACTAATAATAAAAAATTTATTTCCCTAAACTAAGAGCTCAATATCCGCAAATTGATATGATTAATGGTAGAGCATTGCAAAAATAATATTCCTATTTTTTAGGGGGTGTTTCTCATCCGGAGGGGTCAAAATTCCAAAATTAATAAAACTTTCGTAGTCCCATTTAATGCCATTAATTTGAAATATCGTACAAAAGAATCGAGTACTCCGATCCCCTCCGATCCCAAGTAATCAGCAAAAACAAAACGCCGACAGGTAAAACATTATAAATTTAAGGCACCCTGTATCCAAGACCTGAAGTTAGCAGGCTAAACAAAAAAAAAGTTGCTTTTTTAATATTAAATTAATTCTGAGATTTTCACCGAAATCGGAGGGAGCTGGGTCTATGGGTGATTGTTTTTATATGGATTTGCTATATTATCTTTAAATGCAACAAGAACCAATAGCAACACTCGAGCCCTGGTGCCCATAGTGGCCATACGATGGTGGTGTATAATATTGTCACGATTCATTCTAGTTAAAGGTGTTTGGTAGTAAGCCTGGAATTGAACGGCTTCTCTTTATGATCAAAATCATAATCACCATCACGCTGCTGATCATAATTAGGAAGATTCTTGGAGCATCAGCATCATAAAGCTAGAGTTATTCTTAATATACCAATTATATATTAACAATAATTATCCATACCTGGTAGTATATGTAGTAGTAAGCAAAATTGAAGGTGAAGCAATACTGGAACCAATAATCGTTGATGGCAGCTTTGATTTGTTGTAAATTAATCGCTTCATAGTAAATGGTATATTGAAAGTCAACGGCGTAGATTATGTTATTTTTAGAACATTTTTTCTCACTTTTCTCTTATATGTAACAGATTTTTTGATTTTTTTTCACCCATCCGTCATATTCATTATTAAAATTGCATTGTTTTTAACTGACCGTACATAAAGATTATTTATTGGACTTTTCCGGGGCCTTGTACTCTACTGACACTTTAGGACCTCCAAGTACTAAATTTTTTACATAGGAATTATCAGGGATGTAAAGGACTCACATTTTGACTGAACTCATCGCTCAACTCAAGCAGTGAGTCCGCTCAACAGTTGAGCTGTGGTTCATCGCTCGAAATTTGAGCGGACTCACTGTTTGAGCGGACTCAATCGTGAGACTCAGTCTTGAGCGGACTCATTGCTTGAATGGACTTGAGCGGACTCAAGTCTTGAGCGGACTCACTGCCTGAGCGGACTCATCATTTGAGTTGAGCGGACTCAAACCATATTTTAAATAAGGACGGAAGGAGGAAGAAGAAATGTTGGCTAAGAAAATAAGCAAAAGCAAAATTAATAAAATATAATATAATGAATGACTTTTTTATAAGCTTTGCTAATTTTATTGAAATTTCAGTTTCAATTTTAATTAAATCAGATTCTCTTTATGTTATTTAAAATATGATTTGAGTCCGCTCAACTCAAATGATGAGTCCGCTCAGGCAGTGAGTCCGCTCAAGACTTGAGTCCGCTCAAGTCCATTCAAGCAATGAGTCCGCTCAAGACTTAGTCCGCTCACGATTGAGTTCGCTCAACCAGTGAGTCCGCTCAAGCTTCGAGCGATGAACCACCGCTCAACTGTTGAGCGGACTCAATGATTGAGCGGACTCAAATCCTGAGTTGAGCGATTAGTTGATATGATAAATGAGTCCCCTCATTTACAACCCAGGGAATTATATTCCTTTGAATAGCATAAAACAAGAAATATAAGAACTTAAATGTCGATCGAGATTCAAATAGCTGCCGTATAGGAAACATTCCAAATTTCTAGCACTTGGGGTTTTACCGATGGTCTTTGGGATACCTGAATAGCTTTTTTGTTTTTATGAAAACGCTATGTACACAATTTCAGCTATCTACGTCGACGCGTTCTCAGCTAGCATCCAAATATATGTATAGTAAAACAAGGTTTTGTATGACAACACCAAGTAGGGGCTGGCCGATTTGGTCCATTTTTCAACTTTTGCAATTTAATGAAAACCCCGCGTACAAAAAAAAAACAGAAAAGTCATGAAGACTTTCACAAAATTCAATTTTTAAAATTTGATAAATAACACTGCAAGGCCTGCATTTGGAGCAGATAAGAATGTGTATAAGGCATTTGTATCAGCAGGGACCAATACTCTTCAGTACGGCCAGTTCCTGCCTGGCGCAGACGCCAGAAGAAAATGCTAAGCAGACCGACCTCATATATGTATAGTCTCAGTATAAATTCTGAGTGTGAATCATATGAGGCGATTTTTTAAATTTTATTTACTATTGCTATAAAAACACCATGTACCAAATTTCAGCTCTCTACGTTTTCGCATTGTCTAAATATATGGTGGAAAATAAAATTGTTGTATGGGAGCCCTACGAAGCAGTTGCCCGATTTGTCCAATTCTCGAACTTAAATTTGCTTTTTTAAAAAATTTCCATGCGTAAAATTTCAGCACTCTAAGTAACGCGTTTTGGAGTTATCGTGCGGATGGACAGACAGACAAACGGACATGCAAAAATCAAAATAACGTTTAATATTATGCGTGGGTGTTGTATCCATTCTGCTCTACCATAATTATTTCTATGCCTTACCAACGGATTGAAAAACTTAGTTGGATTCTATGATTTCATTAACTGAGGTATAAAAATGCAAATTATAATGATTTGCTGATATCCAATTTACGTTTATCATCTTTAACGGAACATAGTCTAGACTTCGCAAAATTTGTAAACTGCTGTTATGATAAGGTCGATTATTTAAACTTTGCTTAAAATCAATAATCACAAATTCATAGCGTTATAATTGATGTATCACTTTTGGCCTTTGTAAATTTGCTTAAAGCTGATATACCTATTCAAAGACTGGTTTATGGCACAATTGCACAAACCGTTTCGCATTCGTCCTCTTTTTTTATAGAACTTGCGTCACCCTTCAGTCTCCCTATTTTCATTTCAAGAATTCCTATTCAATTGCAAAAGGAGGTGTGGTGGCAGTTTTTTAAGATTTCCGGACTTCTTAAGTTACATCTTGAGGCACAGAGAACAAAGGGTCCTTGTCGTATATGTATAAGTTCACGGTATGCATGCACCTTCATATCAAGCCGGGTTTCTGGGATATTTTCCGCCTTCCGTTCGGCCTGAATTGAAATATTACGCCACAGTCTCCTGTATGCTGTCGTTTATTTGTACGTAGAGTTAGGCATTTGCTATGAAAGGTGTTCTAGTCGCCAAAGTAATTTTTTTCTTGCCCTGCTTTCGCGTCGTAATATGTCGCGGCCAAATAACTAAAAACGAATTAAAAAGAAGGGAAGAATGGGATGACATATGCTTTATATAAAAAGGTAACTGCCAGCCTGCGTTATTGTGATAGGGTAGGTACGATAGAGAGTACCGTTTTATCTGATCTGGAAATACTTGGGCGTACCAAAATCATCCGCATTCAAGAAATCTTGCGAAAACAGAAAAAGGCATGTAAAAATTATGGAAATATTATTAAAAGGTCAATGAACTAGAACTAAATGTTCGTCACTAATTCATTTCAGAAATTTTAATTTTATTTAAATCTTATCAAGACAATAATCGTTTTACTTTCATAAAATAAAAGTAACGAAAACATAAATCAAGTTTTGTCCTTTATATTATGGGATTGTGGCAGAAAGTCCTTAATCAGGAAATTTTTCCCGCCTGCCGCAATTGTAGTTGATTTAAATACTCGGCATGTCTCGGTTTGTTAATCACGAGTATTTTTTAGTTGAGCAACATTTCTCTTTAAATAAGTTAAGCTGAAGATTAGTGACCTTCTTTTGCAATAATTTAAACGAAAAAAAATCATGAAATAATTTACCTAAACTGTGCTGTTACAGCATTATTTATCAGAGATATGTCCATCGTTCTTCCAACTCCAACATTTTATAAAACTCAAATTTAATAAATCACGTTTGATGATAACAATGAATCTTGGCTGGAGTTCTTATAGCTGCGCCACCGGCCTTTTATGAAATTTTCAATCACATTAGTGTAAATTCAAGCTAATGATTATACGATAATGAGCATAATGGTAGTTTTTTGTGATTTGTTCAATAACAGTATGATTTTAAATTCTTAACCTAAAAAAAAGTGTGGGAAAAATCCTAAAACGACCAAAATTGTTATTAAAATAATTCACACATTTTTTTTTCCATAGAAAAGAAGCACATTTTTGTGTAAATATTGAAAGTCATACTTGAAAGTTTGAACTTTTTCATAACTAACTATTTCGTGAAAGAACAACAGTAGAAAATAATTGAATACCTTTTATTTAAAATAATTTTCTGGGTCTGTTTCAACTCATTTTTTTTTTTCGTTTTACGGAATATTTCAAAAATATTGAATTTATAAAAATATACATGTTATAGTAAGTTTAATTTTCTGCGAAAATTGCAAAAATATTGGTGCTTTTTCTAGTTCTCGATTTAATGCATACTCATATTTTTTTATGTGTATATCGATTACTCCGGAACAGCTGAATCGATTTCAATTAAAATTTTGTGTTTTTTTAGGGGAGATACTGTAGTAGTTTCATTAAATACATTTGTTTTTGATTGACATTGTACATTTTGCTATTTTAAATATTACCAAATATTATAAAATACTATCAAATTACTTATTTGTTGTACGATAATATGTAATAAAAGTAGAGATTACTCTTTAGGACTGTTTACCGGGGTAAGAAGAATTTTTTTTTTTTTTTTTTTTAGATTGTCCGGTATATAGCAAAAGCTAAAAGTATGGGTTGTGTGATAGAATAACAAATTAAAAACATTTTTTAGCTTTTTCTATATACCAGAGAATCTAAAAAAAATTCCATCTTGAGCAAAGATAATATGTAAGTTCACGAATTATAAATGTTTAAAGTTACTTAAGGTAAGGTTAGGTTGAGTTAGAGTGGCCACACTTAGACCACCGATCTTGCATTGTGGTGCCAACTCATCGCGCCCTTCTCTGGAAATGAATGCTTAATTTAAGGGGTGCGTTTAAACCAGCCACAACAGTTAATGTACCACAAAAGTTCCCCCAATTCATTGATTGCTATTTCCCCCAATACGCGAAAAAAGTAGCTACCAAGCGTATTTCTTTTACTTTTGGCAAGGTTGTGAAGTTTGCCTGTATTTTGCATGTTTTTAAAGAGATAGAGTTACGTGATAAGTGCAATAAGATCCCGCGCATCATTTTGATTTTTTCTCACTAGAGGGTATTCCGAGTACTTGTGTTGGGCCGTAGCTATCTTAAAATCGCCAATGTGGTTAGTTCTGTATCTGCGCATGCTTGGGCAGCTTATAGGGGTCTATAATCCAGTTCGATGATTTTACATACATATATATATAAAATACTTAATTAACAAAATTAATTTATTTATTTTTAAATACATTTGAAATTTTTGCAATAATTTCATGAATTTTTGTATACATTTGGTCAGTTCTAGTCGAGCCTTCTCCGACAGCAGACGGTCTCAGCTTAGTATCTAAAATGTGTATTAAAGTTACCCACTACAACGAATATTATCAAACGTTCTCGCTTTTCATCTAACGGGGGGTTGGATGGCTCTTCTAGTAGTGGCGGATCTAGCATAGACATGGTGGTGGGTGGGGTGGGTGGGGGAGTGGTGGTAGGGGTAATCTAACAAATTAAATTGAACAAAAAAAAACAGTTTAGTTAAGCCACCGCAGTACTGTAGTGAGATACTAGGAAGATTTCCGCATTAAGCGATGTGGATTATATGCCATTTTTTAGTACTTTTTTTTTACAAAAAGTCATTTTTTAATAGATTAGTAGTTTAGGGTGCAAAATGCAGGAGTCATTCAACCCAAACTTTTCTAAATTTTACACACTGGCATATATAATTGGGATTGCTCGATATGGTATTTCATGCGGGTACAAATTTGTGTGTCTCAAAAGTAGATCTTACGTCGGTACCAACATTGAAAAGCCATTGGCGGCAAAGTGATTTTAATAAAACCTTTCTCGAATTTTTATTGGGTATCTATGAATATAATGCCTTTGGTAAAATAATTTTTATCACTAATTAACCCAAAAAATTAATTAAAAAAAATTTATTTCGACGAACCCACTTATTTATTTGTTGTTTACCGTTCTCTCTCAGTTGGTACTTGATGCTTAGATCGAAAGACAACGTTATATAGAAGTGAGCCCACTTTCTACAGTGTATTTCTATGGACGTAGTCAGGCCATATTATACATGTCAGTATTTTATATAAGTACGCTGCAGATATTTTAGAATGTTAGGAGTTAGGACTAAGGGCTCTGATGTGGCAGTGATGGAGTCTGTTTCCTGGCTTGGGAAGTATCTGCGAAGGTTTTGGATCATCCAAAATTGGGGTCCAAACTCCAGTTCTGAGAAAAAGGTATAAACATGCATCACAGCATACAATAATATTCATTGAAATAAGTTTTTATTTTTTTAAGTTTTGGAATAAAAATTTTTTTTGAAGTTGAATTATATAAATAAAGAAAAAATATAAAATAAAAAATATATTTTTTCAAATAACTCAATTAATTAAATAATTTTTTTCCAAAGGGGGCGGGGGCGGTCATAACTTTCAACGGCAGTCTATTACTATGAAAGTAGAGAATTACCGCGTCATTGATAAAATAATTGTCAGCTGGGATTACCAGATGAAATCTCCGCATAAAGCTACGCAATGCCACAACTGCCAAATGTACGGTCATGACAAAACGTTCTGTGCCATCAAAACCTCATTGCTCAGGTAATCACCCCTCTAAAGATTTCCTAAATCAAGAAACAATAAAATGTGCAAATTGTGATGGAAATCATAAATCTACTGATTCCTAGTGTCCTAACAGATTGAGTTAAATACAAACGTTGGTCAACTCTACTTCTTCGGGAAGGATTTCATGGTCTAACATGGTAAAACACAATAAGAACGTCGGACTGTTCTAACCTCTTTACTAACAGTGAAATTTTAGATTTAATCAACAAAATGACTCCCAAATTAAAAGAATTCTAAAAATAAGGTTGATAAATTTAAAATCATAACAGAACTATCTTGCAAGTCGTTATTAAAATAGTCACTTGGAATGACAGGGAAGTTCGTAACAAATTTTTGGAATTATTTAAATTTTTACATAGCCATAAAGCTGATGTTTTATTATTAACCGAAACAGGCTTGACCCATCTATCAAATTCTCTAATCCTAATTATTATTGCTACGTTGCAGATCTCCATAATTCCAGAGGAAGGGGTCTCGCCATATTAGTTAATACAAAGTTGAGTTGCTCTGAACTACCCTCAATTAATTTTTCCGCTATTGAATCAGCTGGAGTCGAACTAAGATTAAATAACAATAACATATTAAAAATCTTCTCCGCCTACTTTCCTGGTAGTTCTTCTGATCAAAATTAGAAAATTTCACATCTGATGCTGTCTCGAATTCAGGAATCGATTTTGATTGGAGGGGATCTAAACTGCAGGCACCAATCCTAGGGTTGTTTACGTGCTAATTGTTGGGAAAACTTGCTCAAGAATCTAGTTTCGACTATTCCGAGTGCCATGTTTTACCCACCTCCTCCGACATACATTCCAAATAGTACTGCTACCAATCCCCCCGTACTGGATGTGTACCTCACCAATGTTCCCGAAGTCCTCCCTCAACTTTTGGTTATAAATGATCTTTCTTCTAATCACTTGCCTGGTTTTATTAAGTATAGCTCCGATGTTACATTCAATAATCTACGATTATATGATTTCAACAGAGCTGATTGGATGCGATATTCTTTACGTATACATCGCGACATGAAGCAGAGAGTTCCAATTTTTCCTTTAAACAAAAAACTCTTGATCAAGTTGATATAATTGTTGAGTTTTTTAGGGACTATACAAATATCTTGGTCCATAATCGAAGCGTTAATATTATAACTCCTCTTAAACTACCGAATTATATTATTAATGTGATACGTCGCCGAAATATAATCAGAAGGACATGGCAACAATTCAGCATACATCGTCTTAAAACCTTATTAATTATGGACTTTTGGACGAAATTGCTAAATTCAGAAATACTAGCTGGAATAATGTACCGTGGGGACTTCAGAAGGCGTCTAAGCCTTTTTGGAATATGACCAAAAAAATAAAAATAGTATAATTCCTGCAATATCAAAACAGATTACTCCTGACCAACAAAGAAAAAGCTGATTGCTTCGGCAGTAAGTTCTCTGTGAATAGTATAACATCTCAGCGTCTTTGTGGTTGAGATACCATATCAAAAGTAACTAATGCTGAGGCTCCATATATTAGAGTTAGCAAAATAAAAAGCTACATCAAACGATTGCGATCCCGAATTTCACCTGGTATTGATAAGGTACCCAATTATTCAATAAAAGCCTTGCCTAGGATCAGCCTAATTTATTTTACGCATATAATAAGATCATGACTTAATTTGTGTGGAAGAAAGTTAAAGTAACACCAATTTTAAAACTCGGCAAACACTCCGACAATGGTACAAGCTACAGGCCGATCAGTTTGCTTAGCGGTCTTGGAAGAATATTGGAAAAATTGTTCGTAACTGATAATAATATTCTACCCACATTTTGGCTTTCGTAGTGAGCATTGTGCGAACCAAGCCATTGTTAGACTAACGCAGTTTATCAAGAATAAGCTTAACGAAAAACAATTTATTGGACTTGTTTTCTTACACATTCAGGCTGCTTGTGATATGGTTTGAGGTGAGGGCCTTATCTATATCTTAATTCGCGCTGAGTTTCTGTACTACGGTATTAAAATGGTCCAAAGCTATTTAAGTGATAGATTCTCAATTGTTCACAATGGACAGGAAATATCTGCACCTTATCCAACCATAGCTGGCAGACACGCCAAATATAATTCGTAGACTCCAATAGCTGAATATTTCGATAAGTGGAAGATCAAACTCAACGGGTCAAAAACGCAAGAAATTCTTTTTACTAGAAAACGTAAACAATGCCATCTACCTCACATGACCCTGACCGTGAATGCAGTTAATTTTCCTTGGACTGACAGTATTAAGTACCTAGGCATACATCCCGACAAAACCTTGACTTTTACGAATAATACCTCTGAGGCAGTACATAAGATCAACATATTAACGAAAATCTTAAACCCCTTCATAAACAGTAGATCATCCTTAAGCATCGAAAAAAGCTTATCCTTTTTATACCAAAGATAATATCTATGAAATCCTATGCAATTGGTCATAACCATTTTTAGTGTCCGACGAACCGTTCTAGAAATATATGCGAAAAACCACTTCAAACATCAAATTTGCATAGATCGGTGACCATACGAAATTTTATGCGGGCATTCATCTAGGGTATCAGAAAAATTGGTCTTAGACCAATTCTAGCTTTTTTACTTGTTAAAACAATTTTTCAATCTATTCTTACCTACGGTGCTCCGACGTGGTATAAATGCGCAGAAACTCAGAAACGTACATTGCAGATTGCACAAAATAAAATGCTTAAAATAATATTGAACTTACCATGCACTGTCCCACCAGACAGGTACACACTGCTGCGCGTGTCCAACTAATCCAAGAAAAATTTAGCACAATTCCTTTAAAATTTGTTGATAAATGTCAGCTATAACCCAATCCTCTTATTCTGCGATTACAGCCTAGTTAGATATTAAGATAGGTTAAGTAGGATTAAGTTAGTTTATATAGGGGTTTCTTAATGAGGGTTTTTTGAAAAAGTTATTCCTCGACATGGAACTGTTATCGTTTTATTATATGAACTCACTTTATAGTCTACCTAAATTTTTAAGTTACAGGTATTAGTCATACTCAAAGTCCCCTGAAGACAATTGTAAACTATGAAACAAAAATGCATACATGATCTTACTAGTTACAACTTTTGCAGTCAATCAAGTTGTGAACATGACCAAACTATCATTTATATGGAAAAACTGTCATAGAAAAATATTTAAATTTGTTTCTTGAATTTCCGAAAGTGGTAACCTTTATATGCTTCAATTGAAGGAAACAGTATTAAAAACATATGCGAAATTACAAGCACAAAGCAGTATGACTGCGACCTATGCTATATGGCACAGCTCACAGCTTTTGCTCGAATACTTGTAGTGTTTTATTTTAACTGAAATTTTTTTCTAATCTTGCTAAGCTCTGGAAAACTTAGGAACCAAGCTCAAAATTACAGCAATCCATTTTTCAGTATGAACTACCGTTTCGGCTTTAGGAGAATTTACATTACCCATTAGGCACTTTATAAAGAAAGATCTTGCATCAACTTCTTTGCGCTCACTTTATGTACATTTATATCAGTCTGTGAGAATGAACTCAATTTAATGGAAATAAGTCGCAATCGTTCACAATGAAAATAACATGATTGCTCAGTCAGTAGAACATGAGACTCTTATGTCAAGGTCAGAGGAACATTTTTGCATTTTTAATTAAATAATAAATTTATGAAACTGTATGCAGAAATGTTTACTTGAATTGAAATATCTTAAATTAATTTTAAATTCTTTGAGAATTATATTTAAGACTAAAAAATAAAAAAGAAAAAAAAAAAGAAAAATAAAAGAAGAAAAGAAAAACATAAACTTGTTTAAAAAAGACTGAATCAAAATCCATATTTATTGAGGAAGTATCTACATCGGGAAGCTCTCTAGAGTTTCCTTAATTTTGCATTTATTTAAATTTTGAAATTATATAACATTTGTAAATACATTTTAATTCGAGGTAAGCAAAGCATGATTTGGAAAGTTGAAATTTTAACACTACAGCCTGTATTATCATAGACCTATACAACCCTCATCCCTCCAGCTGAAAATCTCTAACAAAGTTTCGATCCTTTACACATAATTTGGAAAGGGAGTAGCCCCATGGACTAGTGTTGTAAATATTGTGGCTTGTTGTCACCAGCGAAAGAAAATAACGCCATCCTGCGCTGCCAATAGTGGTTGCTATGTGCAGGTGTATGTGTTTGTGTCTGTTGTCAGATATACAAGCCATAAACGTCTCTTCAATCTGGCAACGAAGTGGCTTTTAAGTTGCTTGTGCGAGGTGTTGTGGGTCAGTGTTTGAATTCCCATCATCGACTCTAGGTAGAATAAATGAATTATAGATTTGGCCACCTCATCAAACAGTTCGCCCGACTCAAAATTCTTCGCCCCCTTAAAAATGGATTTCTAGTAATACCAAAATTCCGGTAGATCAAATGACACATATCGCGTACGAGGTCCGTTAGATGTTTGAAAACCAGGCAAGCGAAGAACTGTGAAACAGGGTGCCGTCACAACAAACTCCTCTAAACTCACCGGTCAATATGTGTCAACTGATTAGGATACATAAGACCCCAACATTTTTGTAATTATATGGATATTCATCCAGAGGTATATTCGCCATCCATTGCATCCTGTAAACTCTGGAAGTCCTATGAACATAAGCACGTCACGAACCACACGTGTTACTAGTGTACAGAAAGGTGTGTGAGGTGGTCTACTAAAAACAATATCATCTTCCAGCTCAGTATCAGGGTTACTGGTCCCAAGTTGGTAAAATTTATCCCGGGTTTCTGGGAATTTCGATAATATCTCCGAAAACCGTCAGTTCATGTGTATCAGCTTGAAATCCTTGAGCATAACTGAACACCGAATCTGTCAAACCAGGATGGAGCCTGATTCGTATTGACGCAAATTATGTGTACTGTAGAGCTTTCCGCTTAATGTGGAATGCTGACATTGTTCTGCCATAGGTCTGAGATTAGGTAATGGTACCACCCACGATAATAAGGTGGTCGGAAAGAGAGTAGGTGGTAGCGCTTCCCTATTACCGAACTCTCCCAATATATTCACCCATAATTGAGAAATCAAGATGTTTGTTTGGGAAAATGTTCTTTGGAATGGACGCACTTGGAAACACCTTGATTTCAAAACCAGGTTTGTTGCGATCTTATACACCTATCTTGACTGGCAGAGTGTACTTTTAGCATGTCATTATCTTCCGCACGCAAAATCGTCTATCGCTTTTTCTTGAAGAAGTCCTTCATAGCCTCCATCAAATGTCTAGTAGTGGAAATAGTCGACCAGGAGTATGCACATCTAGACAATTTCTCTAGGGCAATTCGGCTATAATTTTATTTACTCCATGCGTCTTATATTAGATATTCAGTAGAGTACCTGTACGATCTCTCCACCTTGCACATCACAAACCTTGACTTTTAGTAAGATTAATGTTTACCCTTACTATACGTTGTATGGTTCGAAAACAGCACGAGTGACCGGAAAAGCTAAATCTCTCTTCATAAAAATAGAAACATCTTCCGCATATGCCAACAGGGGGCTCACATTGGTATATGGAAGACGAACTGAATATTCCTCGAGCATTCGACGAAGATTTACTAGTAGCGGCTCCAACGAATTATATTATTATCATTAAATGGGGGTTGTAAAATGAAACAGCGCCCACTGCGAACTGTAAGATCTTTTTTGAACCAATTCGAACTTGATGTTTTTAAAAACCTATAATTTTCTTAAATGTCATCTTTGCAACATCATCTCGGAAGGGAATGCCAGATGATGTTGCATAGATATTTTGGTCTAATGAGGCCCAGATCTTCATAGTCACAGAGGACGTATTCAGCAGTCTCATCATCTGATGAGCATGTAGAATACTTTTGTCCTCTGTTGCGTATACTTAACGAATTTATCATAAATATGCCTGATAATGGACACCCCTGCTTGATACTTCGCTCTTACGTGCATCCAATGGGGCTGGACGAAGAGTGATTTCAATACTAGACTCATGCGCATAAGATGTCCCTGCAGCTACTGTAGGGGATCGTAGTACTGCTATTGCTGGTCTCATTATTGGTCCTGCTTGTGCTGATAGCCATTTCTTTATATATAGCCCCATTATAGCACATGTAGGTCTTGGAGCTGTCGCTGAAGTCGCCTTGATGAATTCCACCAAGAATTGCGTTTTTCACTTGGCCAAGGCCAAATATCTGGGGTGGGTTTGTGGGGCTCATCACCCTCCCCATCGTTGTAGCCTATACTTCTGTTAAGGCAAATTTTAACCCACAATTCATTATATGTAGGGGCCCACAATAATTGGTGTTGTCATTTTATATGTTTCTTCCGTAAAGAACTTTAGGCAAAACGTTTACAATATAGGGAAAGAAAAAAGCAGTCCAGTATATATTTATACACATCAGTAGATGGTAGCCTACTTTAATACACCGTAGCTTAAACGCAGTGATGCTCAATATGTGATCACATTTTAAAACGAATATTAAGTCTAAGTTTAATTTGTTTTTCTTTGTTAAAACAATAACTTTTGTTGTAACAAATTATAATATGCTAACTAATATTTTCCATGTTCACCCCATGGTTTTATTTAAATAGCTTAAAATATTATTTGTTTACTTTTTAGGCCATTTTAGATAATTGCATAGTAATATCTGAAATTCCTTAAAAAATGAAATGTTTTCTTTTTATTAATCTTTTAGATAGCATTTTTGACCCCACCAATAAAATCACTCCGGTAAGCGCTCGTAGAAATGTTAAAATTGAAATGAATGAAGTACTTTCCATTTTACGGCAAGAAGGAAAAGACTAAATTTAATTCTGTAATTTTTTCTTTTTTTTTTATAATAAGTAGACCTTTATATATATTTTTTTAATGTAAATATAAATAATAAAAATATGGTTAAACATTATGTTTTCAAACAATCCTTTTTAAATTTCTGCAGACACACGGAGCATTAATTGAGAATGACCGTGAACTCAATTACCTTAATATAGGTAGCACTTACAGATGAAAAGAATTTTTAGATTCAATTGGAATATCATCATAAATTATATTCTTAATAAATTAATATATTCAATTTACATAAAATTCCGATTGATTAATTCTCAGTTATTCTTTCATCTCTAGTGGTACAGGGTATTAGGTTACTACGGTAAGTCCCTCCCATTCGTGATCCATATATACGGCCTTGAATTTGGCCTGTGGACATCGTAACGCCTGAACATTTGCTACAGCTACAGATAATGCACCAATGCCAACAGATTTTGGAGCTATTGATCCAGACACTTCTCGGGCAGCTGCACTTGGGCCCTTAATGGCTTTTCTGTTGGCCCTTGTACTGTTTTTTTTTTCGAAGAACAAGAAGCGTTTAATTTGAGAGGATCATCGGTCTCCCCTGGAATCGGTGCTACTCGCAATCATTTTGAGCGCAGTAGAGTAAATTTGTATTCGTTTTTTTTTCAATTACCCTTTTATAGGATTCCGTACCCAAAGGGTAACAATGGGAACCCTATTACTAAGACTTCGTTGTCCGTCCGTCCCCTCACCAGGTTGAACCGTAATAGGTAGTTGTAATTTTCACGGACTGTGTATTTCCATTGGCGATATAACAATAAATAATAAATAATAAAAATAAAATAAAATTTAAAATTAAAGGGAGCCCCCTTGCAAGAAACGTGATTTTTTTTGGCGTTTTTCCTCGTTTTATTATTATTCTTTATTATTTTCACAAGTACGCATTTTTTTTCAAATTACAGCATTATTATTATTTTTTCACATGACGCCTACTGTCATTTGAAAAAATAAATAAAAAGTACATAGTGTTAAATTTTGTACGATTGGTACGGAACACTTCGTGTGCGAGTCCGACTAGCACTTGGCCGGTTTTTTTAATTTCTTTACTTAAATTTTGTTTAGTAATCAAGCTTTAATTTGAACTCAAAATTTGTTCACTGTTGCTACGTGCTCATGGCAATGAACGAATTCACAATAAGTTAAATTCTAAAATATCACACGATTTTTGTTTTCCCAATATTTATGGTTTTTTGAACTAGGTGTTCAATGAAATTTATACAAAATGATGGCATGAACACCACACCCATGAACTGCTTTTAAATTATTGCCATTTTTGCCTGCTATTACCTGTCTTTCTTGAAATTTTACGGAGCTTAAATCGGTGCGTGCGGTTACTGCTATAATGATGCAGTAAAAAATGATGTGGTAAAAAAACAAATAAATTCAATTATTCTAACGAAAAGCGAAAAAAATTCAGTCAAATTTTTATAACTTTAAATAAGAGAAATATCCAAAAAATTTCATGATATGTATGCGAGTCTATCACTACGAAAAGAATACAACATCTCCATTATTCAAAATATATAAGATTCGATATCTTTCAAGATATATCACGAAGCTCAAATTATCATAAATATGATTTTTTTCAAAACCAATGGCAACACAATACTACTGTTGTATGGCATGGTTGTGCCAGTCATACAAATCAAAACTTAGTAATTTTTATAAGTATGCGGATGTCTATGCAAAACCACATAAGTTCATTGAAGTGAAGCGGTCTCTTGCGAAAATTTGGTGCCAGTTAGGACAATAGAGTAGTGTTGAGCACTATACAAGAATTCACGGAAAATAACCGTATCTGTCCTATATTATCCGAAAGATCAAAAGATTTACGGGGCCGTTTAATAATTATTATAAGAAAAAATATTAGAAAGTGACAGGTTGCAAAAGAACCATTTATAGAGCAAAGTTTTGACAAAATCTGGGTCAACTTAGGAACTATTTTCTTCGACACCTTTATATCCTTCGTATAAGATCATGCAGTGAACAAAAAGCTATTGCATGAGAGAGGATCAGATGGGCAACTACAGCTTTTACTCTATTGAAGAATGATTATGTACGTACATAAGTAGCAACCATCTCCTATTTTCATAGAGTGAACGATGATGGGGTACATTCCTCTTCATCATAAAAAGTATTTCAGAGGATATTGTCCAACCTTGAATTAAATTACTAGGATTGGTATCGACTCGCGAAGGTATACGTTTTCATAATTTCTGTACCCAGGCCATTTATCACAGGTGGCCTACAGATTCCTAGTTATGGCTTATCGAATAGCGTGGGTATATTTGCATTTTTTGTCAGCATTAGGACATTTTCAAAATTTTGTTGTGTTCAAGTGTTTATAGAATGACTTTTATATCTGTGATATGCTCTCCCTTTTGTTGGTCATTTCTCTGCCCTTCCTCAAAAATAACCTATTTAAAATTAGTTTTAATATCCTGCATTGACATTGTTGCATACTTTCTATAAGTTTTCATAAAAAAAGTTAGTTTGCTGTTCAATAACCGTTTAATGGCCAGTTTCACAGTCGAGTTTAAACCAAGGTTTAATTTAAACCATCCTCCAAGTTTAAACGTAGTTTAAACTAAATCGGGTTTCACAGTGCATACTTTGAGTAACGTTGGTAGTACTGATTAAATTGTGAATTAAATTAGTTATCGCCATCATTGTGAAGCAATTTTTCTATCAATCTGTCAATCGGAAAAAGTAAACAGATCCGAAATAAAAAATAAAAAATATGTAGTTTTATTTGCTAATTTTAATATGCCAACATTCAAAAAGGATGCAAATTTTAGCATAAGTGAAGTTGACCTTCCTAGTGCATAAAAATAGATATATAATAGAGCACAAGAAAACGGACAAGAATAGATTCGAAGATAATGTGACAAAGTTCTTTACTTAAACGGAACCTAGCATCAAAATCAACGTCGTCCCACTCATTAAAATAATTTTGCCGATTTCTAATTACTCTCAGTCGTCGAGAGAGTTGTAAATTTAACTCAAAAAAATCTTCTTCATCGCTAGAAATGTCTAAATCTAAATCGAAGATGAAATTATTTTCTTCATACAAACAAACAATGCTACTGTCAAAATAAAATGAGTTTAAACCGAGGGATGGCACGGTTTAAACTCTAGTTTAAACCGTGGCTTAAACCAAACTGTGAAACTCATTCATCGAGTTTAAGGCTGGGTCTATGTCATAATTGGGACAACTCGGTGCACAGTTAGCAAGATGGGCGTGGCGTTAGGATTTTTGAATAAATCGCAAATTGATTAATGGAATATTTATTTAAACACCTAAGGCAACAAATTAACGTTTCCTAATTTTTAAATTTGTCCCCCAATCTTGATTGAAAATGATTTAAAAATTAAAACTCAAATATGTTTTTTTAATTTCTCCGGTTTGCGGAGCGGGGCTCCACAAATTTGAACCAAATTAAATAAATTTTTAACATAAGTTTTTTGAAGTTAGTAAGCAGAAAGTAACGGTTTCTGATTTTTAAAGTTCTACTTATATCTACGACAATTCGACGCAATAATTTGTTTTACCTGCATTTTATCCATTAAGAAAGCAATCTGCTGCATCAAATTTTCACAAAAATTAGTGGAATTTTAAAAATCGGAAACCGTTATTTTCTGCTTATTAACTTCAGTAAGCTTATGTTAAAAATTTATTTAATTTAGTTCAAATTTGAGGCAGCCCCGCTCCGCAAACCAGAATAATTAAATAAAATCTTTGAATTTTCATTTTTAAATCATTTTCAATAAAAATTGGGAGACAACTTTAAAAATTAGAAAACGTTAATTTGTTGCCTTAGGTGTTTAAATAAATATTCCATTAATCAATTTGCGATTTATTCAAAAATCTTAACGCCCCGCCCATCTTGCTAACTGTGCACCGAGTTGTCCCAATTATGACATAGACCCAGCCTTAAACTAATTATTTGGTTTAAACTCAGACGGTGAAACTCGCCATAAGTGTTAATAGCAGTGACATAACAATTACCTGATATACAAGAAGCGCAACTTGTCGTTGACAAGAAAAACTCATAATGTCTCTCATAATTATAAAACTCACAAGAAACTTGATATTGAAATCGTATGGAAACTCAGTAAATGAATAGAGTTGTGTTATCACGGCTATCGAATTTACCACGCAAGAATAACAGTAGGTTCCAAAGCAGAAATCATGAAGTTTTCGTTTAGTATTTCGGGATGATAGCTCTAGCCAACTTATCCCTGATCTGTTTAAAAGCAGTGTAATTATCGCCAGGAACAGTAAGCACTTTTTTGCAGAGTAAAACCATTCCCAAATCATAAACTTGCTGGCTACGAAGGACATTTACTAACAATGGCGTTTATGCCAATGCTCTCCTTCTATCAGAAGTAACCTTTTTGAGAGGTTCTATGGGTGCTGTTCATAGCCCACTACTCAATTCTTAGGATTCTAAAGCAATACGTTCGACCTTCGCCTTGTCAGTACAGCTGTAAATGTGTCAAAAAGGGTTACTTTTCACAGTTTTTATGACAAACCACATATTGGGAGAGAAAACATAGAAACTCAGTGTAAAAACATGGAAAATTAACCCTTGGCGGAATGTAATGCTGCCATCATTAACTCATTGTGTACTATTCTCGAGAAAAACCTTACATTTTTAAATCAATTTTTTTTAATTAATTTTTTTTAAATCAATCCTATTAAATTAACATATTACTCTAAATGTACAAGCTTACAAGGTAATTGACCAGTCTAAGGCAATTAATTACTTGGATAAACGTATGAGACAAGTCAGCACCATCTATGTTTTGAAAACATAAATCGCCAAATATGACGAAAAGCTCTGAACTAACATAGTAAATCAGTTTCACATAAAAAAAGTCTATAATATTTGAAACTCTCATATTTCATTTCATTCATTAATAAACTTTTCATAACATTACCACGAATATTAAAACTGACTTTCACTGACAGCGAATTAATTCAGTTCTAACACCCATCCATGACAGATTAAAGCATCCTCAAAGAACAATAAACAGATAAATCTTAGAGTTTCAGATTAATGTTCTTCACCTTATCGGCTCTCCTTATTTTAATTTGTCGTTTTTATCTTTCATCTCAACTGCATAATTTTCAGAACAGACACACACACAAAAACCTTCTCGTACCAACAAGACGTGCCCTCAGTCCAACCAAGAGTCTGGCAGATGCCCTACATTGATCAGGTAGTCGGCTCGTGCAACATTTGGGCCAATCTTTGACTTTTTTATATTTTGGAAAGTGAAAGATATCCAGGACGGTTTGGACCCCAAAAGGCTTGTCAGGTTTTGTTTCTTTCTGGAGTAAAAACATCCGTGGATGCTTTGGAATTTGTCCAGTAGCGGCCGATTTCTGTAGATATATTCGCTCAAACCGTAGAAAACCTGAGTATATGCTAAAAATTTCAGTTTTGAATTCTTTTGCTTAAGTTAAGGCTATGAGCCGACAGATTGTAGGGTTTCGCATTTCTACTTCCCTGGGAGTAAAAACATTTCCATCAGTGCAGCAGCCGCGAGCGGCAAGGACAACAACAATGATAGCAGGAGGAATCTGACGGAATTCCATCAAAAGAATTGCCCGAGAATTTCTTGGTCTTCTTCTTCTTCTTCAGTTAACTTCGGTCATTGTCGCCTTGTCTCCAAAAGACAAATGTTCCATTGTTGTGCGACAAAACGGGATGCAAGCTCGCGGCCTCTTTAAGGTCGCATTCCAAATTTGTAGAAATCGATTTGTTGTTGTTATCTTACCTTTAGCCCGAGATAAATATCTTGTAACCGAGGACTCGAAACAGAACCAGAACAAGCCCAAGAACACGGTAGGCCACTGTATATAATGTTCAAGCAATGTGCCCGTTTGTCTTTGTCAATGCTTCAGAATTGTTTCATCAAATTGGGAGCCTACGAGAAGATTTTTTGTTTCGGGCTCAAGTTAAGTCACATAAGGCTATAAAGATGCTTTAGTCCCATTCTCAGGTGTTGACTTAATGAGCAAAAACATCTCAAGGATAATTTATAGATCTAGTGATGTTCAGATGGGATATTTTTGCGGTTTTTAGTAACACTAATTAAGGCACTTAAATGGGGCTTGATTAAGCTTTTCTGCTATTAGGATGCCACGAGCCAGATGTCAAAAATTGAGGCTGCATTGAATAGTACTTCTGACAACTTTGCCCAGTGACTAAACCGATTCCTTTTGTAAAAATCCAGTTTGTTATATAAACTCTTTACATCTAACGTTTACAGAACATGACATGAAACTCACAAAGTGCGGCATTAAGAATTCATGAAAACATGAGAGTCAGGTGAATCTATTTGTAAACATTCAATCTCACGCTCGTTTTTGTGCTTCATGTAACCTTGTCTTGTTCTTGCCCACTTACCGGTTCCATTTCAATTGATTCGAAGACTATGCGAACTGTTTTGCAATGCATCTAACTTGTTTCTTTTAAAACGCGGTCAAATGACAGCCACTTTCTTGTCGCATTATGTATCTCTAGAGAATAGGAACTATAAGCGTTCAGGAAAGTGTTAATATTTCCACGTAATTCAGCTGTCGGTGTACATAAAATTTTAAACGGCAATCGGTAAAGTATCAAAGAAGTTCAAAGAATGTGTGCGCTTCAATATACACGAAAACTGTTACTCTGATTCCACAAAGTTTACCATAATTAGATGGGACATTGCATGCTCTGTTTTCAAACGTTTTGAGATAGAAATTTCTCCAGCAAAAAGTGGGAAGATGAACATGACCCGGCAAGCGGGATAGGAGCGTCAACAAACAGAAGCTCTTGAATTAACCAAATTAAAATAAATATGCTGCATCAATTACTGTTATTTAGCGTTCTTCTCTGGCCACTTAAAACGTTCTCATGATTTTCCAGAGGCAGTCAGAATTGTTCAAGAGCAAACGACGACAATATTTAATCCAGTGCTGGACTTAAATTTCATTAAATTTGATTTTTCGACGCTCCCAGTGAGTCTGATCTGGTGACTCGTTTAATGTAACTTTGAATTCCCTTGCGCTCATACTGCAGCTTCCTATCGTTTTAACTACATTGATACCATGGCGTCGGCTAATTTTTGCGTTTACTCAACTTATTCCGGTAACAATTGAATTGACCCCATAACTCTGATTTATGCCCTGCACTACTCTTCACAAAATTGTGCTGAACGTAATTAACTATCTCTGAAATGTGGGTAAAGAGAAAATTTTTTTCCTGGTTTATAATTCGGCTCAATGAACAAGGATTTCAGAACGATGGAAAATAGTAGATGGTAAAGTATTCTGCATTCGCACAGTGCGAATTAGGAAGTAATCACGATACATATATAACGGCCCTGACAAATTTATTATGAGGTAGAGACGTATAAGTAACTCGCTATAGAAGAGATATTCTGACAAATTGTTTTCGTAAAATTATAGTTAAAAATAGAAGTTGTATAGACAATATATTACATATAATCACCGGAACCAAAAGGATGTCTTATTCTGTTTATTTTGATTCTATTATAGAATTGCGGTCCTGAAAAAGCTGAATATTTCTTGCGATCAATATTACAGCTTCCAATCTCTTTCATGGCTTTGCAATTTTTGTTAAAGTCATACGGGACAATATTCTAAGAATAGATTCTGCTTTTTTGCATGTGCCAGTACTGAAGCTCATAGATTATCATTTGTTTGAGATATGTTTCAATGCTATAGGACCTAAATACAATTAAAGCGAACTAACTGTCTGTGAGGATATAAATATATGGTAGAAGCACTGTTAGCTATGCGATTATATTCTACGGCCAGCACTTTGGCTGGAATATATGTAATAGAGATAACACATAACATCTGAAAACCATACATTCCAAGCCTAAGACCTGTTCATCTTAAGTCTTTAAATCTACATAAAATAGCTATATAAAGTTAGTTAGTTTGATTGCGGATATTTTAGAAACTTTTATCGACGGTTCAGGATTTAGGTACCAAATTTAGGACACTCATATGACTAAACTGATCTCCTGATTTACTAGAATGCTTGATTCTCTGCAACCTACTAACTTTTGAGCTTGTCTCTTTTTTTATTTGTAAGAGCAGAGGTGGAACATATGTACACTGTAAAAAATAATAGGACTATTCCCTAAATTTAAAACACGTTTTTCCTTACAAATAAATGTAATTTTGTACGATATAAAGGGAAAATCAGTTAAATTTCCCCAAATCAATGGAACATTCACTGAATTTAGGTATTTGGCACTAGAAAACCTATAAAGTACGTAAAATTCCCGAAATGTTAGCTCTTTTGGATATAAGGAAGAGAACATTCACCTTTTCCCTACATTTTAGAGAATATTCCCTAAATATTAGGGAATAATCCCTATATTTCAGGGGAAAGATCAAAAAAAAATTTGAGAAATCCCTACATTTTACGGAATATTCCCTAAATTTTAGGGGGGGAAACAGAAATTCCCTACATTTGAGGGAGAAAAACCTACCTACATTTCAGGGATTAAAATCTAATCTACGTTTTCCAAGGTGGAGTTTTCCATAATCTTATCGACAAATACCTAACCTTTGTGGCACAAATTGTTGCCACTCACTTTAAAAATACATAATCTATGATTTTCGTCTGAAACAGTTTATTTCTAATAAGTATACTTAAGTAATATTCGTTTGGATTGTAGGGATTATATGACCCGGGTTGTGTGAATTAAACACTTTTTGTAAACACTTTGGATATATAACACAAAAAGTGTTTATTTCACACAACCCGGGTCATATAATCCCAACATTCTAAACGAATGATATTTCCGAAGAACGCATTATACAGCAACTTTTATACTTAAGTATAATTCAGTTTTCTTAGCCACTACACATTTTTATTAGAACCTTAGATCATTTTTTCTAAGAAATCTTTATGAAAGTTTTTCTTCTTAATTTGTGTCACTAATATAACATCTTCAAAAAGTTTCTTCATCGAATTTTCCCGAATAATGCTGAAACGCAATACATTCCTCGTGGTGTGCACTTGCGTTATATAAGCAATAGATTTGTCTGATTTTTATGTCAATTCCAATGCATTCCATTTAATACAATCGTACTGTTCCCAAAATAGTTCAGCGCGCAATCTGCGCATAAAGGAGATAAACAGATTTACCCAAAATTTGTGAAATTTTGACTATAGGAATTAGATAGGATGGCTCTGTCCAATCTTATTATATGTCAGTGATTTGTATGCAAGAGAAAATATAAGAAAAAATCGGTTTTTCAATGTTGCGATAAGTGTCTATACTTATCGGGTTTCGCTGTATACTTTACATATTTTAGAAAGACAGATTTGATGTATACATATCTCATTTTTACAGAAGTATTTTGAACATATAGACTTTTGAAAAAAAAGTTGTTTGAGAAACATATGTTATAATATAACTGCGCATGCTTTGCATTTAAATTTTAATTTTTTACGTGTAAATTTACGCGTAATTAAAACTGACATATATA
Source organism: Dioctria linearis (assembly GCA_963930735.1). Lineage (NCBI taxonomy): Eukaryota > Metazoa > Arthropoda > Insecta > Diptera > Asilidae > Dioctria > Dioctria linearis. Next base: position 237,774,305 of record OZ005740.1, on the reverse strand, counting down.
ATAAGAATGAACTGAGCCTTCCCATAAAATTTCCATAGTCAAATATGGCACAAATTTTATGTAAAATCTGATTGTCTCCTTCACGCTCAAAATGTACGTTGAACTGTAACCAATTTTGGAAACAGTAGGTACGGTTGTATTAAATGGAATGTATTGGAATTGACATACAAATTCAGACAAATATATTGCTTATATACGTCTATCTCCTTCTAGCTCAATCATGCTTGACATCAAATCTGCAGAGGAGCACATTTTTCAATATAATATTAAAAATTAGTTTTTGTGTTAATTGAAACAAGTTTTATTTCCTAAACTATTTTTAAGTAATCCAATACTATTTTACAACATCTTTAGGATTTCTAATCGACAAATGTTGATAAATTATGAATCGGTGTACAATTCTACGAAATAAAAACAAGAACACTCAGTCCATTCTTATTATAAGTCAGTGATAAATACATAATGTCAATTTCGCCTCTATACCAAATTGGAGAATGACATGTTATCTGCAGAAAATAGTCTTGTCAAAGCTACGACAATTTATCACATGTTAACCGAATGCCCACATATATATTTAAACTCATTTAAAAAAAACTTTTTCTATATCTCAGATATTATTTACTCAGAACTGTTCCATGAATGGTGCAAAGAGAATCTGCATTACGCTGATAACTACTTCACTGTTCACATAGGTCACTACGGAAAGCTCAATGATGTTAGAGCAGTGATTTTTTACTGCACCACGTAAATCTTTATATGTAAGGAGGAAACAAGAGGTCAGACAAAAAAGATAAAGCTCAGATGCTGAATTTTTAAGGCCTAAGGTAAAAAGATAACATTAATACCTGCAAAATCAAAGGGCTCTGAAAATTGTGGTGAATGGAAAAATTCAATGATGAAAAACGGCTGGAAGGAAATTGTCCCCTCTAGAAGATTTATAAGATTTCCAGTTGTTAATTCTATCTAACATTGTTAGAGATAGAGTCTTTTGTTCCTATTAAATGCCATGTAGTCAACCAAATTTATTGGATCGTGGATTATTCAATATCTGCTATAATAATTTCCACAATAGCTTCGACATTTGATTTAATTTAACCTAAATAGTTTACATGATATTTTCAAACGACCTTATCGAGTCTGGTGGCTGCAAATAATTGTCATTCAAATAGCTGGGATAATGATAGCGTGTGTTAGAGGAAAAATAATACAAATATTATTAAAATTTACAAAATTGCACCCCCTAATTTATATTATTGTATATTTGTATATAAGAATTTCTTGTCTGTATTTATTACACGAATTATATGCACAAATTCAAAGGAGTAGGTAACTAATTGATTTCGAGCTTCTATTATATGCTGTCATACCTACTGAAGTTTTTTAATATGCTATCTATAACTGGCGCACTTTTTAAATGAGTTTTTATGTTGACTAACTAACTAATATATGTTTTTTTTTATTTTTTCAGTTTTAAATGGAATATTGGCGACTAACTTTTCCTAGAACATTAATACATGAGGGAGAAACATTGAATTTTATGCACCATAAAATAAAATTATTTGTTATTTAATATTTTCGAAATGAAGAAATAAAATTGTATTTAAACTAAAGATTGTATCGATTTATAACTAAATTATTATCAAACCCAAATAAAAATTTAATTATACAATTTTGAAGTTTTCATTAAGATTAAGTTAAGTAGTTTACTTTTACTTGATATTACCTGTCTCAGTTCTATATTATTTATTTATATGAATTTCCATTATAGTACTTACCTCCTTTCCGACATACACCTTCCAGAATTCTAAAAATTTATTAAAATTCAAGCAACGATGGAATATTGAAATGTTGTATATCATAAAATTAATAAATTTGAAATATTTATTTATTTCTTCATTTTCAAGAACATTCACTTCAATACTGCTACCTATTTTACAATATGGCTTATATTTTGCTATATATTTAGTATTGCTACTATTACGGCATATCACCCATTTTGATAGAATTTCAAAATTATTTTGTCACAATAAAAAATACAATATGTTCTTTATTGTAAATGTAAATGTAATTGTATAATTGTAACTGTAAGTTATTATGCAGATATCACACTAAATATTTATAAAGATTATGTGAATACACCGAGACGCAAACAGGATATCAGAAATTTACAGCAGTGTTAATCCTACGAATATTGATATCAATACTAATTATATATATGTTACGATTTGGAGCTTATACTTCATAGTTCTTTTAAAGTTTTTTAGTCTTTTAAAGTCTTTTAGTGTATTTAGCACTTAGAACATGAACATGTATATTAGCAAATATAACACAGAGAGCCGTAGCTCCGTATCACTACTCAGAAAAGTAAACTTACGAATAATCCAAATGCACTCAAATGTGTTCTAAAGTTTTATTAAAATATCAACTGATTTTCATTTTGAGAGCATTCCGTTCTCAAAGGTGAAGATTTTTCTTTATGAAATATGTGGTCTTTTTAAACTAATGTATATAAAACTTCAGCCGGAGGAACCTAGAAAGCTTTTCGTGAAACTCAGAAAATTATGGCCTGAAAGTTTTATTTTGAGAACATTTTATAATCAGATGTCCTCTAAAATACCGTACGTGAAAGTAACTTAGTTAAACCAAGTTTATTTTGGTATACCTATTCTATTTTCCTTCAAGCATTATATTTCAAAATTGATTTATCAGGACAATAAGAAAAGATAATTACTTATTTTACAATTATTCAGTGCTTTGTTTTTTGTGAAACATGTGTTCAGTCCACCGACTTAGTATATTCCCCCTATTTATATATTCCTAAAAAGAAAGAAAGAAAAAACCCACAAAGAATTTAAACGTTAAGAGAATCAATAAAAAAATACTTATCACTCCACAAAACACTCCACCAAATTGATTTACCACCTAAAAAAATACAAAATTATTATTATTATTAATAACGAAATTTTACAAAACATCTTCAACTTACATAAAGTATACATTCCTCTTGTATATTTGCATTTCGTAAAGTCATATAATGACATTACGTCAAATCAGATGTTCTCGCCGCAATCAGTTCAAGCAAATTCAACAACCGTCGCTAGGGCAACACCGAGAGGCGAGAGCTCATAACTGGATACGGGCGGCGGCTTTATAAAGCTGACGAGATGCAGCAGAAAATCATTGTTGGTCCAGAGCTCATCTGGTTTAGAGACTAATCTCAAATCAAGAATATTCCAAACCTCCAACATAGAAGATGAATTCTATATTTCAGAGACTAATCTGAAAATCCCTATCATTTCCCACACCTAAGCAGAAGAATAGTTTTGCGCAGATATTAATCTGCAATACTCCTGCCCTTACCTAAACAGAAGAATAATTCTGCGCAGAGATTAATCTGCAACACTTTTATTCTCTCCATCATTTTGCTACCCTTGTGCTCTCTTGCACTAGCAAAAGGCATTTTGCTACCGTTGTGCTCTCACGCACTAGCAAGAAACATATCACTATCCTTTCGCGTACAATAAGTGTATATTCAGAGACTACTCTGGATTACTTTCTTTATAGAAGCCATTTGCTGCCTTCGTGCACGCATGATTTAGCACCAAGGATTTACCTCACAAATTTATTCATTCTGTAGTAGATTTATTCTATTCTTCTTCTTCTTTTCAGAAGTGAAAATCGAAATCTCAAATTATGCGGACGTCATCAAAACATTAAAATGGATTCGTTTGAATTTCCGTTGAATTTTTAATTTGAATTTTTATTGAATTCTTTTTAATTTAGTGTAGTTATTTTAAGAATTTTCATTTTTATTTGAATTGTAAATTTTTTTGTGATATTAGGTTAAGCAATTATAGTTTTGCATAAAATTTTATATTTGAAATTCGGAAAAAAACTGAGTTTTCCATTTTACCGGCATCCTCCCTCCTATGTTCGAGACTAGATCAAACAATAAGCCAATTAAACTTAGGAAAAAACATAAATTCTTCATTTTCTTGAAACGGTTGCTATATTTTGCACAACTATGAATGTGGACTTTCTAGACTTGTACTAATTTCTTGCTTGCTATGCTAAATGCTCCATTTAATATTTTTACTTGCCGTGATTTATTTTTCTATTCGTTAAAAATAAATTCGAAATTGAAAAACAAATACTTATACGAAAACTATTTATAAATCTTGTTGTTGTTCCTGATATTTAAAAACTCAAGTAATTTTATATTATGTAAATAAATTTTGAAGTACAGCATACAATACATATGTATGGTAAGTGAGAAAAAATATTACAGCCAGCCTTTACTGTGACGAAGGATAATGCGCATTCTGACGTATGAGATACTTGTTTCATATGAAAGAGTTGTTAATATCGAATAACTATTGTTATGGTGAAACAAAAAAATATGGGTGAGCTCTTTTTGAATTCCATAAAAACTTTGAAAGTTTTATTTAAATCGGAGATGGCTGCGTACATGTACATAGTTACACTCCATTTCGAATGTTCGTCTTTTTACTCGTACGTTAATCTTAGTATGATAAGAATTGGAACAAATGCCGCAGTTATAAATATATATCTTCATGGGTATTCAAGGATAAAGAACTCAATACTATTTCCTAAACATTTTCTTTTTCTTCGGATTTATGATGCTTTAACTCTATCAGGCTTGGTGGTTAGCGTTGCTAACCACCTAAAAATCATTCATATTGGGGTACTTAGCGCCATCTACAAGCGATTTACTATATTGAGTTGGCTTGTGTTTGAATATGTTTATACGCGAAAGGTGTTACTCTTCTGTTAGTTCACTATGCAAGTTTGAAAGTTATATAAAATTCTTTTCATTTTGCTTTTGTTAATATAGAGGTAAGTTTTCTTTAAAATTTTATTATTTTCCTTTTAATGTGCTCAATCAAATATAAAAACGAACAATTGAAGTGAAAACTGTTGATGTTTTGGGTTAAAAAAATATATACATAACTGGTTAGTGTAGCTAACCACTGTGATACGTACTAAAAAAACTTAACTGTCTAAAGTATATAAATTTTTCACGCAGAATGGCGCGTAGAACACTGAGAAAGAAGAATATTTTACTTTGTTATACGAAGAGATCCCTGATGTATATAGTTCTGGGGAGGAGATTGTGATGATGCTTTAGAGGATATTGGTCACAGGACTGAGGAAGAATATATAACATAGATTTTGATGAAATTCAGGAAGAATTTGATGATTAGCAACTTTTTCTGCAAATTTTCAGTCACTCAACAACCATTCATCCGATGAGTAACAGGTTAATTCTTTACGTGATTCTAGCGAAGTGATTCCCAAGTGGCAAAAACACAACCAGATGAGTTCCCTGCATCAGTTGATCTACCTGAACATATTTTGAATTTAACAGAGCCCACGGCACTTAAACTTTTTCAGTTGTTCTGGACACATGAATTTTTCAGACTAACTTATATGGAGGAAATGGACATATTTATTGCTCTAAATTTGCTAATGGGAATAAAGAAGAATATTGGCTATAACGATTATTAGTCTTCTGCTCGTGATTTGAAAGACATTTACATTTCATCTTTGATGTCACTAACCAGATTTGGTTAATTATCGAATAACCTGCACCGCAATGACAATGTCGTAATGCTTGTAGCATCTAGTTCTAGTTACGATAAACTGTATAAAATAAGACCATTACTAGATCACATGAGAGCGAAATATTGCGAAAATTTTACAAGCACTGCAAAGGCATGAAAAAGTTTTTAGGAAGATCATATCTCAAAAAAATGTGCGAAAATTTTAAAGTTTACTTTGAGAACTATTTTTCATTGCAAATTGAACTACGCAAACTATCTGTTTTGGCTTGTGGTACAGTAAATGCATTTTGAAAGTACCTACAATCTTTGAAAGAAGACAAGCAACTGAAATTGGGGAAATTTGATTATTAGATAAGCCATACCAACGTGAGCATATTGAAATGGAAGGATAAAAGATCAGTTCATATTAGGTCTTATTATCATGATCCCATGAAATGGCGAGTAGTTGTGGGAAGAGAACGTAATGGCCATACTAAAAAGGTAACATATCCGGAAGCCAGAATGGATTGCAATCAAAATATAAGATTTGTAGACAAATTTGACCAATTGAAAAGTTGTTACTGTATTGACCAGAAATCAGGAAACTGGATATTTTTTCGTATTTTGGATTATGCCATCATAAATTCATTTATAATTTGTAAAGTGCAAGACCACTCAAACCACTTGTTTTGAAGGATTTTAGACGTAGTGTTTACCAAGGTATGCTGGGTCTTTCCTATGCTAATAGGCGCAATAGACGAACAGGGCTTCTCCGAGTCCTGGATTCATAAAAGCAAAGTAAACCATCTGTTCGAATGGAAATACGGTTAGAAAACAGTAAGCATAAGCCGGTACGATATACTTCTAGAAGATGTGCCAAATGTAGTACAAAAGCAAAGCCAGTCCGCACCATATATGTTTGTGAAACATGCAGAGTTCAATTATGCCTACGAAAAGGATATTCGTGATAAGATGGAGTATACAGATTTTCATAATAAAAAGTAGTATATAACTTTTTCCGATATATTAAAAATTCTCTAAAAAAATGGTTTTTATTGACTATATAGTCACGGTGGTCACTGTAGCTAACCACCTGATTCCTCGAAAACTTGAAACTCGAATATGTTTTTATTTTCTATTATTTAGACATCCAGCGTTAATATAATACAAATTTTTACTTTTTAAATCAAAGATATAAAAGCGTGGCTGAAAGAGTTGAAATTATAACAAAATAATAAATTCGTTTAGTTACTTTCGGATATAGGTATATTCTTTTAAATGTTCAACGACATTTCAAGAAATTTTGAATTCGCATATCACGCGCAGTGTGCATTTCATAATACTATATCGGACCTTCAAACTTATTAACTAAAAAAAAGATCCGTGAAAAGATCCGCGATGATCGAACCGAAAGTACTGAACTATTCTGTGTGAATAACCAGTCTTTCTAAATGTTCTTGTATAACTTTTTAACTAAATGTAGCGCAGAAATATGGTTTCATATTCTAATTATACCTACATATATTTTTCTAACACATAAACTGTTGATGGCCGCTGATAGGCCAAGCGCCATACAGATTTGACCATTGTCCTTTCCAGTGTTAATACGGTATGTCAGTACCGGCAACAAAAGTAAAATTTTGACTAGCAAAAGTCAAAATAATTTTCTTTCGTTCATTAAAATTGGCGCCGTTGTCGCCGTGAACTGTGATATTAACGGACAGTCACTGCCAGGGTGCAAGCTTAGTATAACTTACGAAAAATTCAAATATTAGAAAAAGTTTGAATTTTTTTTTACATTTGGTAAAACTGTGGCATTGTTTTTGTTACTATATTGAGCCAAATAAGTAAGTGAAAGAGAATTTGAATTTTTAAGCGATCAAGAAATATACGATATCGAAAAATTTAATATTCTTAATTTTTAATTATTCGTTAAACATTGACGCATGGATTCAATGCATAAATTTTATAAGAAATTTTCACTATTTCCATGTATCAACACTTGTTGGTTTTTGCTGTATACTTCCTACATTTTAGAAAGACATTTTTATCAAAATTCGCTATAAATTTAATGAACTTTTCGAATTTTGAAAAATAATTTCACAAGTTTTTTAATTTAATTTCGCTTATATATCGTTTTGAAGTGTTTTAAGGTAACCAATCGATAGATCTTGGCATTCCAAATCATATGATGTACGTATCTCGTATTTTGAACAACTTTTGAAAAACGCTCCTCAATTGGTTTAGAAATACATTTGGTTGTTACCAAAGAGCATCTGATTGTGAATGAAATATCTGGAAAATAGTGTGAACTCTATGATTCGTTAATTTCTATATAATTACGACAATTTTTCAGGTATTTTCAGAATATCTATAACAAGCCTTCTGACCTGTTCTAAAACTGCCATTGAAAAACAAATTGCTTTTTGCTTAGATACAGAATCAGTAAACTGTCCTTCTACGATGATGTATACCTTAAGTAAAGTTGACAAAGTCCAAAGGTATATTGATTATGTTCACTAGTGACCTGATAATGTGTATCACAGATTTTCATAGATATTAATATATCCACTTTAAAATATACCACTTAATGATATTGCGTATACAGGGTCGGATTGGGTCCTTGAACCGGCCCGGACAAATGTCCCAAATGACCAACCCATTTGTGTCTTCAAAAATGACTTTTTTATAAAGCAAAGAACCCAAATTATTGGGCTAACTTGCTACTGAACAGCAAGCAGAGCAAGACAGAGTTTTCTATTCGTAAGTTATTTTTACACTCAGTACACGTATGGCTCAAATGGAACATTTAGCACTGAACCGAGGAAAACAAGGTTAAAATAATAAAAAAATTGATATTTTTCTAGAATTTCCAAGGTTTAATAAAAAAAAGGTAAGAAATTTTTACAGGAAACATGTATGCAGAGAATTTCTATAAGAGCGGTTGGCTCTTTCACCCTTAAAACTAAAACTAAATACAACAGGGTTTCTATGAAAACAGCGTCCGACAGACCAATAATTTTACTCGTGAAAGAACTGAAGATAAAATTGAACGGTTTATCCATTTGTCTTCTACTGTTTTTTTATTTTTGTTTTTTTTTTATTCTTAAAAACATCTCCTTCAAAATTTGTTATTTTCCCATACAGACGTTTGAAAAAAACGCTCTTCAATTATGATTATATCTCATTTATTGTATTATTATTATATAAGTATTCTACTTTTTCCAACATAACAGATAAGAGCTTCTTAAATCTAACTCGAAATCCTAAATTCAATATCTCCTCGAAAACACGGTAGACTCTACAGATTCGACAATTAAAGATATTTTCCTTAAGTGAACAATTTTCTTGGTGCTGTTTAAAATGCGATCTTGAAAAGAAAGATTGTGGCGACGTGTCTTGTCGGCTGGGTTATTTCTGAACGTTTATCGAACCAACCTGTAAACCGTGAATTCGCTCTCCAACATGCACGGTAGTCATACCTTTCTGAGCGTAGGAAGCCGTAGTTAGGTAGGCTATGAATAATAATAATTTATTTATTTGAGATAGTACTAGGATAACAAGATCTTTAAATGTACATTACATGTGGGCATTCAACGAAGAAAAAAGTTAAAGCAAAAGACTTATATGTATTAACAAATTCAAAAATGAGTAAAATTAAAATAATGCTAAGTGAAAAGAAAGTAGAAAAACAAAAAAGGAAATTAAAAAAAACAAATTTAGAAAAATAAAAATAAAGATAACTAAATAATGCAATCCAATAAAAACTAAGTTGGTAAATATTTACTAAGCAAGGTCATCCAAAACGAGCTGATCTGATTTTTATATTATATCAATTGATTTTAATTGTCTACTGAAAGTCCCTCTGGTATTAGTAAGTTGTATATCATGTGGTAACAGATTCCATTTGCGAACACATTGGACAAAGTAAGAACGCTGCCCGTATTGGGAGCTACATCGCGGTATTAGGAGCTTCTTATGTCTATTCGACTGCAAGAAACTCAGCTTTTCAAATAGATATCCTGGCTGCTGGCTGAATATGAGTCGATGTAAAAACTTTAGCCTATATTGAGTTAAATAGGCTTCTAATGGGCAACCAAGCAAAGAAGTAATGTATGGGGAGATATGACTACCTCGAGATAGTTTATATACAAAGCGAAGTACATCATTATAAGCCACTAGGAGCCTTCTTCGGCAGACGGAGTCAAGCGGAGAAAATATTATACAGCCATAAAGTAGGGAAGACTTAGGGAATCAATGTAGAAAAACTGAAAAAAAAAATATTATTATGTCTAATGTCAGCGAACAAGCAACAATTTTATAAAAAAAAGTCAATGCAAGTTTCTGCCAATAAACTAATTAAATTCCGTCTTTAAGGAAATACTAGTTTTACTTCGACAAAGATACCTAAGAAGATCTCGCACAGAACTCGTAAAATCCCCTCTTTTATATTCAAGTTATTTTTTTTTTGTTCAGGAATCCCTCAAGGTTTCCTTTTAGAGGATTTAATGGTTCTAATGCCTGGTAATTTTCACGAAATACGACACCTATGCAGCCAGTACCATATTAATAGTGTTAACATCTCCAACTTCCCGTGGCTTGTAACGGTAGAAGGCATTGTCTGAGATCCTACAGGACCGCGCACATAGCATTATCACGCACTCGAGATTAGCAGAAGAAGTAACCTGCCCAATTAATCAGGCTCCCTTCGACCAAATCTTGTACCGAGTCGGGCATATCACATAACACTTTCTGTGTACTGCTCGCCATATAGAAACTTGAATGTTATTGGGACAGCCCCGTTTAATATATATATATATACATATATTTCTGGAGTATCCTTCTAGCCTATACTCAATTAAGAAATTCAGGGCACTGTTCTTACCGAGACAGATACTACAGTAGTATTCGTCTACCTGTTACTCATCAAGAAACCATAGTCATACCTTAGACTACCTTTCACACGTCCTTAAACAGTGACAGGCCTCCTCTACAGTTTCAGAACTCTGATAAGAAGAATCTAAAGTTAATCTTAAGATGTTTGTGGTGTCAAGATCACATTATCTGCACATATCGACTTCCTGTGGCAAGTTCAAGAATTGCTACAGAAATACAACAGCACTAGTAGCAGTAATCTTGACCAGCTTATACAGTTTTAATTTAAGGCTAAACAACTAGGCAAGATCTCTTCATCTTGCACCATCTACGTCAGATCAACAGGTCGACTCAACAACCTGTCAGGCGATTCCTACCCTGAAATACGTCGACTACAGACGACTTACTCGTCAAAATAGGTACAACCTACCTAAAAATTCATAATCTGTAACGAAAAGGAGATATACGACAGTTTAAAAACACAATGTAACTTTAAAATCTGTTTTTCTTTACAACCCTCCATCTGAATCTCATCCTTCATGTCCCATACTGTATGGATTACTATCCGCGATTGCAAATTATTTTATACTCAAGTTTCCCATACATGCAAAGAATTTTTGACCTCTTTTAAATGAACACTTAAAGTTTACATATATGTTTATCATTCATATCTCCTCCAGAATTTGAATCGATTCAATTCCTTTGCAGATCTTCTAACATTTTAAAAGCCTTAAACTTATTCCCAGAACGAATGAATTCGACATATTTTGAGAAAACTTAATTTAAACGAATTCAAAAATAAAAAATATAATTTGGCAGATATAAAATATGAATTTAAATTAAAAAGGGTTTCCTACCTTCCATGGCATTGTAAGCTGTGGTTTATTGCCTCGCACTCCTTAGGATTAAATTTTGATATAGTTTTCTTTGGTACACGGTAAATTTACTGAATGGAAGAGACGCCATCCCCCGTAGTTAAAACTGTAGGGTTATTTCCATTTTTTACTTTACTTGCTGCTAAAGGTGTCCTTATGGTCGTGTACCACCTCTGAATGCCATTTTCTGTTGCACGCAATAAGTACTGAAATTAGTCGACTGCCAATTTTAAGTAATTAAAAAAAGTAGCAGTATATATTTTTGCCAGTAAGTTCCTTCAAAAGGGTGTTAGATGATCTCAGCTTTTACTTTCTTTGTATCCAGCAGCGAGTCCAATCGTTTCGTTGACGTCCACGAATTCGTAAATTTTCTAAAACAACTCGACCAACTGTTACTATACGATGTACAAGAGCATTAAGGCAAGCTGTTTGAAGAAAATGTATATGGTATTTTATCTGATATTTGTGGCATTCCACGGATACCACACAATAGTCTGATATTGGTGCACAGTTTCTTCAAAAATAAGTTTGCTTCAAAAATTTTCGGAAATATCTGGGCACACTTAATTTAAATAAACAAAAAAATGAACTTCAGTATGGTTATCTCTACCCGCCTCAACAATAGAAGCTCACAGATGGAGGCCACCCCATATAATCAGTTATTAACAAAAGCAAGTGTTAATTTATATAGTCGCAGAAGTTCTCTTTTTCAAATTGGATATGGCACTCGAACAAGCCAAGCACAAATTCTAAGATAAGAATCTGTATCGTTGTTTAGACTGAAATTCATTGAAAATATTTAAATCACTTTACCAAATTCAAACAAATTCAAAAAATTGAAATTTCGACCCAGATGAGAGAACTCTGCCACTATTCTATGTGAATCTATAATTGGTTTAAAGTTTTTTTTCTATAAATCCCTTCAATTCATTAACTAAAATTCAGGTTTATATCTATGAATGCAACCAATGTAGTAAAGTAATAAAAGGCCCTCGTTTGTATTAATATTTCAATAACATCGCTTTAACACAACACATTTTAATATTTAAAAAATGTGTAGTTTTAAATATTCTCGTATCAGAATCTTAGTAGTTCTGCGATACTTGTAACGTGACAGCAAATTAATTTCGCATTAAATCCATTGCAAACCATACCTGGTGAAGTAGTAAGAAAGGTAATAGATAGCTAGGTACATATAAATTCAATCAAACTAAAGTAACATGAAAAGAAAACCAAAAATTCATAATTAATAATCCTATATAAAAAAGTTTGATATAAAAAAGAAACTTTATCACAAAATTGTCAGGGAATGTACCTGTATGAAGGAGGTATCAATTCAGCAAGGTTTATTTAAAATGATAAGTCCTTTAATTATGTATATAATTATATTTAATTGATTAATCCTTATTTATGTGTATTTGTATATCGAAACTATTTTTAATAAGACTCTCAGAGTATAACTAAATCGAGTTACATAACCTTAAAAAAAATTAAATTTATATTTCTTTCTACAAACCCAATTAACAAGTTGAAAGCTGAAGCAAATTGATTTAAGTCTTGCGAATGGTTAAATCCAAAACGTTATTTCTATCCCCTGAAACGTCTTACTAGTTTCTCCCATATAAACCCACATATGCAATGGTCAATGGCCATTACTGCATCTCACAAAAAACTCCGCCACCTACCAGCGCGTATAATCAAATTTGTTTGGTCTTGGCATAATAATTTTGTTGTTAAATTCAACACCCAATCCCAACATGGTATGTTGTAATTAACCAGAAGCAAAAGGCGGATAAATTCATTTGAAATTGGCCGCCTCAATTGCAACTCTTCATCGAATGCTTCGTATAAAGCTGGCAACCTACTGTTTTTCACACCGTCAAAATCTCTTTGTCCATGCTCTCTGCACCATTTGAATAAAAGTTCTAATTAATGGTGAAAGATTGGTCATCGACAAGAAATATTACTCACAGTTCCGCATTATTAGATAACACTCCCGACACCAGCAGCAAAAAATCCAACTAAGAAGACAGTATAGTTGTATAATGCGGGCATGGAGTATAAGCACTTCTCAATGAAATCCTCATGACGATCCCGCAAAGACTGTCCAGGAAACATGCTAAAACAAAAAGTGGGCTGCTGCGGTCTTAATGGTGTGTCGAATCGACTAACTTTGGTATCCACAGGAGAAAACTCGAATCCATCCAATAATCGAATTTGAACAATTAATCATGTATGGATCCAATAATTCAATTTGACTCGCAACGAATTTAAGATTCGAATATGCTAGTGGTTACCGCACTTAGAGAATGGAATCAGAACGATCGGCAAGTTTCAGACTTGAGATGAAAAATTTATCACACACTCTCCGGTCTGCCTTAATGGCTAATCTCCTCTTGAGATTACAAATCTAAAGCGATGCAATTACCTCAGTGGAAATGACATCGTACGACCTATACTATATGCGTTGATCTTTTCAACAAATTTATAATCCCAAGCGCAAATGACGCCCAACGCAAAAAATCCCATTTAGCACTGAGCAACATGTTTACATCTTGCAAATCCCATTGTCGTCGGACACTCCTAAATTCCAGATCATAACAAAATCCTGAAGAATTCCTGTTTGATGGCTGCCATCTGAATGCGGGATACTGTGAAAATTTTGCGTGTGTTCAATCCTCGTTGGACCCAAATATAAAATTTTCATAAAGGGATTAACAGGATACAAAAAATTTCTGTATTGCCTTGCCCTATTCAATGGAATAATGACAACAAAGAAGGAAGTGAAGCATTCGATATCGCATTTTCAATGCTTATATTGTAGGGAATATAATGTTTCCCAATAGAAAAAAATATATAAAGGATAATCTTCTATTTCAGTAAGTGCAAAGTGGCTACAATTTTAAACATCAGGGAAATACACTCTATGTATAGTGCTGCTCACTTGTCACTTTAAATAAATTTTTTGAGAAATCTTTTATATTTAACCGACCACAAAATCTGATATTTTTTAAGAATTTAAAACGAGATTATCTACAAAGTTTAGATGGATGCTTCATCATTAACACCTTCTATGTAAATTTGCCGTAGGATTAAGTGATTTGTGATTCAAATGAAATCAATCAAATTAAAATATCAGACAAGCTTTATAGTGAGTAGTATCAGAGATGACACAAGAACTAGATATCGCATGCAATACCAGAGCAGAGTATACAAATTTTGAATGGCTATTGGTTCATTGGTTCACACGAGAATGAACGATGCGCGTAATCAAATATTTAGATCTGGGCAGAATGCAATTGACTGTTCTAGTATATATCGCGAATTGAAGGAAACTAATTAGGTAGATTGGACTGGGGTATTTGATAACTTTAACTAAAAGGATTACCGATCGGAAAATCAAGAATGTTAGAAGATCACAACCCATAAAAGAAGTAACAAACTATGGGCAACACTAGCTTTTCGAAGCTTTATAGAGTATTAAGCTTATAAGTTTGAGTTACAGTCTTCTAATCCAAGTAAAAAGCAGAACACTTTTAAACTAAAACCTAAAACCACTAAACAAGTTTATGCGACAACTTCTACAATTTGTTCCTGTTGCAAAGGCGGACATTTTATCTAGCGATGTTCCAAATATACCAACATGGACATGATATGTACATCGTAATCAATTTCTAACACCAGCATCCTTATGTTCAAATTGCTTACGTTCTGGTCACAATACAGCAACTTGCAGATTATCTACATGCCACATTTTCAATATATGCCACCACACGCTTCTACATACAAGCCAGAAGCCATTTACGCCATCTTATGGTATCATACAAAGTGCACCAGCTTGACAATCCTCTAAGTCTTACAATCTTCACATTACTCAAGGTCCTAGGACTGTATTACCGAAAGCTATCATTCTTGTTAGTGATGCTATGATGAAGTTGCTTCGCGTTTTGTTAGACTCCGGGTCGCAGGCTTCCCTTATATCGAAAAGTTGCTCTCAACGACTTGGACTACACAGAAGCCACTCTAGAGTTACAATTCTCGGTGTAGGAACAAAAAGCTCACAACAGTCACGCTGTTCAGTTATACATTTATATTATATCAGCACACGTAATTCAAATCCCAAATTACAACGAGTTATGTAGCTTTGATTTGGCCGATACTAATTCCAATCAGCCTGCACTAATAGATATTATACTTGTTTAAGATTTATTCATAGGAATCCTACTAGAAGAACAATTCAATTTCATACTGATAGTTATCATAGCTCAAAAAACTATTTTTGGCTTTATAGTGTCAGGAGCACACAAACAAGAAGTAGATGAGAATATTCATAATTTCCACGTTTGCATAGATGTCGATTATTTACTTAAAAAATTCTGGCAAAAACTTGATTTGACTAAACTGCAAACTCATCTCACACAAGATGAGTTTTTATGTGAACAGCATTTCATGTCACTCACTCACTTTGACGAATCCAGATCTGCTGCCTTACGATCTCTATACATGGCTAAGAAACGATTTAAGAAAGACCGACCCTACATGGTGGAGAAGTACTTATGCTTAGGTTCATGTTGAAACCACCTCACTTCTACCACAAATCTGTTATTTTATTCCAAACCACGAAGTTTTAAAACCATCTAGTACCACCACAAAATCTAGAGTGATTTGCAATGCTTTTATGCCTTCAACCTCTGGTCTATCCCTTAACGACGCGTTATATACTGGATCCACCATTCAAGCCGAGTTAATTTCCATTCTCATCAGGTTTCGAAAACACAAAGTTATGTTTCCTGCCAATATTGCTTAAATGTACTGGCAAGTCAAAGTTAACAACGTGACACATGCTCTCAGAAGATTTTTTGGAGAGCTTCACCATCAAATGCTATTCAAGAATATGAACTTCTGGAAATAAGGACGTTGCAACAGTTAGCACTGGATGTAGGTAATAAATTCTTAGAACAAGCAAGAAAACTGACAACGGACTTTTACGTGGATGATGTAGTGTCTGGTTCCATTTGTGTGAGCTAATTACGCAATTACGCCAACTTCTTGAAAGGGAACATACGATAATCGTGTTCCAATTCAGAGGAACTTCTCAACCACATTCCAGATGATCATTGAGAAATAAAATCCCTACATTCCATTGATGAATATTCTGCAGTAATTAAAACAGTTGGTCTTAATTGGAACGCGCAAGGAGATTTCTTCTTCTTCAAGCATAACCACTTTTACAATACACTACTATTAATCCAAATTAGTACAATCCAAATGCAAAATTGTCTCAACTTCTGCACTAGGTTGGTTATCTCCATTTGTTATCAAAATCAAAGTCTTGATGCAGAAACTATGAATTGTTGGACTTTCATGGGATGATCCATATACCAGCTAACCTAAGTGTAGAGTGGAATGAAATTCACAACATTCCGAATCTGCAGTCGATAAAAATTTTTCTTTGGACTTCATCTCAACAGCACGCAGAGCTTCACGCTTTTTCTGATGCATCGGAAACTGTCTTTACTGCGGTGGTGTATCTCAGATCCGTTACATCTATAGGTGAAGTTAACACATATCTGGTAGCATCCGAAACCCATTAAACAAACTACAATCCCAAAATTGCAACTGTATGCAGCACTTCTTGCAACACGTCTAATATTCAAGGTACCCAATAGACTCAAAGTAACAAGCATCGATATATATGCATGGACAGACTCGTCAATTGTTCTCAGCTGGCTCTCTAATTATTCCAAGTCTTAGGAATATTTCATCGCTACAGAACATCAGATATATGTACTGAATAGTATTCCACGCACGGCATCATGCGAGATCAAAAATCCCAGCTGACTACGCCTCAGAAGAGACTTATCAACATCACTAATCAACCATGAACTTTGGTGAAACGGACCAATATTATTAACTCAAAGTCTTCTTGACTATATTTCAACATTTCCTGAGCTTGATCATGGCAAAGTAACCCTTCACAGTACAGTCTTTTCCAGCTATTCTGAACAAATTTTCGTCGATTTCACGATAGAAACGAGTAGCCGCATATATCCTACGATTTTGTTCTAATACCAAAGATAACAGAAAACCTGGATCATTCTGAATGCAGGAATTTTAATCAGTCTTCAATTTCTGGATACTGCTAGCTCAACGTGACTAAATCCAAGATAAAATCAAACTTATCAATAAGGGTATCACGTTGCCGTCAAAAAACATACTCACCTCCTTGACACCATTCACTGATGACGACGATATTTTACGAGTAGGGGGTCACTTGGAATAAGCCAGAATTGGATGAACTCAAAGATATCCAATCATTTTGTCCAAAGAAAATCGGCTCACCTTTCCTATTCATGCTGGACAGCGTTTGCTAACTAGTCTCATCACTCTTCGCTACTGGATTATTGGTTGTCCCTACATAGTTAAAAGAGTCATCAATCCTTGTGTCATCTGTACACGATACAAATCCCAGCCAAGCCAGCAGCAGATTGGAAACCTACCCGCAGTACGTCTGAAGCCTGTTAGAGCATTCCAAAAGTTGGACTCAATTATACAGGACCAATTGTCGAACTTGGAAGGACAAGGGATCAAAAACATATAAAGCATATTGCCGTATTCGTGTGGCTCACAACAAAGGCATTCCATCTAGAACTCGTCAGCATTCAAACTTCAGCCCATCTGGCATCACTAAAGAGATTTACTTCGAAACGAGGACTAACATCACATATGTATTCAGACAATGGTACAACATTTTTTGGAGCTAATTGAGAACATAGGGAAATTTCAACAACAATTTGCTAAATTTTGCAGCTGAACGAGACACTAGTTGACACTACATACCACCCTCAGAACCTCACCTCGGAGGTATATTGGAGTTAAGGCAGTGAAACGTCATGTACGACGTGAAATGGGTAAGGCACTCTTGGCGTTTGAAAAAGTAACTACACTGTTGTGTTAAATTGTAGCTATGTTGAACCCACAACCGTTGTGTTCTAAAAATTTCAACTAAAATGATTTTGGTGCGTTCATGTCTGCACATTTTCTGGTTGGTTGACAATTACTTGCTGTTCCTGAACAGATTAATGAAGACGGATCTATCAATGCATTTGACCGATGGAAATATATTCAGAGACTAAATAGCAATTTCTAGCGACGTTGGTCAATAGAATACATTTCATAACTGCACCAACGAAATAAGTGGAGAGCAGTTTATCCCAATATGGAGATTTATGACATTGTTCTCATCAAGGATGACCATTTTCCGTCATCAGTTTGTCTACTCGGTAGAGTTCAAAAAGTCAACCTCGGTAGAGATAACCTCATTAGAGTGGTCTTAAGCTACCCGTGACTAAGTAGTGTGTTCTTACCTGTAAAGTCAATTGAAGTGAATACTTCAAGGCGGGCGGAATATTACAAACTACAACTGGCAACCCTATTTAATTAATTTATGTGACACATCTTTGATAAAAAGGAATTTTTTTCTGTTTCATGTCACAATTTTTGTTTTCTTGAACGACAGGAAAAATCAAAGAAAGGCTTTTAATTTTTAGCTTCTTCCTTAGTAGTTTGTCTATTAAGCTATTAGAGTAACCATTATTCTTCGCGATCAGTTTAATAGTTTTTATTTCATCTTTAAAATTATCTGGTGATAATGGAATAGATATCAACCTATGTATCATAGAATAAAAGGCTGATATCTTAGTGGACCATGGATGTGCAGAGTCTGCAGGAATTACAGCATCACAAAATGTATCTTTTCTAAAGATTTTAAAACTTAATGACTTGTCAGAGATAGTAATTGTTAAGTCTAAAAAATTAATTATTTTATTACCTAACTCTAAAGTGAATTTTATATTGTCGTCAAGTTCATTCAATATATTATTCAAGACATATTTTAGTTGTCGCTCAGTGCCCGTCCATATACATAAAATATCGTCGACATACCTATACCAGGTATGTACGTGTACCAAAATAGGAGAATTAAAAGAAAACAATGTTTGCTCCAAATGGTCCATAAAAAATTCAGCATAAAAAGGTGAAGAGGCCGACCCCATAGCCAAACCATCCTCTTGAATGTAATTTTTCCCATTAAAAATAATTTTGATTAAAACTTAAATCAATAAGGTTAATATATTTTTAAGCAAAGGCTTGAAATATGCACCCGACTTGGGGACTGATAAAAATCAACTACTTGACCTTGCGGTTCACATTGATGCGGCGTTGGATAACGTTGTAAATAACGTAGTGAAATCTGATTTCTCGAAAATTGTAAGAGACGCTAGGAATATAGTAGATAAGGCAGTAAGCAGTACCAAAGGCTTAATTAGGATTTTAAAAAGTAAAATCAAAGGTAATAATTTAATTCTAACAAGGGCGGATAATGGGGCTTCGGTTACGATTTTAGGTAAGACTGATTATCTAGACAAAATGACTCACTGTTTAGAGACCATGCAGGTTAGGGAAATAAAACTAGAACCAACAAATAAATACCAAAAAGATGTTGTTTGTGCCTTAAATAGCTGTAGTTTATTGTTGGATAACAGATTAAAATTTCAATTAAAAAATTCTAACCCTTCGATTCCAATTTTGTATGGCTTACCTAAAATTCATAAAGACACCATACCTGTAAGGCCAGTATCTGCCTCGTTTAACTCTCCTTCCCAGAGGCTATGAAAGTGGTTGAGTAATACAATACCTAACATAATTGGTTTTAGTCCTAAATATTCTGTAAAAAATTCTATTGAATTAATTAACAAAATTAAAAATTTGGAGATCCTACAAAATGCTAAATTAGTGTCATTTGATGTCTCCAGTTTGTTTCCGTCTGTACCAGTCCATAGGTGTCCTGAGTTGTTAATAAATAGAATTCGAAAGAAAATCCACAACATAAATATCTAGTATTCTCTTTTTAGACAAAATTAACAAACATAACAATTGTTCACCTAAAAACCTGTGGTTTTTTCAAATACCTCGTTATCTGCAAAATTTACGATTTTAAAATAAAATTGTATATAATCCTGCGTACTCTGTTATAGCAATTATACTATTATTAACAAAAGAATACCGAGAAGTTAAAAAATTGGTCAAACAACAATGCGAGTGCAGATAAGTTGTTATTTTAAAGTGAAGTTCCGACTTTTTTTAATTTTCATTGTTTTGTTTGATTTTTTTTAAATTTTATTTGTGTATGTATTAACAGCCGTTTCTCAATAGCAGTATTAACAACATTCATTTACATTTCCATTTGCCTGTTAAAATTTCATGGCTTTTGCGATTTTTCTTGTTTTTCAATAAACTGCATAAGTGAACTTCTCGAGTAAACCGTAAATCGATCTGTAACGATTACGGATTTCAAATAACTATTCATCTTTAATTGAGTCGTTAGTTCGCACACAGTATATCGAAAAAAGTGTTATAATTAAGAGCGAAAAACATTGTGTGTGCAATTTCTTCCGTATATTTAACAGTTTTGAAAAGTAGTATCAGTACTGTTAATAAAATTTATTTAAAAAGGTCCTGTGAGAAAAAGTAAAAACAATGCCACAAATTGATGATTTCCCAATACCTTTGCTCAATTTTTCCACTTTTCCCTCGGTTTCCCTAAACTGGTTATTTGAAAAAACCACAGAATTATTATTAAAGTTTTCCTTAAATTTGATCAACCGTGTTTCATTCGAACCAGTAATTTGAAACCAAATTAATTTAAACAATGATCATATCTTTTGAGGTGATATATATATATATACATACATATATGTATATATCTAATAACAGAGTTATGCGCGATCAGAAATTTATTAAAGATAATCAAGCTTTCCAAATACTTTGGAACCGTATATTATCACAGGGATAAACAGAGGACCAGCTCGTAGATACTGTGGTAAAATATCTCGAAGTTTACAAAGAACGAAGATCAAAGTATACGTCACTTATTGATGTAAGGGGTGATCAACCCAACTGACGGTGTTATTGGTAACTTACAGATGGACTGACTCTACGCAAGACATGACAGTCGTATTAAGGTGTAATGATAGATTAAGTAGAAGTATCCAGTATATTTCGACTCACAACTAAACAACACATTTTTTAGCCAGAATTCAGCATTAAACCATCGTATACCATCCATCATTATATTAAATTGAAGTCTTCATTGATGCGACGAATTCCATATCATACAAGTCCAAAGGCGATAGAAAAAGGCAAGCATCATAATTATACAGATTTATTTCACTGTATGTAAAAAAGCCGATTAAATCATTAATAATGATGCAAAAAAAAGCAGCGGACCAAGAACCGAGCCTTGTGGAACACCAGAATTAATTCTAAGGCAGTTTGAGTAACTACTTTTTGAAAATACTGTCCGACAACTTAAATAAGCTTCGTTGAGGTTATGGCAAAATTAAATTTAGTAATGAGTATTGTCATCCACGGTATCAAATGCTTTAAAGAAGTCAAGGAGTACCAGTAGCATGAATTTATCTAAATCTATTGCTTTTCTTATTTCATTAACAACCTTCAATCAGGTGCAACTATGCTTGGAACAAAAACCAGATTGGAAGTCATGCAGGAAGATAATTGATCCGTTAATAATGAGAAACTTGAAAAAACATTAATTTTTAAAAAACCTTAGTTAGGAACGGTAAAATGCTGATGGGACGGGAATCGGAGCAATTAGGTCTAGGCTTTTTAGGCACAGGTATTACTTTAGAGACCTTCTAGCTTTGCGGGATGGTTGAAATGGCAAAACAGCTGTTGAAAAATGTGAGTAAGTAGCAAAATCAAATAATGTGCGAAAATTTTAAAAAATCCTGGAGAATCTTAAGAATTACACTTAATTCAGCCGCGTAAACTTCATCCGTAAAAGTTCTCAAAAAAATGAAATGAAGATAAGGTGCATGTACAATGTACATTGTACTAAATAGAGAAAATCACTGCTATTAACAGAGTTAGAGCTATGAGACAACAATTCCAGATTTAGTTCATCAGGATCTAAAATGCGCATGCCTTATTGAGAATTCTCCAGAGAACCGTAAGTAGTAGAAAATGTGATCGTTTTACTTCCCGAATTGCATTAGTTGTATATTCTAAGCATCCTGTGTTTCCTGTGTTCTTCTTTAAAACTACTGGTTTCATATCACTTCCATGCGTATGTAGCATTACGAACTGATATCAGAAGGCTGATGTCTATTAACTGATAGGCAACTCTGATTAGGTAATTTTTTGCAAATGAATGGAACATATTTCTCGTGTGAGTGGATCACAACATTATTTAGTTAGGAACTCTACTTGCTCATCAATATCAGACACCTCTAATCTATGCACTCCATATCCGTGAAAAGAGCACTAATATTTATGAGATTGTATGTAGTTTTACAAAGAGACTGTGTAGGGTTGATGTTCCGGAAGTACGTTAAAATTGTAAATAATCATAATTAAATATATTTTATAAAAACGGATTAAGGAAATTTAGATTGAATTCCCCACAGACAATTATATGGTGATATTTGGACATAAGATCAACAAGTTCGTTTTGTAATAATTGAACTGTCCGGCAATTTGCAGTTGAAAGGATTTCCTAAAATATGTTTTCCTCCAAATTTTCACCAGTTATGGCCAGTAAAAACCTTCAGCGGAGGTTTTGTTTGAAGAAGATGGCGACATCTCCTCCTCTGCGATTAAGGCCGTCATTTCGAAAGACTTTATTCCAAGGTACGTAGACTAAATTGTCATGACTTTCGGGTTTTTGCTAGGTTTTCGATTCATAAATTACATCAAAATTTAAATTAGAGAAAATGTCCCGCACTTAGACAATTTTAGGAACCATACTTCAAGCATTAAAATGAAAAAATTTTAGCTTTGATCTGTGTTTACATAGAACACTTAAGAGTGTTTAACGACAGAATTCTTGTATGAATCTACTTCCGATATTAACAACATGGGATCTATCAGAAAGAAAACTTTCTACTAGAGTGATTGCAGATTCGCTGAAATCAAAATCAGTGAGAAGCTTAAACAGAAAAGCACAATCAAAACCTTTAGGAAAATTTAACAGATGAAGAACACTAAAGAAACTTTTATTTAATGAAGCCTTAAATCAGTACTTCTCTGAGGCAAGGTTGTTTCACAGCTGTGGTGTGGTGTGCACGAGTTGGTTGTATATAATCTTTTCCAAAATTTTGCCCAGATTACAGATATGACTTATTGGTCGGTAATCAGAGAGTGCTTCAGTCTGTCGCTTTTTAACTACTTGGAAAACTACTGTAAGGGTAATTGGAATATGTAATGCAGGAATATGATGAATATAGGGATGAAAAGTATAAGTTTGATAAAAAGAGGAGGCAAGTTATCTGGACCACTCGCATCAAATATAATAGTATAGACAGCTTTGAGCCTTTCTTCCAAATTTACATTGCGGAAACTAAACTCACTTGAGCGTTGATCACTGAATGAAGCAATGGTTGTTCTTGTATCAGAGTTAATATACGGTCGAGTAGGCAGATTAACATAACTTGAAGATATGAAATAATGATTAAGATCATCTGGGTTAAAATAACACTCCTTAACATCTTTAACACTAACACCAAAGCGACGCAAATTCTTCCATAGAAGCTTGGGTTGAAAGAAGTAGTTTCTTTTCGGAAGATAGCGGCTACAAAATATTTTATGCATTCCTAGTAACCAGTTGTGAAACAAGGGAAATTCTGATTCCATGATATTAAGGTAGTACGATGTTCGAAGGATATAAATTGGCACAAATCCGGGAATAACGGCAACTATTATACCAAGATAATCCAACGTACTTTTTTTGTTTGGAATTGTCTCAGGAAAACTCTAAACTTTTAACGGAATGTCTGATGTAACCACTATCCAAGCAATGCATTGCGACAAAATAATAAGAAATTCTTTGAAGAACACGATGTTATTTCCGAAGGAATAAATCCCGAAATAAGCAGTGAGATTTCGTGAATATCTAAGCGACATTTGCCAAAAATATAATTGGTGCAAAGTCATAGGAAATTCTATAGATATCATCACCATGTATTCCATTGAATTCGTATAACTAATGGTAATTCCATGGATAACATGACTATATTTGCCAAGGTATTAATTTTGAAATAACCAGGGGAATTTCTTCGGAATCAGGACCATATTTTTCAAGGATTAAATTCGGACAACCAATCAAGGAAACTCCGTGAATAAGAAAATAAAATAAAATTAACGTTGCCTTCGAGTATTTAAGAAATTGTTATATATTCCAGTTAAATATAGCCAGATTTACTTAAACGTTAGATTAATATAATTTGTTAGTTAATTCGTTATGTGTTTTTGTTCTTGTTGTGTGGGTTCTCCCATCTCCGGCTACCAGTATAAAGAAATTTGACTTAAAAAACTGTATTTGAAAAGATGTACTTACATAAGAGATTTCTGGTTTTTGTCAGAACGGAATTGAAATTTAATACCAGAGGAGCTCGTACCGAATATAAGTTGTTACTATGATTAATACATACAGGGTGTCCCAGACTAATATGGTTATATTTTGCCAAATGATTCCTTTTATCCAGATAAGTAAAAAATTGTATGGCAGGGAATGGGGCGCACCCTACAGAGTTACAGGGTGATTAATAAAATATTTTCTTTTTTCATTAACCACCCTATATCTTGAAAAGTATAGGGCATATGAAATATTTTAAGACAGCATTGTATGTAGACCCCTTGGATTCTTCCTATAAATGTTAAAATACTCCCTTACCCCTCCCCACTCCTGAGTTATGACTCTTCAAATTGAAAATTTCAGTTTTTAAATTTTGTTGTTTTTATTTTTCCCTTTTTTTTAAATACCCACTAACATACAATTTTGTTACAAATTTCGAAAGCACAGCGTTTCCTCTTAATTTTACCTATTTATGTTCTATCTGTGACGGTATGCGGGTGTTTTAACATTCATAGAAAAATCCAAGGTTTCTGCATACAATGCTAACTTAAAATATACCATATATCCTACACTTTTCAAGATATAGGGTGTTTAATCAAAAATAAAATATTGTGCTAATCACCGTTCTGACAAAAACCAGAAATCTCTAACCCGGGGATTACAAGAGTCAGTACAACTGACTCTGACAGCGATTGACACTTACACAGGCTCGTGTAAACCCCTACTGACTACTCTTTTTTACTGACCAGTCTGTACTGACAAGATTTCTGACGAGTCAGTACGGACTAGTCAATAAACTGTCAAACGTACAATTAAGATGGCGGAAATTGAAAATAAAGGGTAGATGCTAGTGGATATTTGTGTTTATATTCCTAATCTGCTCTCTTTTGAGTGGGAAATGACTGAAAGGTGTTTAACATACATTTTATTGTATATTTTATAGAGAATAAAGACGGATTAATGAAGAAATTGTTTGATATGCATATAGAAGAGGAATGTCTGCACCGCTTGACGACATTTTATTATGAACAGACTGGTCAATTGCTAGAACGCAAATCGAGTTTTGTCAGTAAATTTGACAGACGAAATCAGGACTGTCCGTCAGCTCTATTGACTCGTGTAATCGTTGCGTAAGTGAGTACATCTTTTCAAATACAGTGTTTTAAGTCAAATTTCTCGTTACTGGTAGCCGGAGACGGGATAACCCAAACAACAAGTATAAAAACACATAACGAATTAACAAACAAATTATATTAATCTAATGTTTAAGTAAATCTGGTTATGTTTAACTGGAATATACAAAAATTTATAAATATTCTAAAACAACGTTAATTTGCTCGACCCTTTACCATACAGTTGCAATTCCTAGATTAGCAAAATTTGTCCAAGTACAAAAACAATTATACTCATTAATTACTTTTAGAAATTATACACCGCGACCTATGTAAATCACTCTTCAATAATAACTGAAGTTACTGAGCAAGCGTGGCGTTGCAATATATAAAAGTTGAAAAAGTTTCGAAGGAATTGCATTTTATGTAATATTTGCGTGGGCAAAGTTGAAAAAAAATATGCATTACCTATATTCATTTTGAATTTTTTAGCGAACAAAGGTTATACAAGGTTGAATATGATCTGGCATGTTGCCAAGAAGTCACTTGCAATCAATTGTTCGGTCCATGTAAAATTAGAAAGATGTTTCTTTGTATAGCATGCCCGAAAGAATGCGAACATACTCGTAGGGGCCTCCATCTACGGCAGAAGCAGTCTTTTTCCGTTCGCTGATTGTATTAAACGTTTCTAAAATCAGTAAAGTTAAATTTTAAAAGTAAACATTTATTTCTTTTATAAAAGTATTTATTATTATCGATCCCCGTCCGCGGGAAAAATAAATTTATTGATGAAGGTAACTGGCCAGTGACCAGTTATCAAAATCTAAGTCAGCAGAAACTTCAATATTGTACACCTTAGTAAAGTTGATTGCTATAATTTACTCGCACACCTGAGTTCAATTCCTTGTAAAATGCTTAGGTAATATCTGCAAATAAAAAACGTCTTATTTCGAAAAACTTGAAGTAATTGTAATTGCTAACAGAGTTCAGTCTTTTTTCGTTCGCTGATTGTATTAAACGTTTCTAAAAACAAATGAACCCACAAATTGGCTGCAAATAACTATGTAAATACTATGCTATTTATTGAAAAGTTGCCACCATGCTTGAAATATACTTCATATATTTTTTCTTTTTCAGTTATAAAAACTTTTATTCCAGTAAAAAATGTTGGATGATGGTATATTTGATCCTGGAACATTCATATATACATCATGCGATGATGGTGATATTTTCACCGCACTCTAATCTTGTTATAAACGACATTATGGTTTCATCATTTACATAAGTAACATTCAATTCAATTCAATAACATTCAATTGTATTATTCCGAGCACACGTTTAGCTAACTACAATAATATTACTTCTGTACTTCAGTATTGCTGTAACTTTTAGAAAATGACGCATCATCTTAAACTACGGAATTGCTCAAGATCTATATTAGCTCCTACTGATCCTTTTTCTAAAATTCAATTATGCAAAAGCAATAAATTAAAATATTTTCAAACGGGTCAAATTTTAAAAATATTCTTATTTTTTCTTTCAATTGTCTGTCTAGAAAAATAAAATATTGTCTCCCACACTTACAAGATAGCCGAAGTGCTGAAGCCGGTCTACACTCCGGGAAAAAATTAATTTTTGACAACTATAAGTGTGGAGGACAATATTTCATATTTCTATAATTTAAAAAAAATGTTCGTTTCGAATAAATATTGAGTGTTCAGTGAAGAAGGATCTGTTAGAGCTGATAAAACAACTGTAATCTCGAATTTGACATAAATCTTTTTTTTTATTTTACTGTAATCAAATTCAATTCCCAAATACTTACTATAAATAGTATATGTATGTAAAATTGCTTTCGTTGTAGAACATTAATTTAATTTTATTTTAATCAAAACATTTCATTGGATTTCCAATAAACCCATTTTAAGGGCACTTAGCTGGCAATAAAAAACGACCTGAATTTTTTCAAATGGTCCTATTAAAAATTTTCTGGATATTAACTTGGGGTGCACCGAAGCAAGCGAGTTACTGCAACGAAAAAGGAAGCCTCGCGATGTATATCGAAAATGTTCTTACTTCAAATTGTTGGTTTCAAATTTCATGAGCGCGTGCGCTAATAATTTTATTGAAGGAAGTAGATCCTTAAAGCAGTTATTTTAAAGGCGGCGAAATGAAAATGAAAGAAAAACAAGTTTTAAATGGATAAATGGGGAGGTGGAATTTTACCACGAGTTTTATTATTATTCCTATGTGACATGATTTGCTAATTATAGTAATCCAGTAACTATTATGGAACGTGCGTCGTCCCAAAAAAAATTTGGAGTCGTCTGTTTGCCAAAAGAATTCGATCGAGGGTGATGAAATCTTTTAAGTAAATCTGGGTTGAATAAAATGTTTATGAAAGGTTTCAGCCGTAAATTCCAAGGCACTTTGGCGGAGTGTGCTAAAATTGATTGGCTGATACGTTATATAAAAACATCATAAGTGAATTTCTGTATACATATGTAGTTCACAGAAGAGCTTATGAACTGCTGCATAAATTGATTATGCTCATGCATATATTTCAATCAAAATATATGAAACTATAGAAGTTTTCCAACTCTATTCGAATTATAATACATATGTATATGTTGAATATAATACCTATGTATATATTATTTATACTTAACAAAAACAAGTAAACAAATGCAACATAAGAACTGCGTATTAAGGTAGAAGCATAGTAATGGATAGCATAGTTTTGTGATTTAAGTTTTCTAGCAAGTGAAGTAATAAATTTGTTTATTAATATAATATTATATATTTAACTGCTGGAAATTTCACTTCTGTCTCCTGCACAAACGTTTTTGGGAATATCTGTATTTATTAGAATAAAACACTCACTTAAAATCCAATAAATTTATTTAACCGGAATAATATTAATTATTGTTTTGTCTACTAGAATTCAATCTAGTAACGGCGACAACTGAGACCAGTTTAGAAGCAGAGAAAATTTTAGTTCCTATAGTTATTTTGACGATAAGGATAATTGTTACTGATTTGTGACGATTTACTGTGATCTTCGATTCGATAACAATGTAATTATATTTTATAGACCATTGTATATTTTTATACATATTCAAATCAAACCTTAATTTTCAATATATAAATTTGATAAGGATATTATACAATTTAACTAGAAGTTACTGATCTGATAATTACTTAAAATATATAAAAAATTTAGATGGAACTCTGCATTCATAATATAGTACGATATCTATATTGTTGCTTCAATTTCTGATAAACAACGCTGATAATATTGTTACGCGCCACAAAGTGATACAAACGACATCTATTGGAAATGGAAACAACTTTAGGTTAGTGACATCCTAGTAAACTTTGGGTTTGGAGAACAGAATACTCAGGAAGGTTCTACGATAATTTATAGAGCATAAACACTGCGCTACTCACATCCAAGACCCGAGTCTTATTTGAAGTAAACGAAGTAAACTATTTGCATTGTGATAATTAGGAGTACAGTACTAGCGATAACTAAAGAGTTGATTTGATAATTATTTGTGAATTTGTGAGAGTAAACAGTAAAGTTAAACACAGAAAGAACTTTTGAAGTTTATCCGAAATATTATGTGTTAAATATCTATGATGGTGTTTCAAAATATGACTTAGGTAGGTACTTCCAAAAGAAATCTAAATTACTTTAGCTTAAATTTCTTAAAAACGAAGGAAATGCAGAATGTTATCAGCTCCATCTCCTGAGCCGGTCCCAAGAACAGCAACGTGGGTGTTGTTAAGGATATTGTTATTGAGGATTTTGTTAATTGAGTCTTATTAGTATGAAAATCTATGGAATGGAAATTCAACTTAAAAGTACAGCACATTCTAGCTCTAGGCTCAAAGTGTCAATAGAAGGTGTGATGGGAACACAAATAATTAAAGTCACTAGTCACTCTTCCCAAGTTGAAATACAAAGCTTATACCACAAAATTTTCTACGAGTCTCAAGAGAAGGAAGGTGTATTCAATTTAATCTGTCGTTATAAGGAAGAAGATGAAGTCTATCCCTCCATTCGAGACCTCTTAAAGCAAAAAGTAAGAATCTGTTTTGCATGCTCTCTTCCATAGTCCTAGGGCGGCCAAGCTATCAAATCCGCCCCTGCATAGGAAACATCATAAATGAATAATATGAAGAGAAGGGGTCCTAAGTGACTACCCTGTGTAACACCGGAGTAAGCCGTTATTTCTTCAGACAGAGCAGAACGGACCTGAATCCTAAGTGTGCGATCCTTAAGGTAGGATAATAACCACTTCAACAACCAAACTAGAAAACCTAAAGATCTCAGTTCAAATAACAAAACAGAGTGAGGAAGCTTGTCAAAAGCCTTGTTAAAGTCTGTATAAGTACAGTGAGTTTCGCAACCACCCTTAAATGATTCGATACAGGTAGATGTAAATTGGAGTAAATTTTTTGTAGTTGACTTCCCTTCATAAAACCATGCTGATGAGGCTTATGAAAAATTGCATTAAGTCCTCATTAAGCTCAGCATCGTACGAAGAATCATTCTTGATACAAAACAATGAAATACAATTATTGAAACAATTAAACATAATATTGTAAAATTGTGCTGTAAGTTCATCTACATCATTATTGTTAAATAGTAAGGATAAAGTACCAGTTAGTAGAAGACCAATTAAAGTTAAGTAGATCAAAAGTGGCTTTTTTTATACTTAAAGATGGGTGAGTTTTCAATCAACATACCGGTACCCTCGTTATCAATGCCCACTATCGCGTCCAAAGTTGGATGATATGCGTCAATAGGAACTAATGACATGTCACACGGCCAGTGTATACATTTCGAAACAACCAATGTAAACTCCAATTCCATGCTTTTCTTACGGTTGTTCTTACCATCATTTACCTGAGAAAGACCAAGTGTGGCAATAGCATCCAGGAAGATAGGCGCATTTACAGAAGATGTATTAGGAAGCAGAAACTTGCCATTGAACAGTAGGAAGATCAAAATCACCAAGGAATGTAATATCATCCGAGTACCGCGCCAGCTCGAACACATATCCTACAGCAGTAGTAACGGCATCATATGAAGCAGACGGATCGCCAGGAGGACTGTAGACAGCTAGAATGTACAGTATTTCTAATCCAATTGTTATACTGATGCATAGGAATTTAGACAAGGACGGATTGGAAATATCTATCTTGGAACAGCTGTAGGAAATCTTTAGTGTGATAGGAATGCTTCCTCCGAGTTCAGAAATGTCATCAGGATATTGATCTCGTCGAAAAACTTGAAAATCGTTGTCCAGTAATTCAGCATCCGAAAAGGAATTGTTAAGCCATGTCTCTATTAAAATAAAAACATCGCGAGGAATTTTAAAAGAGTTCAAGTGGAGCCGACGTACTTTTGCCTGTAGACCATGAACATTTTGGTAATAAACTACCAAGACTTTAATCTGCGATTTTTTCATTGCCCCGTCAAATCCTTTAGATTTTTTTATGCATCCTGGATTGGACGACATATGAAACGTTTTACCAATAAACCATGAGGCCAGAATTTTGAGTCCAATCTCAACGTCTCGAGGCCATCATGAACTAGCAGTTTGAAAGACGACACTACACGATTTGGGGTCAAACTGAAGCATCTAATGCGTGGATCCATAAGATTCAATTTTGAATTCACATAGTTGACGAAAGATTGCGAAGAAGTCCCATATTTTAAACGTGAGAGAAAAATAGCCTTTAGTGAAGCAACAGCCTCAAGGAGAAAGGTGTCCGACTGCTCTGAATTTTGTTATTATAATAAGAGAAACTGAGAAATAGGTTGTAACCAAGAATATTACGATTTAATAAATAGGTAGGGGAACACGGGGCATAACGGGGTACGGGGTCACAACGGAGTAGGGGTATTTCTCTATGACTGAAAAGACTTAAGGCGAAGTAGCTGTAGCTCTCAACACTTGCGCTCTTACATTCATTGCCATCGGACGTGGAACAAGTCGTTTGCGGTGTGCCACCGACAAAAATAAAAAAACTCCCGTTTTCTTATTTGTTCCTGCGATAGGGAAAAATAAGTTGAACCATTAACACTTATGTTATTGTGATTTATTTGTAGTATATCAAGATAACTGTTTTTTTGTTATTAGTATTGTGTAGTATTGATTGAGCTAAGATTCAATGTATGTTTATTAAATAAACACAAGTTAAGGGGCAAAATGGGATACAGTGCAAGGGGTCAAAATGGGGCATACTGCAAGGGGCAAATGAGTATACTGCCAGGAGAAAAATGGGGTCCGTTTTGCGGTGTAAATGTAATCCATGTCAGATGGTACGTAACTACAAACGGAAGACGACTCGGCAGGAGTGATCACAATACTCGATGAAGAGCGCAATAGTAGCCTGTATAATTGGTGTTATGGGCTACAAGAAGGCAGCTCAAAGCTTTGGTGCACTTCAAACAACTCTGGCGAGACATGTTGCGAAATCCAGAGAAAAACCAGATAGTTGAGCGGGACAGAAAGGAATGGGTAATTTTAAGGCTGTACTTATTCGGGATTAAGAGGAAGAATTGGTCATTTATATAAAAGAAATGGAACAACGTTTGTTTGGCTTAAATTCAGGAAGTTGTATCACAATTCCAAAAAGAGTGAAGAAATGCTATTATATTTGTGTACGTTTCGTATTTGAAACAATTAGATGTATAAAATGAATGCTTTTCATTGCCTAACCCTAGTTTGTGGAAAAAAATACTGAGACCATATGAATTTATTTGAAGCAGAATTACTAGTAAATAAATATCTTGACCCACAACAGTTGACAGTTTTATCATCGTGTTTTGCTAGTTCAACTGCAGTATTTATAATTAATCCCTTTGGGAGCTAAAAAGGAATAGGCACTACTTTAAAATAATTTATTTGCCTTGCTATCTTATGACGACAGCTGATTTTTATTGACAAGAAGTTTTTCTGTTATATTTTTTTAATTAAAATACTCAATCCCTACGTGGTGTTCTAAAAGACGCTATCCCAAATGCTCCCAAACAACTAGATGTAATACCCCAAAATGATTGCGGATGCTCTTTTGTTCCCGGACCATCTTAATCCCCTCCCCCCATTTGACAACTTTAGGCGGGCTTGAGCATTTTATAAGTTCCTATTTGATGTACCTTTCTAATATGAATTTCCTGATTCACAATTTTTGTGTAAATATTCAATCACGTTTATGTGCATAACTTAAAAGATTCCATTATTTATATAAATAATAAAATAAATTGAAAATCATACAAAAAAATTGAAAAATTCGAGATCCAAAAAGTAATTTTTCGGTCTTTCTCAATTTTAAGCGGTTTCTTCACAAATAAACCATCAATGTATATAGACTATTTTAAAGTAGACATTTCAACGATTAAAATAAGCCCAGATAAAATATTTAAATCGAAAACAACTCCAATAAAGTTTTCCGGGGAAGATTTTGGTTTTTCCCCAAAATTGTAAATATTCCAAATTCCAAAAAAAATGTGCTTATTCAAAAAATTTCATGTAATTTGAATTATTTTTACGAGAGAAAAAAATAAAAAACTGAAAAATCGGTTTTCCGTCATTTTATCAAAAAATTGGGGGTTATGTTGAAAAATGCCTTATATGAAAGTTTTAGATACTTTTATTATCTATAACTTTCCCGAAGAACATCTTCCGCTAAGGAGTGACATTGCACCGAAAATCGCAAATTTATACCTCTTAACCCCCCTGCCCGCCCGCAACACAAATTTCGTAATTTCATTTTATCTCGAGTGTTTAATTTTTATTTTTTCTCTTAACGATAACCTTAAAGAAATGTTCCGTCTGGTCCTTGCCTGTTATTAATTTTTTCTTTTAAAAACAAAAAAAAATTATTGGCACCAGTCTAATACCTTTGGACTTCAGCTAGAGTAAAACTTGTTTATATGTACTATTATAAATCGTGTGGTGAATTGTCCGCCTTAAAATATTTCGCAGGCAGTTTTGTTTCTTTTACTAGAGTTATGTACCTTGGACATATCAAAGATTTGTACCAGGCAATCTCAAAAAAAGTCATAGAACGGCCTTTAGATAAATTATAAATTAAATATGTACAACTTTAGCAATTTTTGTTTAGTAACCTTTGCTAATATTTTTATTCCTGGTTGAATAAAGAGTGTTATTTAATTTAGCTATGTTGATATACCATCAGTTCTTCTTAGTAAAATACAAATGTCCAAGGTGCAACACCCCACCTTGGACCGAAATAAGGACCTTCATATTTCCTTTCATATGTCCTGAAATATAAATTTTTAACTACATATTCGACTATTATTAGAAAGGTTATGGGCTAGACAATCGTTGGTTACTGTTTTGTCTCATAAGTTTTGCAAAAAAAAAAGAAAAAAAATGACTAGTTAAAAAAAGAAGAAATTAGTCGAAAGATAACTATTAAAGTGCAATTTTTATCATAGATCGTATAACAATTACTGTCCCTACTTTGATTTAATAGTAATTGAGCATACTAAAATAGATATTTATCGTGTTTTAAGGTAAGAGGAATTTCATCAAAGTACTTTGTGTAAAAGTAGCCACATAATCAAGTCTAAGAGTTAACTATTGAAATATGTACATATTTTTCCTTTTTCCTTGACTACTCCCTAACGAAAATTTATCAGCGTCATCAAATTGAAAAATGGGATGCCATTGCTTAATTCGCATTGCATTGCAAAACGAAAAAATACCATTATCATCTTGAATAAAACATAGAAGACTCAAAACAAGTATGTGTCCATTAAAAACTTACTAATAGTTCTGCGATTCAAGCAAAAAAGTTTGCAATGCACATAAATCTAAGCTATATAACCGTAACATAAATGGAAAATTGAGGATATACTTATCGTTCCCGCAATCCTTTCAAAGATATTCATATTACGACGCCTCGTCAAATTATGCAATCAACTCCTAAGGATGAAGTACCTCGCTATATCCAGAAGTGCACTTTTATACGATTTTAGGACGCATAAGTTACATTTTCTTGAGATCTACTTCAAGCGGAAACTGCTAAAGTACCACCTCTCAGAACTCTTTTAGTTTCACTTCTTCAATCGTTGAGCTCAACTAGGGTACTACGGTCTCTTGAAATGAATCTCCCATTTGAGGCACTTCAATGCATTTTGCTCAAGGACATTCGAAGCACTTTTACAATTCCCTCATGAATGCTATTGCTATTTTGGATAATTCTTCTTAATCAA
The DNA here is from genome assembly GCA_963930735.1 of Dioctria linearis. NCBI lineage: Eukaryota > Metazoa > Arthropoda > Insecta > Diptera > Asilidae > Dioctria > Dioctria linearis. The sequence goes on along the minus strand of OZ005740.1, from coordinate 237,739,188 downwards.
TTGATTTTGAAGTTATGGTGGGGCGATCAAATGTTATTTGCATGCTAGCTCATAACATAAGTACTTGGTTATTTTAGAACTAAAGTAAGGTGAAAATATCACAATTTTTTATAGATAGTACTAATCACGGTATTCAAATCGAAGTATCTTTTCGTTTTGCAAAACAATTTAACCGCATTTTTTCACTCCTAAATTTGAACCTTAAATCCAACAACAAGAATTCCGCTCACGTTCATTACGCTTCAAGAATTGCAACAATGACACAAAGATGAAATGTTCTCTGATGCGTATTGAGGAATTTTTTTGCGCGCTTATCCCGGAGAATCGCCCTTTAATAACAGGGAAGAGTCAGGCTATTATTACAACACCGCCTAATGGATTTTTCATTGTGCGACTAACAGGGGTACTTGAATGGTATTTCATCAGTCATTAGCGCTGCAGCACTTAATTTTTTTTTTTTTTATATCTAATTTTACCGCGTGTAAGACTAACGAAACTGAGACATAATAATACCTGTATAAGACATTCGTATTATTTATATTATTATCTCATTATTTTGCATTCAATATCATCCTACAAGAGATAACAGAATTTTCTCCAGCATTATTTGCTACGTCTGATTCATCGAATTAACTGCTTATTATTTATTTAAGGAAAATGATTCCAAACAACTTTTTTAATAATACATAACTTAATTGTAAAATTCAAATCAAATTTTTGAACACCACCACACTATGTATTAAGATAAAACGAAATACAAGTTGCAATGAAATTCCGAATAAAAGCTAATCTTTAAAAACTAAAGCTACATAATAGATTATGTTGGGTTAGGATGTGTCATTGTTACCTGGAGGCAAATGTTACAAGGATGACTGGATCGATGAATAGGCGGGATATTTAGATCCAGTGGGAATGAATTTAACAAAGGTACTAGGCCCAATGATCATACCATATTGATTTAGAAGACTATATGTAACTGCCTTCAGAAGTTCTTATAATCCATTTAAAAAATAATAATTATTTTTTTTGAAAAACTCGTGCGATGTTCCAAAAATATTTATTTATTCACGTTTATACAAACAAACGGCGCGTTTCGCCATGCTGAGGCATCATCAGGTTACTAACTCTTATTAATCATACTATTCACTTAATTAAGAAGTTCATAGAAGGTGTTGAAAATATTTATTTATATCTTTTAACCCATAGATTCTCCTACCATATACTGTAAGCACGTACTAACAAACCTTGAAAGAAACAATAGTAGCGGCCAAAATTTCAGTTCAAAGTAATCTATTATCCAGGCACAACATGACTGCTGCCTGTGCCTTCATGCAACGTGGCCTCAATATTGTTGACAACTGGTGCACCCGTTATGATATGACAGTGAACCCAACAAAGACCAGCTTTTTGCTCTTCTCCAGAAGACGTAAGATTGTGTACTTTGTTCTACCAAAGCTTTTTGGACTCTTTCCTCATGTCGAGCATCTTGGAGTCTTCCTCGACTCGAAGCTGACGAGGGACTTCGCTCAATGCTGCAGAACCTTTGGCTGCACATACGGAATGATAAGAGGGTCGTACACTTGATGTACACCTCGATCATTACACCCATGCTTTCATACACCTCCTGTGTATGGTGGACTAGAACGCTGTGGTCACTGCGATCCGGAAGCTGGGGGGCGTGCAAAGGCTTGCCTTCTTGGGTATTTCGGGCTCCATGCAATCTACGGCTACAACTGCTCTTGAGGTCCTACTTAATCTGCCACCCCTGGATCTAGTCATTCGCGCAGATGCCAAAGGGGCTACGCGTGGGCTGCGTTCATGGGATGTTGGGACGACAGCTGAACTGGTTCTTCTCATTGCTCTCTGGCGTATAGGCTGGACTTGGAAATCCTCTGGACAGTATACGACGTGATGCGATGGTACCTGAGCCTTGTTTTGGACTGAGGGAAGTGCCTTAGCGAGCCTTCCCCGATCCACTCTAAAAATCTTCACCGATGACTCTCTCACTAATGATGGAGCTGGGTCGGGTGTCTACTTTCCTGAGCCTGATATTAGGATGGAATACTCACTTGGAAGACACTCCATTGTCTTTCAGGCTAAAGTCTTCGCCATATCGATGGCAGGAAGTTAATCCTTGATATGCAAATCACATTGATATCCTCGCGGATAGTCAGACAGCCTTGATGGCTCTGAGTGCCCCTCGGAAAACATCTAAGTTACTGCGGGATTGCAGGTCTTTTGTGGATAAGTTGTGTATCCACAACCAGGTGTCCCTTCTGTGGGTTCCTGGTCAAATGGGGATCATGGGGAATGAAAGAGCTGACATTTTAGCTAGGGCTGGCTTTGATTCTCCGTTCCTCGGAGAGGAACCCGTCTTAGGCGTTGCTACCTCGAGTATCGGGCCTCTTATCAAAGCGGATGTTCATAGAAAGCATCAGCAGTGATGGGCGTATCTGAATACCTGTAGGTGTATAAAACTGCATCTTGATGGGCCCAATGGGAATATCTCCGATTTTCTCATGGGGCTCGGAAGGAAACAATGTATAACTGTGGTTGGCATCATCAGCGGCCACAGCTCACTTCACGCTCATGTAGCAAGGATGAGAGTTGTTGACAGCCCTGAGTGTCAGTCCTTCCTGGAGGGAGAGCCTGAGACAACCGAATAATTTTTGTGTGCATGTCCGGCCTTCGCCCGGAGCAGACTGGATACTCTAGGCTCTGCTCTTCTTTCTGTGGATGAACTGAAAAACCTTCCTCACCAAGACCTTATTGGCCTGATGCGCTTTATTAAGAGGACAGGAAGGTTTTTGTGAATGGGCTTCTAACAGGACAGCATAATGGGCTGCTATGGCGCCCGTGCTTGGGATGGGGTGTCCTGTCCCCCTGTCTTAAAAAAAAAAACAAAAAAAAACAATTTTCCGTAGAAATTGTATTTATAAAACATATAGGTCTGGTCTAAACAGACCTTACCATCTCTTAGACAAATAATACTACATCTGAACGCTTTCACCTGCGAATTTCAAAATTTCGAATTATTTTCCATTGTAGACAAAATATAAGTTGATGGTATTATGAAGTTTCAGATCGCTGTTTCCATTGTAAAAAATATCATTTGAGGATATCATGAAGTTTCAGCTCGCAATGTTAATTCTATCTTGCTTCTTTGTTTGTTTGGAAAACAAAAAGATCTTCGCAGACCTAGGTGTGCGTTTAAGAGTTAACAATAAGTTGCGTACACTTACAAAGAGGACTCCCGCACTTATGTTATCTGCTGATATGGAGCGTCTCTGTAAAGCAGCATTGCAAACTCCCCTTCTTTTAGACCGAATCTCCTTCATTTCGAGCTTACTAAATACTTTCTTGATAAATAAAGATGTCAAATAATAACAAGAGTATAAAATAACGCAAAGTACTCTGCGGAAGACAGCTTACCTTTTGATTTCTTGCAGTGTGAAAAAGAAGTAAAAGACGAAGTTCATTTAATTTTCCTTTATTCCTTCTAAATTACCGCAGCCTACTACCTACCCTACCTTAGAAAACAAGATAACTTCCTTTTGATTTGTTGCTGTGAGAAGAAGAACAAGACAACCTGGTTCGTAGTTCATATAATATTGCATCGTTCATTCTTATAGATAGCTTCTTTACTGTGTTGAACTGTCATTGTTTGTCCTGACAGCAGCAGTAAATTGCACATTGGTACGGCATTTTTTGATTTACCTAAGACAATTATTTAATTTTGTTCGTTTCACAATTTTAGAAAATTCGCCAGAGAGGTTCCTTTTCGGTTTTGCCATAAAAAATGAAGCGACACGTTAAACCCTTACAGAAAAGCTTTGAATCTACGGCCGTAACAAGAAAGGTAATTGTGGTTATAAATAGTGCTAGTGCGACAGAAGCACTGTAAGTGGAACAAACACAACAAATTGAGAAAACCTCTCAAAATGACTTTGGTAATTTCGATGAAATAATTCATAAATTGGCAATGTTGAAGTTTTTGTACATAATTAATTTTATAAAGGTGGAAGCGAAAAAATTACCAGTTTGGTGTACAAGAGCGACTCATCGTCATCAGTTAACAATAATAGTCAAAAAAGGCTTACAAAATACGAGCAAAAATATTTGCTCTATTGCAAACCGAGTATAAATGGGCACAGAAAAGCAAAAAGGGCAAGTGCTAAGTGTATTGCAATTTATGTTTTTTCCGATTTAGGCATCGGCAGTATGAGAAAATCCGTATTTACCAGGTACTTGAATACTCACTCAACTTCATCTGGAAAATATATCGACCCAAACTACCTTAGAGCCAGAGTCGTTTTAATCTGCAAAATACAAAAGCAATTAAGTTTGCAGTATTTATTTCGGAGCACTACTTGTCTTTTTATCTGATGGATCGTTTTTCAGGCTTCCTTGCATCAGTATCACAAGATTCGGAATTATGTAAAAAAAAAAAATGCTCTCGAACTAAGGTGGTTGCTATTTTAAAAAATGTCTTAGGGTTGATGTATATGGAACATGTAACATGTAACGTGCCTATTAAATAAACGAAATTTTCATTAATAGCGGATGAATCTACAGACATATCATTATGTAGAACTTTATGTTTAGTAGTACGAGTTCGTACAGGTGTTAGTATTAAAGGTTTTTTTTTTTGACCTGATACCTGTTGAAAAAGCTGATCTATTATTAATTGTTTTTACAAAAACAGTATTAATTATGTAGATAATCTTATTGGCGTTACTGCTGATGGGGTACAAATGTGATGACTGGCAGACATAACTGTGTTGCCTCTTTGTCAAAGAAAAATATAAAGAACATTTTCCTATTAAAGTGTGTCTGCCACTTAATTCATTTATGTGCAGCATATGCGTGCCAAAAATTACCGAATTCAGGGAAGGAGTTATCGCGAAATATTTATAATTATTTAAAAATCTCAAAGAGACTTCGTGATTTTGAAGATTTACACGTTTTTTTTCGAAATAAAGCCTCATATCATTGCTCAGCGTTTTTTCTAGATTGCAACAAAGGAAGAAAAAATTTGCTTCAGCGGTGCGAATTTTCAACATTTTGAATTATTCCAACATTAAACTCTATTTGATATTTTTAGAATTCGCACTGCCTTTTTTCCATAATTTGAATAAACTGTTTCAAGCAGAAAGTCCTAAGTTATATAACTTGTACTATCAAATAAAAAATATTACCATAAGTATACTGTAATCAGCGCTGATATTCAGCCGGTTCGCACCGGTTCGTCCGAACCGGTTGTTAAAAAAATCAGAATTTTGGGAACCGGTTGTTAAATAACTCAATGTTGATATTCAGCCGCTTTGCACCGGTTCGACTGAAGAGGTTGTTAAAAAAATCAGAGTTTTGCGAACCGGTTCTCAAATAACTCAAAATACTAGATGAAACTTTTAAAATATTGTGAATTATATATTTCTAAGAAGTTTATAAAAAGGAGCATGAGAGACATTAATACAATAAAAAAAATTTGTGTATTTCCGTTTGCCAGATGAATTGCTAAAATTTTCAAAACAAAAGCTTATCGAGCTATGTAAATAAATAAAGCTCTGGAATAAGGAAAAAAACTATAACTAATCTTACGATACCCTAGAAGATGAATGCCCGTATGTAATTTCGTCAGTTTCTGTGCAAGTTTGATTGTTAAAGTGGTTTTCGCATCTAATTCTGGAACGATTCGTCGGACAGTAAATATGATTGCAATCAATTTCATTTGATTTTATATGGTAAAACTTTTCAGTACAGTAAAAACTCTCCTTGGCTACGTCTGCAGTAGTAACGCTTCTACAATACAACAAGGTACTAAGTCAAACTGCCTTTTGCAATCACTATATAGTACTATACACAGGGATACTACTTCATATTCCTTTAAGATTAGTGTGAACAGTAGATCGCGCATATGGCAATGTTGAGAGTAGGGGCTACTAGGTCTCCAGGACCTTGCGGACACCGCGACCACAGTTGATCTATTGTGCCTTCCCCTAAAGTGGTTAGGCAACATCGAGTCTTTTAACGAGTTCAATTATTGCTTTTTGAATTAGATTGAAGACACTATCTGGAGAGATAGTTGTTCTTCCAGTGATTTGAAGCCTTAGGCTGCAAGTGCTGGGCACTTACATATGACGTGCATCGAGGTTTCGACTTCCTCATCGCACAGTCGACACAGTTCACTGTCGGATTTGGCTATCTCTTCAGGAAGTGACGAAAGGGGCCATGAACAGTGACTGCGTTAGCAAATAGTATAAGCGACTGTCTGCTAAGTCCAATATGTTGGCGCGTCTGGAAATGAGAGGGGTTGAAGAATTTCTACGCCTGCTTCATACGGGGCGCACTACGCCAAAGGAGATCCAGTTGCCTATTTTCTCACTTAAGCAGTTCCCCCTAAAGTGGCTTCTTGGTAGGCCAAATATCGGGTAGGTACTAGTATACGGACATTCAACTCAGGTTTTAGCCAGTTCGTCCGCTTTTTCATTCCCGTCCACTCCTTCATGTCCAGGAAGGATCAAGGCTGCTGGGTTGTCCCTAGACACTAGCTGGAATCTTGAGTAGCAGCTCCAGACTAATTTCGACTCAAAAACTTGAGAGCAAGGAGCTAGGAGCGCAGCTTGGCTGTCTGAGCAAATGGAGATATTGGAGTTCTTGCAGCCATTATTTAGGCTTTCCTCAGCTCCAACCTTTATAGCATAGACTTCCGCCGAAAAAACGGAAGGTGCGGCACCAAGCGAAATGGATAGTTCCACATCTGGACCAACCATCCCTGCGCCTGTTTCCCCGTCCTTCCGAGATCCGTCAAAATACCAGACCTGGGCCCGTTGCGGAAGCTGGAGTCCTCTGTCAAGTATCTGGCTTCATTAATTAATGGTAACCTCTATCAAACAAAGGTCTCTTGGCCACAGTATCTATGGAAGCTTCTAAGTCGTTAATGTTGACCTGTTCGAAGATACTGAGATGACCCACCCCAGAAGACGTGCGCTCATCTGGCCTTTCCTTTCGAAGCATACTGGCCGCTGCTTCCCTTTGAATATAGAGGTAGAGAGGCTGTAAGCCAAGAATGGCTTTAAGTGCACGTTGAAGACACGATGTAAAGATGGCAGTAGCGCCTAAACATGCCATCCTTTCTACCTTATCAAAGGTTCTCCTGGTGGTTGACTGCAATGTTTTAGGCCATCACACATTTGCCCCATAAGAAAGTATGGGTCTGACTATGCCCTTGAAGATCCATAAAGTCATTTTGCGGCTCAGACCCCACTTTTTTCCCGGAAAGCCTGTGGCAAGAACTGAATGCCCACATGGCTTTGTTAGTTATCATTTGCAGGTGGGGATTCCAGGTAAGCTTGCTGTCTAGGATATTTTTCTTCTTTGGAATATTCAACCGCATTTCTATTTAACTTAGGAGATGGGATCTGAAGACTCCTTTTCCTAGTAAAACGAACTAGCACTATTTTGACTGTATTTGTTGATAGTCCCATATTCTGGCACAATCTGCTAGCGATGTTAAAAGCAGTTTGCATAATCTCGGGTAGAGTTGATTCAAACTTTCCTTTAACACATGTTGTTCAGGCAGCATAACATACATACATACAACAACGCATTTATTCCGTACAATAATTTCCATATAATTTAGTCATAATATAATTTGTTCAATTTCTTTCATTCTTGCATTTCTTCAATTCAAAGTCAATAATTTTGTATATTCAGCAATTATAAAAAATATTCCATTAATTGTAAATAAGGTCAATTCACTCTATTTGGAAATGTCAGCATTTTTCGCACAAATAAATTTTTAGCAGTATTAAATTTCGTCTGGAAATGTACAATCAATCGCTTATTTGTAATAATAAGCAAACTGATCATATAAAAAGCCGATAATGGAAAATAAAGCATGCATTACGTTTTGATCCTCAATAGAAAATTGTGTTTTTACTATACGTCGTCTCTACTTCATACACCGCGCTAATTATAGGCAGTAAAATCAGCAGTTCAAACAGTGTAATGGTCCAAAAACCCTTGCACAATTCCTCAAGGTACTGGTCCATGAACCAGTGCCATATCTAAATTACGACAAGAGTCCAAGTCCAAGAACTTGTACTCTAGCGGAGAACAAAAGAGTTCCTTCGCTATACAAACACATGTGACAATCTCATCACCGTATCCTTTGGCCTTAAAGCCGGCCCTTGGAGTAAATTTAATAGCTCATCTAAAACCAGGAGCCAGTAGAGTTGTGATAAGACCTCGCCTTGTAGACAGACTCTAGTGGCGATGATTGTTGTGGATTCGCTGTTCATGGTAGCTGTTACGGAGCCTTTCTTGAGCATGTTACCAATCCATCTGACTATGTAGGTTTCTATGCCTCTATCTTCGGATACTGTCTTGATCGAGTCAAAGAGAGTATTACCGAATGCGCCTTTAATGTCAATAAAGGAACATATAAGGATCTCCTTTTCCTATGACGGTTTCTCGATAGTCTCTGCGGATTGGTAGGCATATTGATTAAGATCGCGCATATAGTCAGAACACAAAATAACAATGATAAAATACCGCCTTAATGTCTAAGGGAGTCCTGGAAATGCTAAGGGACTCCTCTTGTAACTTTATCATCTTAGTTCCTTATTGAATTCTTCTTTAAGCGTCACTTCAAATTATTTATTTATTTTTTTAAAAGCCTTTTCTTTTTTACTTTTAATATTTTTTAATATTTTATTTTATAAGTTTTTACTACATCTTGCGAGATAGAAAACAGAATAGAAACTGACTTTTTATTTTTTTAAACTAAAACTTTTTCTGTCGAGGCCTGCCTAAAAATCCTATCTCTCATAAACGTAACATAGTGTAAGCGCACACAGTACAATTTTTACGAAACTAGATGTCGAGCGAAGTAACATTGAGAACCGAAAGCATGATGTATTTAGTAACAACAATTTATTATCAACGTCGCCACATGTCTACGATCTAGTACTCAAAAGCGTTTACGCTGTCAGTGAAGCTTTAGGTATAAAAAGGGGCGGATTTGATCACTTGGCCGCCCTAGGCCTGTGGAAGATTGCCGCCCCCCTACTCCCTGTAAAACACGAAAAATTGAATGATCTATATCCAGTGAAGGGACCCCAGGCTAGAATTAGCGGAGTAGGCTGCCTCATAAATCGGAGTAGATTTGAAAAAAATGGAGTAGAATTAAAAATAACACTTTCCAACGAATTATTTTATTTAAAAAAACGAAAAAGTATAAAAATGTAATGAAATACCCACAACTACAAGAAAAAATCAAAAATCTACTAAAAAAAAAAATATTCCCACCAAGTTTTGCCGCCCCCTAAATCTGCCGCCCTAGGCCCGGGCCTACTCGGCCTATAGGGAAATCCGCCCCTGGGTATAAAAATATATCTCTCTTCTTGCCGAAGCTCTGGCGTCTAAACCAATATTATTCACCCATGACTTTAAGACAAATGCAAGTGCACGTGAGTCTGAATAAAGGCATAAAATACCGTCTTTAGAGGTCTTAAATTGATTGAATGGATTCTACTGCTCTAGGGACTATATCGAGCAAATAACTTCCAGTTCATTAGGCTATATTAACATTAGCAGTTCTATCACGAAAGTCTTCATCCCACTGAATTTCCAAGCAATCAGTAAATTCGTTTGTTCACTGTAGTTAACTTATTCCGACAGAGTTGGACTATATTTCGTGTCTCTCTTATCACAGCTGATAAAAATCTTTTCTGCTCTGGTGGAAGAAAATTTGGGTATGTCACCAAGTTGCTAAAAGTAACTTTTAAAAAATGAACAGTGACGCTTCATACCACATCGATCATTTGCGAAAATATGTAAGACGGCTAATTGAGAGAGCTAGATATGGTGCTTATGACTACGTATTTTTAGTGGTAGGTTCCTTGCCTTTATTAGATATACGCATGCTACCTTAGAATAATAATATAACAAAAACCGGCAAGAAGAACAAATAATCTGCACCTATTTTCCTATACGTTTTCCGACGTCGTTTTTAAAAAGTCATCTCGAGAACGGAGCAACTGAGTTTTCTGATTCAAATCCATATTAACCTTAATAAAATGTATAGTTTTCATAAAAATACCGAACCAAAATATTGTTGTTGTTAATAATAGTATTTTTACTATGAGGACCTCCAGCATTTTTTGGTTGTATTTGAATTTTGGGCTGGACGCTTTATATATCTGTGGTTTTTTCAAATAACTCGTTATCTGCGAAATTTACAATTTTAAACTAAATATACCATTCGACATAAAATTTTATATTTTATAATCCTGCGTACTCTGGTATAGCAATTACACTATTATTAACAAAAGAATAAGCACTTAAGTACCCAAAAATCTTAAATTATTTTTCAAGAAACGGCACAAGTAGAAATGCTACCGAGAAGTTAAAAAATTGATCAAATAGCAACGCAAGTGCAGATAAGTTGTTATTTTAAAATAAAATTCCGACTTTTTTTAAATTTCATTGTTTTGATTGATTTTTCTTCAATTTTTGTTTGTGTATGTATTAACAACAATAATAAAAGATGGCGTTTATCAATAACAGTATTAACAACATTCATTTTCATTTCCAGTCATTTTGCCTGATAAAATTTCATGGCTTTCGCGATTTTTCTTGTTTTTCAATAAACCGCATAAGTGAACTCCTGTAGCGATTACTGATTTCAAATAAATATTCATCTTCAATTTAGTCGTTAATTCGCACACAGTATATCGAAAAAAAGTGTTATAATTGAGAGCGAAGAACATTGTATGTGCAACTTTTTCGCTATATTTAACATTTTTTGAAAAATAGTATCAGTACTGTTAATAAAATTTATTTCAAAGCGTCCTGTGAGAAAAAGAAGAAAAAATTCCACAAATAGGTGATTTCCCAAAACTTTTTCTCACTTTTTTCGACTTCTCCCTCGCTTTCTCAAAACTAGCTTTTTGCAGATAACGAGTTATTTGAAAAAACCACAGATATATATACATGTGTATTGGCAAAAAATTGCGAAGGTGTATCTTGGAGATATACATTTTTCAAGTCACCAGATACCCTAAGTATCTTAATATGGGAACACTACACTTACGGAAATGTAGTGTTGTTTTCTAACTTAGGACAACTAGCATCTTTTTTCTCTTATTTTTATTTAGTGTCAATCTTTCGGGTTTTAACTGTGATAAGAATGATAAGAAGCAGCTTTTATATTTTTCAACTGGAGGTGATGCGGTACCGGCATTGTAGGGAAATGGTTGGAATTCTTGTCGCTTCTTGTAATCTGTAAGCCGTTTTGCCCTTGAAACCGCCCTAGATCCATCCTGCTTCCCCTAGGAATCTCAGAATACATCTGAACTCTTTCAATTGCAGCTCCCGCATAATAATTTTTTTCAAATAACCCAATTAATTAATTAGTTTTTAATTAATTAATTCTTTAATTGTTTAGAGTGGTGGTGGGGGTGGTCAAAGCCTTTTCGAAACCCCCACATGTCAACTAAGTTTCTCTACAAGCGCATTGGAAGTCTGAACTTGTCTTTTATATTAAAAAGCACTAGCTTTGTCCTCGAGGGAATTTCACTCAATTCAATAATATTAGCCCAATTATCCAACTTAAGCAGCGCATACTCGAGCCTGAGACAACTTACATCTAGATGTGAGAACCTCACGAAATTCGGTCGAATTAAAACGAGCTAATGGCCCTCTAATAAAAAGCTCTATACATTCTTTTTCTCGCTCTCTCTCTCTTGCTGTATTAAGCCACATAAATTCTTCTCAATGATAGCTTTCTTCGGTTGAATAAAAAGATAAAGAGCTTTGAAAAAGTTATCCGGGCTTATATGGAGATTTTCTTATCTAGTTGTAAGTTGTCTCGGCTCGAGGCTTTCACTAACAGTAGACAGAAATATGCCAGTTACATATGTCATCCGCATAGGCAACCACTTTAAAGCCCTCTCTCTTATTGGGAGATCCCTCTATAGCCAGGAATGCACCCAAGGCACTGACATGTATAATATGGACTGACTACATTATATATGTCAGTGACCCAAGGTGATAAATATAAGCTCCTTTTCCTGGAGATTTATGTAGTTTTAGTAGTCTCAATTCGGAATATCGAAATATTCAGTGTAGTTATCACACTGAACAGGTTCGGGACTCCCGGGAACATTGGTAAGCAATAGTGTCATCGGTACTTTCAATGCAAGAGTTGTCATTCCTTTTCAGGAAGAAAGGTAAGTACTCTCGGCCCATTCAATAGAACGCTACTAAGCTTAGCAAATTAGCTTGTATACTCTGCAACAATTTGTGGATGAGATATATTTACTTCCACGAAGAACTAATCAAAGGTCAGCATTTAACAAAACTTATCACACAGCTTCAGATATATTGTTGACAGCATTATCTATCGATAGTATGCAAAATAATATCTTGTCCTTGGATATCGAAAATTTCTCTGCCATGAGATTATTGGATTTATTCCAGTAAATGTTTAAAATGTAGAAAATTATGGATATGTATAAATTTGCACACAACAATATTCTCTACGTCTTTATGTCTATTGCAACGGACATTGTGTTACTTATATGGCCATGCCAGAGCATACACTCGTATCTCCACTCATGTCAAGTCTGGACCACACTTCTTATGTAGCTTAACTCTTAATTGGTGGAAACATGTCGACATCACGTTGACAAAATTCTATGTGTAACAAAGTGTTTATGACGTCTTAAGCTACGGTTTCCAAGAGATTTCGCCGAAGCAAACATGCAATTCAGATACGCCATCGCATGCGTATAGTTCAACGTCGTCTTGTGTAGTTTTCAAAGAAAACATATTACACTTGCGAGGAAGACTCCAGTAGATATAACCAAAATATGAATTTTAATAGTAATCAAATGAGTTTTGAACATGAACCTTTGTGCTACATGAGGAAAATATAAATCAAGAAGATCTGTTACTGTTAAATTTAAGTAAACCATGAAATTCGATTACTTCTTCACTTCAAACCATATCCACACAGACAGCCTTCCTCTAATATAACAAAAGCTACCAACATTCACAAGTAAAACGGACTGCCTATAGAATTGCATTTCGGGTTATGGTTCAATATCTCCGTTTCGTTCATACTGACATTAACTTAGCACCCAGTTTAGTTGATAAATTAGTGAATGCAGCTTGCATACTTTACTTTAAATGGGGATGTATTTTTATTAAATCAATTACAATTTCATCCATCTCTTTGAAAATTTATTCTCTTTATCATTACTCCGTGATTTGAACTGCAAGCATCGACTAAATTCGGCGACGTATTAGAGTTCCCAAGCGCAAGCACGTGGGACGCTTTCGTTGAAACCATTCATATTGTATAGTGCAACAGAGAAGGACAAGCAGCATCTATTGGAAATAGATACTTTGCGTACGGTCATAAACAACTTTAGATTCAAAGAATCGATGTTTCTATAATGCATTCTTTGGAAAGGTTCTTGACAATTTATAGAGAATAAATACAGTACCTACTTGTCACCGCTAGGAGCGAGTTTTATCCCAGACAATCAAGTGAAAGTCGTAAACAGACGAAAGGGCTCTATTTGGATTGCAATAATTTGAAGTACAAGACTAACGATAATTAAAGTAAGTTTATTGATAATTGTTAGTGAATTGTATATAAGTAAGCATTGCAATAAAGAGAACTATTGAATTATATTTGAAAAACTGTATTTTGAATAACGAACTATAGCCACGTCCGCAACAACTGGCGTCAGAAGTAAGTAAATTTATAAGGTAATTTAATATAAAACAAAGGTTAGCTAAAACAATAGAACGCAAACTGGAGGATCTTCGAGTATAGGATTTCATACTGGAATTGGGGAAGTGGTCATTTCAAACGTCAGGCACAAAGAATGTTCTAGTTGAGCGGGATATACAAGCTTTGGAAATGGAAACACGATATTTATTTTCGAAGACATTTCGCAAGATCCTGAAGCTGAAGAAGAGCGTGCGATAAACATGGAACATATTTTGAGTGCTTTAATGAGTAACAGTTGGAGCTTTTAACCCTGCAGATGAAGAATGGTTTTCAGGAACAAAAGAATGCTTTAAATGATCAAAAGGATCCTCTGGAAACCCGTTTCGACGAACAAGAGTTCTCTGCAGAAAGGTAATAGAAACTTTTTCGCAGGATAAGAAGATTTTCTGAAAAATTCGGCAGACGAACAATATTTGAAAATTGAAGGAATCGAGCAGAAAATGTCGGAAGAGCAACAAAATATCATGGAGAAGCTTGACAACTTTAAAGCAAACTTGGTGAGGATGAAGTATCAACAACCTCGGTATGAAGGAATGGAAATACCCGTGCAGGCAGAATAAACCTCCAATATTTGGTTATAAAATTCGTGGCATATTTTCAAGAGATAATAAATGGATGGAATGATGAAGACAAAGCTGCAGCTCAAGTGTTAGCACTTCGACGTCCTGTGTTAGAGCTATTACAAACGTATTACGTACAATAGAAAAGGACAAAGAACATCTATAAAGTGCGGGCATAAAAATCGTTGGGTTCGGAGAATTGATGTTTCTAGAACAGGGGTGGATCAAGCATTGAAATTAGGGGTGGGTCATCCTGCAATTAAATTTCGAAAAAAAAAATGGGGCATCACTTGTCCAGCACCATAAGTCACTTAGTTTAGCCACCGCTGTACTGTAGTGAGACTAGGAAGGTTTTCGCATTAAGCGAGTTTTTAATATAATTTTTTTACAAGAAGTAATCTTTTAAAAGAATAGTACTTACCTCAGTTTTAAGCTCTGGCATATATAATATGGACTGCTCGATATGCTTTTTTATGCCGGTACAATTTTTTGTGTCAAAAATAGGTCTTACGTCGGTGCCAACATTGAAAAAACCATTGGCGGGCAGTTGAAAAGTGATTTTAATAAAACCTTTCGAATTTCGGTTGAGTATCAATATTTTACCAAAGGCAATATCACTTTTTATCACTAATTAACCCAAATAATTAATTTACAAACATTTATTTCGACGAACCCACTTATTTGTTGTTGCTTACAGTTCTCTATCAGTTGGTACTTGGTGCTTAGACCGAAAGAGAACGCTAGATAGAATTTTCTGCAGAGTATATCTATTGACGTAGTCAGTCCATATTATACATGTCAGTAGATTTACATACAAATGTTGCAAATATTTTAGAATGTTACGAATTAGGACTAAGTTAGTGCTCTGATATGGTAGTGAAGGAGTCTGTTTCGTATAGCCTGGGAAGCGTTTCTCGAGGGTATTGGATCACCCAAAGTTGGGATCCCAAACTCATTTTCTGAGAAAAACCTATACACATACATCACATGCATACAAAAATATTCATTGAAATACATTTTTATTTTTTTAAATTTTGGAATAAAATATTTTTTATAATTTTTCGAAGTTGAATTATATAAATAAAAAGGAATATAAAATAAAAAATATGTTTTTTCAAATAACTCAATTAATTAATTATTTTTACTTTAATGTTTTATGGGAGAGGGGGGGGTTTATTTTCAAAACGTAAATATAATCTAAAATTAATTAAAGTCATGTGATTTCTAGAACAAAAATTAATGCTCAATTTTATATATAGGGCGTATCCTTCATAGGGTGATAGCTTAGTCCCGAGCTGTGTTCTTTTGTGTCCGCAAAACAGGTCAGAACAAAAGATACACAAAAGAACGCTTCATACATTTTCATAGAAGATTTTATAAATGAAGCTTCAGTGGACAGAACAATTTGTTCTCTCTGATATAAGGGAGTTCTAGAACAACATACACAAAGGAACACAGCTATTTATACCCTAGATGAAATCTATAGGGGTATACTAAGTTTGTCATTCCGTTTGTAACACCTCGAAATAATGATGGTAGAGCAAAATGGATTGGACACCCACGCATAATATTAAAAGTTATTTTGATTTTTGCATGTCCGTCCGTCCAGCCGTCCGTCTGTGCGCACGATAACTCGAGAATGCGTATACTTAGAGAGCTGAAACTTTGTACACGGACTTTGAAAAAAAAGTAAAATTAAGTTCGAAAATGAGACAAATCGGGCAATTCCTTCGTGGGGTTGCCATACAAAACTTTCGTTTTCCACTATATATTTGGACACTGCCTGAGAACGCATCGATATAGAGAGCTGAAATTTGGTACATGGTGTTTTCTTTGTACTAGCAAAAAAAATGTCAAAAATGGACTAAATCCGGCAACTCCTTCTTGGTGTTGCCATATAAAAATTTAGGATTTTAACGTATACTGCGAAAACGATCAGTCCAAGACATTTTTATTGTACTAAAAACTTCTTTAGAGTACAAAATCCTATAAAATTGGTTATAACCATTTTTTCTGTGCGACAAACCGTTCTAGAAATATATGCGAAAAACCACTTCAAAAATCAAACTTGCATAGATCGGTGATCATACGAAATTTTATACGGGCATTCATCTAGGGTATCATAAGAATTGGTCTTAGACCAATTCTAGCTTTTTTACTTGTTTTTACTTAATTTATATTTTACGCAGTTGGCACACTTAAGATGGATTTCCGTTCACACATTGAACAAGATATTCCCAATGTTTGCACTGAGTGCATCGCCCCTATTTCTCTTCTCTTCGATATTTTTTCTTACAAATTAGACAAAAGAAGTCATTTTGCTTGGTTTTTGAGTCGTTCCTATTTTTGGTAGGGGTTTTTTCGCTTTGTTGTTAAATTTTCCTCGTGAATTTTGTTTCTCTCTTCAGTCTCCCTTAAAATAGCTGAGGTGTTTTCTTTTTCTCTTTCAAAGAAACTTTTCGAGGGCCAGCTTTAGGAAAAGGTCGAATAAATTCCCGAGAGCAATCTTTTTCGAGAGAAGCCAAAGGGGTTTATTTTTCCGAGCTTTGTACGGCTTTTATGTACTGACGATAGACACACTCTGCAGTTCTGACAAAAGATCTTCCTGCTCCACCAAAAGACGATCAGTAACATATGTTGACGTAAAATCTGCGTCGGTGAATTTATATGGAAAAATCCCAGCTGCAACGAAACCTGTTATTATATTTCCAGGTGCAAGTACACCTAAACAAGATTCACACAAATCCCGGCCAAATCATGTACGGAAATACTGTTTCTAATGTGGGTCTTAAGCCAAAAATTCAAGGCAGAGCTACAGAATTTAAAAGGTCCGAAAAATGTTAAGTCGAGCGGTTGTAACTTATGAGAACAATGTGGGAGAAATAATAACAACACTTCGTTACTCTCGCGGCATAGATCCAAAACAGGGATACTTATATGTGATGTTGTAGAAGTAAAACTGGATACTCTTTGATGAACTTTGCAAACTTATAAAGTGTTTCATAAACGCAAAAAAGTCTGCCCCAGTCATCCACCGAGTTCCTATGCATCCAGTAGGTCCATCTCTTATGAAATGGTCATGAAATTTTTTCCTTGAATAAAAGAACATAGGAGGAATCGTATTTCCTATAGCGTTAATTGTAACGGCCATAGTTATCATTTTCCCTCGTTCAGCTGTTGTGATTATCCCAACTTGTTTTATACATTTTTTGATGCCGATTTTATTAGGTTTTAGAACAGTGGGTATACACATGTTTCGTCCATATTATAAATTTTCTCAGTTGTGAAATTTATGCGCCCATAAACCTGATCCAACTTTTCAAATAAAGAATTCACATTTATCAAAGTTGGTTGACCTACCAATGCTCATTGCTTCCAGTTGCCGTATGCACAGCGAAGGACGTCCTTTAAGAAATCCCTGCAACCAATCAATTCTAACGTATTTTCCTGTTTTCCCAAAAAGAGGGATGAGCAATTCTAGATGCTGTTACACACTGATAAGCTAAGTGACGAATTTCTTTTGTTGGGAGACCAAACATAGTATCACTGGCACATATGATGTATTCGCACATTTTTTAATCTTGATCCTCGGTAAAAACTCTGCGAGGCTTTTGGTATCCACAGATTAGCAAAAGAGTATTTGATCCAGTTTTCGTACAAAACTTAAGGTTTTAAATTCGTGTAAAATTGAATAACTCACCATTGTTTATAGTCCTCCTGTTTTTTTTAGTGTATCTTGGTTGACAAAGTCGAAGAACGAATCTTGTACTCTTTCGATATTTGTCTTATACTGTAATCTTTATTATTTTGTATACTCTTATTTTCCTCGTGTGTAGTTAATTTAAGATACCTTCATGATTAAAAGCTGTTCAATTAATGTGATATGTAATTTTATAAAAATAAAGAAAAACATGTTGCAATTATCTCCACACTATTTGTTGCAACTAACGTCACACCATATTCCAGAAAAGAAACACTGGAAAACAATGAATCACTGCATATATACACTCTTGTGCAACACTAACCCATAAAATATATATTAGATTGTAATAATGTGTAGCAAGAACTTTCAAAGAAATAGTGTATACTTACTTGCAAAGAGAACCTCAAAACGTTAGATAATTTTTACAAAAACAAGTTTTTCCGTACTGCAACGGTCTGTGAATAAGCACATTAAATGAAACATCTAAAAGAGGTGCTTGACATGGATGGGTGTACGACACGGTATACATACTAACAAGGTATGACTATCCGGCACCATAGATTCGCCATTTTCTCTGTGAATCGATTCGCATGACGCGTTTCTTAAAAAGTGAAAAATATAAAGTTTAATATTTATGTAAATTTATTCAACTGGATCCATTTAAAATCTTAAATAAAGTACCATTTTACTTTCTTAATAGAAAGAAAAATTGATGGATTGATTATTAGAATTGTATTCCACATTTTAATTTGCCACTAACCCCACTTTTTACACTTCGTTATGAAGCATTGCAAATTTGCCTTCTATTTGAGAAAATTACGATTACCACTAACTAATTTTACTATAGAAATAATAAAAAGATCTTAAATAATCAATTAGGAGTGCAAATCACAAGTATTTCTGTCTTATTTTGCATTTTTTATCGATAAAACTTTCGTGGCACTTTGTTTTGATCCCTGAAATAAGGTTTAAACTAACAAATTCAATGTATATTTATGGTAAGACACTCAAATGATATTTATTGCAACATTTTCAATGGATCCAGAGGAATAAATTTACATAAATATTATCACTTTATTTTTCCAGTTTTAAGAATCGATTTGTGTGACGTCACACGTACTTGACAGCCCGGACAATCATACCTTGTTACTCTGTATATGGTGGGTGTACGACTTTTGGTTGAAATTGTTTACGAGGAGCAAAAAACAGATTGTTGTAACTATCCCCTATTTCCCCTAATCATCAACAGTAAAGAAAATTCCTTATGAGGGTATTTGTAAGTTTATTTCTATAGTTGTTTTCATGTCACAGATAAAATCACAGCATAACTCATTGCTCCATTTGTTTCCAGTTTCAGTTTCTTTATCAGCATCATAATTGTTGGCACAACTACTAATCATTTTATTTCACATTCAAATGTAATGTTTACTTCTATTTAAGATATCAGGTAGACGATTTCATATTGAGTTCAGTTGTTGTTAGTGTTATGTCTAAAGATCGTCAAAAAACATTAAAAGAATACCCTGCCATCATATAGATTTCTTAATACAAATAAAACACATAAAATCGATAAGCGGGATAATTTGAATAAACTATTAAGTTCGTAAGGCATAAGACTGAGAAAAATTAAGGATTTGTTATAAAATCGAGACCTCATCACCTAAAATAGCATGTTAAATATGGATTATTGAAAATACAAATATTCATCATTCTCAAAATAATATTTAATACCTTTTACACTTTTTACAATAAAATGAAAACAAACAAAAAAATCAATATTTAATTTTCGCGGAGCCTAAAAATAGAAACTTTTGTTGCTTAAAGAATAATATTCCTTCGTACAAATGTTGTGTTTGTTTTTTTCTAGAAAAACATATAAAGCAGCAGAATTCAAACATCTATTTAAGGTACGGATTTAAAAAAGAAAAAAACAAAAAGAAAATCATCTTCGGCATTTGTTTACTATGAAATAATTAAGATAATAATTAAAATATGAAAATAATTTACAACAGATCTCCATTTTCCTTCACTTAAAATAAAAAATATTTTACAATTTCAATTAAACTTCTCGCACACTTATTATTTAAATTTGTTGTTTTAGATATAATTAAAGTTAACTCAAGTATTAGTATATCCTTTGTAATAAATTTTCATTTGATGGATTTTTGTTTTGTTCTTTTTTTTTTATCTAAGCATAATAAATTCTTGTATTTATACATGTTTTACACTAATATCGCATTGTTGTTTTTCCCTTTTAGCTATATAATAAGTTTACTTCATTTTTTTTATGATTTGCTTTTAGTTTTTTCATTTATATTTTCTATATATTTTTCTATGTATAAAAAAGTTGTTTACATAATAGAATGGGATTGAAGAGACTTATTAATTCTTACCTTTTGGATTGTATATTTCAAAATTTATATTTTTTTGAATTATAATTTAATGTAAATAAATAATATATTACTACCAAACAAAATATGAATTCCTTATATATATATTCTTCGCAAGCCTTGAATATGTGGGCTGAGGGAAGTGCCTTATCGACTTTCCACCGTCCACTCTAAAAAATTGCATCGACGGCTCTCTCACTAATGAGGGAGCCCGTGCTGGTGTTATCTTTTTTGAGCCTGACATTGGGTTGGAGTACTCAATTGGAAGCCACACCACTGTATTCCAGGAGAAAGGTCAATGCTATCCTCTCGGATAGTCAGGCAGCTGAGTGGACCTCAAATAACATTTGTATTACTGTGTTTCCACAATAAGGTATCCCTTCTGTGAAATGAAAAAGCTGACCTTCTAGCTAGGTCTGGCTCTGATTCTCCGTTTCTTGGACAGGAACCCACCGTAAGAGATACCACGTCGGGTATCGGATCTTTCGTCAAGGCGGATGTTCGTCGGAAGCATCAGCAGAGATAGGAGAACCTGAGTACTTGCAGGTGCTCAAAACTTTTTCGTGATGAGCCTAATAGACATTTCTCTGACTTTCTCTTGAGCTCCTAAGGAAACAAATGTAGAACTGTGGTCGGCATTATCACTGACCACAGTTCGCTTCATGCTTATCTAACAAAGATAGGAGTTGTGGATAGCCCTGAGTGTCTGTCCAGCCTAGAAGGAGAGCCTGGGACAACCGAATACCTTTATGTGCATGTGCGGAGCAGGCTGCATACGCTTGAGTCGGCCCTCCTATCTGTGGATGAGCTGAAGCTGGCTGAAAAACTTACTTCACCTAGACCATTAAGATGTCAGTAAGGTTTTGGTAAGAAATTGTTTATCAGATTAGTACAATGGGTCGGTTGAGATGCTTCGCCCCCTGCCTTAGAAAAAATGGCTTGAATGCTCTGAACAATTTTTTTTTATTTTTTGTGTAACACCCTAAATCAGCCACCTAGAAATAAATGTATGTTGTTACTTTAATGCATTTACCACAAAGGTGCACAAACTTTATCGTCTTTTTTTCTTATTATGCATGCGTCCTGAAAAATGCTTTCTTCTTAAAAGCGTCAAGTGATTTCTCTCATTCTGACGAATTCATATAACATATCGAATGTATTTAGAAATAAGACCATTTCAAAAACACTTTCTATCTCAAATAAATTGTGGAAATATACTTTCAAATAAGTGAGACTAGTAAACTCTTTTGTAAATAATTTATTGACGGGCATAGAGCATAGTCTTCTGACGTGTCTTTATTTAAATTGGATTAGGACTAATATTTCTAAAGATTTTGTTCAATAGAAAAAAATATTTTTGATGTGTATGGTAGAATATATTATTGATTGGGTTTATTTAGAAGCACGATTTCCAATTTACGTAACTAGTCTTTAAATTGAGAATGGACGACTTTCATCCATCTATTATTATGATTATGATTCCTACCTTCGATTCCCAAATATTTAAAATAAAGGAGATTGCCTTTAGCAGGTTCATGTTGTATATGTCTGCTAGGGTTGTGCTTAACTTATTTCGTATTTTCTACAGAAATTTGAATAGTCTCCGAAAATTCAGTGATTTAAAAATTAATTTATATAATTTTTATTACCCTGCCTGATAAAGTCGTTATTTTTCATTAGGAATCCCAAAACTTTACTTTTAGTTAAACTTTTATTTAAATATTTACTTTCCTCAGTTTACACACATTTTTCTACTTAATAGAGCCACATATATAGCTAAAATCATACTGTTGAAGAAATTTGATCAAGTCTAACTTAAGAATATCATCGGAGATTTGAACCGAAGAAGTTTTGCTTGATAGACATAATGAATAACCCGACCTTACTATTTCAACCACTGCAATAGGCTTTTCACAGTATATGTGACTTGGAAGGAAGAGATGAACACTGGTCCGTAAATGGATGTTTGAGGAAGCACACTATAAAGTTTAAATACAATATAATAGGGGCGAAGACAAACGCTTCTTTAGTATGTGCAGATCACTCCAAACGTTCTTTATTTCATGTTTTTCATATAAGAAAAGCGTATTGTATGAAATACACTGAAATTTCCGTCATATTGCAGCATAGAAGTGGAGGTTTGTTGTTGTTTGTGTCGGTACTTGGACCTTTTATAATGTATGAAAGCCGGTCTAAATTACGTGACTGCTGTATTAGGTTACTAGCGAAGCGTAGCTCTCATAGAAATTCCTCAAGAATTTTTATTGACTATTGCTGGCTAACAATATTCCAAGTTCGTTTGATTCGTGCTCTTTGGCCGCTTGAAATATTTAATCACGTAATTTTGATGAAATGATTTCGGAATTTCTGGCAGATGCTATCACTGCGATTGAGGTGATTTCGTTTGATGGGTGCTAAATTTAAATTGACAAGTAAAATAATAAATTACATAAAAGTGGCTTTTGCAATAATAAGCATATAGGTACTGCCACATAAAATGTCAGCAACATTAATATAATTTTGATTTTATTGTTAATTTCGTCCTTAAAAGTTATTGACAAGTAGAAACAACAAATGTCAAGTGAAGTAGTTTGACAATAAATTGAAGCCGAAAATGGGCGCGTTCGGGCAAATGTTCGTAATTTCGGACGTAATTTCATTAAAATTGTGCAAAACTGAGATGATTTTCATCTAGTTTTTTGTACTGGAAATTTCAGGGATTTCAGGGATGATATAACCGTGCTGGAACAGTGAAACTACCTACGTAATTTCGGTGCAGTGAAAAAGCAAGAGTGTTGAAAAGAATTAATTTCTTGTTTTTGGACTTTTACTAAAAAATTCTTCTTTTCATGCGCCATTGGGGCCAACACCTCTGCATGGAAGTTGGAACGATTCGCGTGCCTGACGCACTAAACATATTTAGGAATATACAAAAGTATTTATTTTTTTGGCATAAATTTATTTTAAAATGTTTCTTTAAAGTTCTTATACGTGAAAGCGGTCAAAACAACTGAAAGCATTATTTACTTTTATTTGAAATTGATTCGAAATTTTTTTTTTTATAATTTTTATACGCTACAAAAGTAGGATCGATTCGAGTGCTTAGCCAGGCTGCTAAAAATTCGATAATTTTTCATTAGAATTTGTATGTCACTGTTAGGACAGTATGAGCACGAAATGTATAATCTGGCTTAGGGGCGTCGTGATGCCAGGATCCCAGAGGAGTCAATTTTGTGCTCTAGATGTGATTTTTTATTTTTCTTAGCTTCTTTTTACTTTTTCGTATTCACGATCAGGTGATGTATTGTTAAACATTATTGATCATATTTACGTAGTGCTGCATCGATTCATCAAAACATGCGCGTCCTTCTCCTCTTCATCGTAATTATGTGGAGTTTACACACGTTTTAAGGTAAGTACATATACTTGGTATATATGTTTAAAATTTCAAGAACTTCAAATCCATATTAGTTTACTAGACTCTCCCAAATTTAATGATAATTAAATTGGCTGCAATGTGGTTCGCAGATTTTTAAATTTTTGCGTAGGAAAGGATATAAATTTGGGCCCGTAACCTCACCTGTGCTTCGTTTTTCTTTAATGTGTTTGCTATTTTTAATATAGTTTTTTTTTTGTTCTTTATTATACTTTCTTAGTCCCTATCTGTCACCCTCAAAGAGGGCAAACAGACATATGATATTTATCTTTCCAACTTTTGTTTTTGGCCATATATGTATAACTAAATATGTACCATTTTCTAGTACTGAAAAATTCGTTCAGAAGACAGCACTTCATAATTCTATCTACAAGAAGTTGTAAGATATTTTCATTGCATTTAGATCGGGAAAGGTTTCAAAATTTCCAAACTCCGAGCAAGATCGTTTTGTTTTCCAGCAACCAAAGAAAAATAAGTAGATTCTGGTATTTGTTTGTAGTAGTAATACAATAAATAAAAATATGTTCCACGATTCCAAGATTTCACTCTTGTTATAAGCTTGGAGCGGGATTTTTATTAGAGGCAAACTTTAATTTTTTTCCTAAGAGCATCAAAATGAACGAACAATATGAATTACCTAAAAGACAAGAGATTGTTATTAAGGCAGTGCAACCAGCAATAGAATAGAAGTTTGGAAATATCTATTTTTATTTCATTCAAACAAGTATTAAGGCTCGTCCCATCCCGAAAATCTAGTTCATACCTGGTGCAATAAGAGTTCTCTTGATCTGATCCACAAAGGGAATGACTTTCTTATAAATATATATAGGAATTCAAGATTTTATTTAATGCTATATTTAAATAGCTACATAAATGTAAATCAATTATTATTGGTTCAGGCTGCTAGTCTATACGTAAAAGAAATTTTACTGGTCAATTTCGAGATTTAAGCACAACTTTGGACTAATTTAAGTGCGAATTTTATATTATTAGTAATGCACTTTTTACCCTTATTTCATTTGAAGAGGTATAAGGTAACCTAGGATAAGAGAACACAGAAATTACCTATCAGGATGATGGAGCATTGCTCTCTAGGTAAAATTCAAAAATACGTATTACAAGGCTTTGCATTTGCGGAAGGGGGAGAGTGTAATGTCTACAGAGGTAATTCTATTATGATTGAAAATGAAAGAGTTAATAATTTATGAAGTAATACGGTAATTGCCAATTTTCGGCCTAAAAATCTCCAATATCCTTAATCTGGAAGAGGATACAATGTATCAATTAATGCAGAGTTTTTTTTTAAGACTCGTTTCACTCTCTGCTTATTATTTTGGTATTGAAGTTCTCGACTTTTGGTAAATCGGCGAAATTTGATAATTTTTATTGGATCAATTTTACGATATCACTTTAATAAGAAACTGTGAAACATACATACAAAACTTTGGCTTCAAAATGGATTATATCAGCCTGCCTCATTAACATGTGTTAACATACCATACTAATCCAAACCATCTTAACTAAAATTCGTGAACTCGGTGACTGCAATTACTCAATCCACTTTAATTGAAAATCGAATTCCAAAAACAGTTTTTTTTCTACGACAATGTCAATGCAGGTAGGTGCAGGTAGGCATAATGGTTTCTTAAATTAGACAAAAAAATTTAAAATTTTCAATAATTTTTCAGACAAAGTGAAAATGGTTTACTTTTTAAAAATATCCAAATATTACATTTCAATTTTTCAATTTCAATTTAGCAGTAAATTGAGTAAACTCGTATCACCAAGTGCTATTAATTTAAACATTAATCCACTGTACATAAAAAAAACATTCCTTAGAATTTTTCTGAATTTTTTACCACTGTAAACAAAGATATACAAAATCTCTTAAATAACAGCTTTTAATGTGTATAAAATATGTAGGTGCAAGGTACTGAATTGACTCAATAGTAGCCTAAGGGTGCACTGCAAGCTAGGCAGTTGCCTAGAGGCCCAACCAGCCGCCATAGGCCTATATGGAAGGCATATACGACACTGGACATTAAAAAAAATGTAACTCACTTAATACAACATGCAGGAGTGAACTTACCAATAGGTAGAGCATGGCGAAAAAAATTTGTGGCGTGCGGCCAACTCTGAATTGATAAAGTAAAAGGAAACGAGATCGAAGTCGAACTATGCGGCACCAACGGATTCAGAGGTACTCTTTTCAACGTCAATATCGACAGGTTAAATGCAGAACATAATATTAATTGAGTATTATGAAGCATAAAACTTTGTGTGAAATAATTAAGTTTATGTCACGAGTTCTTACATAAGAATTGAATAAACTTGAATCGATGGGAACATCTCTCTTTCAAAGATTCGTTTTGTGTAGTGTATATTTTGATATTTTATCCTCACTTACTAATCAAATCAAGAAGAATACTACAAGACCTTGCTTTAGCACCCTCTTAAAATTATATGTGATTATTTTTTTACAATATATTTTTCCTTTATTTTATAAGATTATAAAAAAAAAACTTTTTAGTTAGGAAAATTATTTGTCTTGTTATAATAATAATGTCGTCAAGTGCTATCACGTTGGTTAAATCACTAGTCCTTCTGAGATAATATTGTTTATGTCAAAAATAATATTAAGAAAAAATATATTTTGTTTTTTCATCTAACTTTAATACGAATTATGATGAAAACGAAGACTTGGATTAGGCAGGGACTTGTGCTCTATAGAAAAAAAAAAAAAAACTAAAATCAAAAAGTAGGAATTAAAAAATCTCTTCATCATCGAACATATTGCACACAAAACATAAATATCTACACAAAAATTATTAACATTTTTAATTCAATTCATTTATTTATCCACTAAAAATCCATCCATCCTGGCAAGTAATATACATAAAAATAAAAATTGCGCATTTCGAAAGTCAAATTATCCAAACTATGTACGTATATATGAGATCTACCCGAATAAACCACTTTTATGAAGTACCAAATAAAAAAAAAAGTAAATTTGTTTAAATGTTGATTTTTTTTTTTAACTTAATCAATCGTTGTTAAGAGTGTTGTATATGTGTATATGCGTCTGTGTATATGCGTTACACATATGCTCAAAATTTTCTATTTCTATAGCTTGAGGAGATTTAGGTGGCGAATAGATATAGCTTTTTTGTTGTCTTTTCCTTCTATTTCTAAATATTCTCTTAGAAACATTAATTTATTCCTTAATTATTATATAAACTTTTTTTAATATATTACACGGACCTAATAACAAATTAAGAGGAATGTTACTAAACAAAATTATATGTACGATTATCTATAGGATCGGTTTGATGTTAAACGGCCGGCCAAACCCTGGAATAAATCAAGAGAAAAAATATTGTTTAATACGTGTTTATCTAAATGTATAAATTTATTTTAAATGATTTTTGGTAGGAATATTTTCGAATGCAAAAGAATAAATATTATTAAGGTGTAATTTTGGAAATATTATTTTAAATAATTACCAAGTAGTGGAGCGGAGTGTCGGACGTTACCTCCTGGCGCTCTTCCAAAATTAAATTCGTTCTGTCCACTGCAGTGCAGTGTCATCAGTTTTTCAAGTTTTAACTACCCACACACATAATCCGGATATCAGTCTTTAATAAAATATTTAAATAAAAATAATAATAATTCAACACCAGCCAAGTTAAGGGCCTTTCCATGGCCTATTGGCATTCCAAAAGCCAGCAGCACAGTACGGTAGTGTTCATTTTTCCCTATATATTCATCAGTGCACGTTGATTAGCACTTGTCACTTATCAGCACTGCAGGTGGTCCCAGTTGGGAAATCCCACACGAGTATTGCTGATGCAGTATGTAAAGGGGTTTTCTGGAAAAGAGCTGAGAAGGAGCAAAGAGATATTTCTCCAAAGTGTAGAGATATCTGTTTGCTTCTCACCCAATGACCCAATGGGCCGTTCCGGACGAGTATTCTTGATGCAGTATACATACCGGTTTTTTAGAGAAGAGGTGAGAAGAAGCATAGGGATATCTCCACACTTTGGAGAGATATCTGTTCGCTTCTTCTCACCTCTTCCCCAGAAAACCTGTTTGCATACTGCATCCGGAATACTCATGGGGGATGGCTCAATAGGCATAACACTATTGTTGTATTTAATATTTGAGCTCGCTGTGTCGTTCGCTGCTGTTGGTAGCGCCCAAATACTTGTTGTGTGCCGCTTTTCTTTTTGCTTTTTTGTTTTGCCTTCAGCATGCAGAATTTCACTTTAGATTTCTGCAACATTCGCGGATTAACAGTAAATCGATTTTCAGTGCAGATACTGCCACCTTAGATTAAAAAATCCAACAATTCTCGCACTAAGTGAAACCAAGGTCATTTCCGATGCTGATATTAGCCAGTATCACATCCCTCCTTAGCTACAGCTTGGTGCCTCTTCTTTCTCCACATAGGGGGATCGCATTATATATAAGGAATTATGTTTCCTTTACGGTCCTTAGAGATATCCCTTCCACCAATCCAGAGTTTAATTACCTTTGGATTAGGTTCAAACTCCACAGGCACATCATCTACTTCTGTTTCCTTAATCGCAGCCCAGATATGTCTAATGACGACACGGTATCCGTATTTGTCAATACCTCCAACAATATTGATTATTTGCTTTCAGTCTCCCCCTTTTCCGAAAGCGTCCTAGCCGGCGATTTTAATGTCCATAACAAACCGTGGCTCAGATATTTTTCTACACAAGCCCGGCGGGCCGATTCGTTGAACTCTTTTGTGAGTCTTTGAATTTGCAACAGCTAGTGGATGCACCAACGCGAATTTCTGATGCTGTTGGAGATAGAGCTAATCTATTTCACTTGTTTCTAACATTTCACCTCGACAAATATTCCATCTCAGTCGGTTCCCCTCTTGGTAATTCAGACAACTACTTAATCACGGCTCAATTTATCACCTCAAACATATGCCGCCCTACTTCTCCACGTAAAAGTAGGTTTCACTGGCACTATAAAAATGCTGATTGGCAAAGTCTGAATCAGTATCTTAAGGATATTGATGAATGCACATTAGTACTTAGTAACATTATAAGACTTGGTATGCGTGACTACATTCCGTATTCCTTCTCAACAAGAGCAAAATCTCTCTTGGTTAAACTATAAGTGCTACCAAGCAATAAAAGCGAAAGAGTCTGTTTTTCGCAACTTAAACAAGTCTACAAGACTGTACAGAACACCTACAAGTCCTACCTACAGAGAGAAAAATTTCTTTTTCACGAAAATGCTAGACAAATAATCTCCGAAAGCCGCAAAGGAAACAAAGGTTTCCAGTCCCTGGACAAAACCATCAGGAACAACTTCAGCAGTTCCTCAATACTCTCACTGCTTAACAACGGTGAAGTGGGTTTTGAATCCCTGGATAAAGCAAATATTTTGGCTACAAGATTCGCTTCAAATTCTCATATTCCACTCGCTTCACAGATACCTGTTCCGCATCTCCCGTGTGGTTGTGTAGAAGAGCCAACACACATCCATACGAGAGACGTGTTCAAGGTTCTTAAGAAGCTGAACGTCTCTAAAGCCGCGGCTCATGATGGTTTCTCGCCCCTGCTAATTAAAAGCTGCCCCTTATCCTTGGCTAAACCTCTGCACAAACTATTCTACTTGTCTTATTCGGCACGAAAATTTCCAACTGCTTGAAAACAAGCCTACGTTCAGCCTATTCCGAAGAAAGGAGACGGTAGCAATCCCTCAAATTATCGACCAATTGCAATCACCTCGATTCTTTCAAAAGTTTTTGAATCTTTCCATTAACTCCATATTAATGAAGTCTTTAGAAACCAATCAACTCATCAACATCGTTTCCCCACTGGTCGCTCATCTGGAGACTTGCTGCCTTTTCTTACGGTACGCGTGGTTTTCACAATTTTGGTGAGTCTAAAATCATTGCTCTGGATATTTCAAAGGCCTTTGATAGAGTCTGGCATCCCGCCCTTTTAGCCAAACTTAAAGCACTCCTCTCCTATTATTGATTGAAAGTTTCTTATCAGTCGCATAATACGGGTCGTATTAGATGACGTTACATCTGAACGACATCATATAAATGCCAGTGTGCTCCAGGACTCCGTTATTTCTCCGACTCTCTTCTTAATTTTGATTATCATTTCCACATCTGTCAAACTAGATTGCATGATTAGACCATTAAATAACAATCTTCACAATATCTTCTTGGGGCAAAGCGAATCGTGTAATGCATCTAAAACCCAAAGCTGTCTCATCTCTTTAACACAAGATCATAATTTCTCCACTCATGTTTCATTTGATGGAGCACTGACATACGATACACCGTCTTTATTCATTCTTGGCATTAATATCTCCAGTAAGTTAAGCTGGACTGATCACATCTTCTCTGTTGCCAGAGAGGCATCGAAATGTCTTAGTTTTCTGAAAAGGTATAAGAAATACTTCAGCCCATCGAATCTAGCGCTCCTCTACATGTCCTACATCAGACCTAGAATGGAATACAGTTTTCATATCTGGGCTGGGGCTGGTCTCACAGCCTTAGCTTCATTGGATATTGTTCAGAAGACAGCATTCAAGGTCATTGGCGATTTGGCAATAATGTGCAATATCGTGTCAGTCGAGCACCGCCGTAATCTTGGATGCATTTGGCTTCCTTATCGCTGCGTGCATGGTCAATGTTCCGATGAAATATCTAGTCTGATCCCTTGTAGAACAATTCCTGCATGCAATACTCGCGCTGCAAGCTGCGCACATCCTTCAAAATACTTTCGGCCGTATAGTAAAATTCCGTGATGCTTTCTTATCCCGAGCTTTACGAATGTGGAGCAAGCTACAATCCTCGGACATACAATCAGTAAAACTTTACATCAGCACGTCCGCCACTTTCCTCATGTCCCTTAATCCTTTTCCTATCTCCTTTCTGCCATGCTATGTTTTGCATCATAGGGTATTCCCTGAGCTCGGTTTAAAAATTATAAAAAAAAAAAAAAGCAAATTTAAGGAAACCTCACTTTTCCACCCTAAGTCAGAAAGCCACTAGATTTCAATAGCCGACGACTATGAGCTCAATGATAAACGAGAGATTGAAGGTTATTAATATGTAGCTAAGCCTTGGATTTTGGAAATATTTTAAAAAATAATAACGTTAGCAATAGTAAAATCAATTAAATTCTGTCCTGAAATACTTCTGTTTTTTTTCAAATTAGTGTAAGTAAAAAGCGTAAAAAGCGTTCAATGCGATAATAATAAAGAGACAAAAACAAAAAACACTTTCGATGTTTTTGCATATTATGCATATAATAAATGAGGGGTGGGCGAACACATGTCCGGGGTCGACCGCTTTTCGTTTTTTTGCGGAATTGTGTCCGCTATACTGAATTTTCTCTATTTTCAATCAGCGTTTTATGAAAAAAGCACAAAACTTCAAACTAGTTTTCCGATCAAAATGGCACAAGTCCACGAAAATCTATTGATTTGTTCCAACAACAAAGGGGAACATGTCCATCAATGTGCGAACAAAAAGGCACATGTCCTCAATGCGTGTAGTTTGTGCAGTCGAAAGGGTACTGGTCAAATTTGTTTTTAATTTTTTCTCCTAGTATATTTAACATTTTTGTATGTATGTTCTTAGCATATCGAGAAGGGCACCAAAAGTAGCACAAACTATTAAAATCATAGTGGAATAATTTCGAAAGTTCATTGATTTATACAGTTTTATGTGTTTTCTGTAAATGTTTAGGAATGAGACATGTGCTCTTTTGTTCGCCCACTCCTCAAATATGAAACTACTTTAGAAGATGGCTGATTGCGTATTTCCTACGACTTTTTTATTAATTTTTATGTTTTTGTCCAATTTTAAATGGGTGATTAAATTAGAATAGAAACCGGAGCTGTCATGGCGGTCAAAATGTTCCAAGTGTTGTTTGTAGCTCTTCTAGACAGAAGTCTGCGAAGAACTCCGAGGCAATAGTTTTGAATGAATTTGGAAAAAAAATATAAATATCTCTGATAGAGTCGTATACGTGTCAGTTGTCAAAAGTGATGCTACTTACTTTTGACAACTGACATTTCATTGTTCAACTACTGTACCAAAAATTTAGCACATCCAGAAAGCCGTGGACTACATTTGAAGATTTAAAAGTGAAGGAAAGATATGTAAGACAAGTGCGATTTGAGTCGAAAGTGCAAGCATTTCATCTTTTAACACTTTTTTTTTTACTTGAACCAATAGACATCACCTGGAGTCTTAGTGACAGTTTTGAAAAGCAAATTAAAACAATAAAAATTATAATTCCCTTGTGGGAATTTTAAAATTTAAAGAAAAACATTTTGAAAACGTCTCAAATTTTTGAATTATATCACCGTAGGATATCGAACTTTAGTTTAAATATATTAAAATCGTATAATTTGCTTTACATGATTAACGGTACAGCTTCCTCCAAAATACTTTCAAATTGTCCATGAACCGATTGCGCTGTATATTAATAAAAAAATATATCTGTAAATGTTAATTATCATCAAGAATAACATATTTTCTTTTAGTCCAGATTTTCATGATTTTCCTCTCAGTTAACGAAAAAGAACAAACCAGTTGATGCCTTGACTAATAAAACTTAGCCCCTTTTTTCACTAAGCTTCTCAGCTAGACAAATCCAACCTAGTGTTACACCAAATATAATCTAATAACAAGATAGGAAGGACACAGGCGAGATTTCTGAGTGTTTTACATTTAAAGTGTATACGGCAAGAAAAGCAAGAAAGGAGAAAAGAAATCAAACTCTCTTTAAAACTTTTATGAATAAAAACAAAAAATGCGAAAGCTCAGATTACATGCAACAAAACAGAATGGCAAATGATTCAATTTCGTAAATAAATGAGAAGGGATGGATTTTTCAGATTTTACTCTCATAAAAAAACTCTCATAAAAACGAGTTTTGGCTGAAATATTGGGTTTGTTCGTTGAAAACACCGTATAAATTTCCCCTACAATTTTCCCCAAATTTACACGGGGTTTTGTGTCTTCTTCAAGCAAGCTTTTAAAACACCGGGTAAATCTAGTGTAATGACATTTCTCTGGACTGTTCTTCTCAGTATAATTAATTATAACAAGTTATTTATAAAATGGATGAAGCCAAAAAAAGGAGCTCTAGTTAATTATCTATTTCTTTTCTTTATTTTTGCTCAAGAAGTAATTTATATGTCGCAATCAGCAACAAATTGCAAGTGACAGTTCACAAGTGACAAATGTCAAACCATTACCCCAAGAAATTTTTAGTGTAAGCTCGGGGTAGCCCAGGCTTTTCAAAAAACAAGATAGGCTAGCCCGGTGCAGCCCTAGGTTTACCCGGGGTTTTCATCAAACAAACCTATTGTGAAAAATATCCAACGTTTTTATAGCAAAACCAATGTTTGTTAGTGTAATTTCTATGCTATTTCAACAACACGTGCTTCTGGGTACATTCGTTTTGCTCTGAAGGGATTAAGTGGGAGAAACTCACGATTTTCTGATATTTTCGGGAAAAATGAGAATTTCATTTGAGAAGGAATTTTACATCTCCTTTCAGCAAATTGGACAAAGCGAAATTTATCTCTTTCTTAAAAAAGTTAGGCAGTGCGACCCGAAGTACATTATTATGAATAGTTTGATAGGATTTTGAGGGATTCAATAAAATTTTGTCGTTCTGGTAATCCTACGTTTTCTCGACTTTTATTTTTAACTCATTGTCTCAATCGCACAAAATAGTGCATAGCACTCTCTGTTTCTTTCTAAAAAATACCGAAAATTTCCAATTTTGTGCGGCTGTGTCCCATCTTCCTATTAGGTTATCTTTGGCTAAACGTTTGAAGGATAATATAACAAGAGGTTTTGTAGTTTGGGATAGTTGTATCATTAACCCCTTGTAGTTTGAATGAAGAAAACTTGTTTACAACAATTTAGCAATGTCTTATTTTTGAGTACGTTGCCCAGCACAGCAATGTTTTGCCTGCAATAGTTCATTGACATTCTTAAATCCCAGGTTCTGTTTACTATTTTTCTCCATCAAATGCAAAAAATTGAAAATCGTGCTAAAGAAAAAGAAGACCATTAAAAGAGTTTTATTCTAAATGATTTATAAATTAATTGCGTATTTCTGATGGTAATCTATATGGGAACTTTTCAAAAAATTCAAAATTCAATTCTTGTTAAAACGCTGGAGCAATTGTTTTAAAGTTCAAAACAAAATATTTATTCGCAGTAGCACTCGAACTTTCGATCTCGTTATATTTATTTGTGTTAAAATAATTTTTTTATTAATTAACCCTTGTGAGTACATGAGAAAATATCTTCGCAATGGGCACACCCATAGTACCTGGGTACCTGATACATTTTCTTTGGAACATTTGTTATTATTGCGTTCACATAATTTTCTTTCATAACTATTGATTTCAAATTTGTTTCTTAATAAATTAATAATTAAATATATATATATATATATATATATATATATATATATATATATATAATATATGCTTATAATCCAAAAAGGCAAATACATTGTTAATTCCTTCGGTATTTTATGGAGGAGACATAAAGGACGAGTAAGATTCTATGACCTATAAGGCAGGATATAGTGTGGTCGACCATATTCTCTTATTAATTGTGTCTTTCGTGTCTTTTATACCCTAGATGAAATCTATAGGGTATACTAAGTCTTCTCATTCCGTTTGCAATGCATAGAAATATTTATGGTAGAGCAAAAAGGATTGGACACCCATGTATAATATTAAAAGTTATATTGATTTTTGCATGTCCGTCTATCCGTCTGTCAGTTCGTTCGTCTATCTCGAGATCGCTTACTTGGAGAAATACAAAAATTTCGTTTTTCACGACATATTTGGACTAGAGCTGAAAATTGGATCCGGATTTGCTAATATTCGGATCTAGATCCGAGCTATTCGGATCCGGATCCATATTACCCAAAAAGCTTAAAAATTGCATTGTTTCACTGGGAAAATGAAAATATCATAAAATTTATATCTTACCAATAAAACAATGCAATCTGGAGGAAATTTTCAGCTTTTTTTGCTTAGTCTGGATCTGGATATCTGAGATCCGGATCCAATGACTTTAGGCATCGGATCCTAATTATCTCGTATATTCCGGATAGTTAATTATCGGGATACTTTCAGCTCTAATTTGGACACTGACTGAGAACGCGTCAACGTAGATATCTGAAATTTCGTACACATCCTTTCTATAAAAATATTAAATATAATTTCAAAAATGGGCTAAATCGAGGAGCTCCTTCTTGGTATTGCCATATAAAAACTTTTAACGGATACTGTGAAAACGAATCTAATCCAAGACATTTTTATTCTACTAAAACTTCGTCAGAATATGAAATCTTATAAAATTGGTTCTTATCATTTTTTCTGTCCGACGAACTGTTCTAGAAATATATGCGAAAAACCACTTCAAAAGTCAAATTTGCATACGAAATTTCATACGGGCATTCATCTAGGGTATCATAAGAATTGGTTTTAGACCAATTCTAGCTTTTATACTACTTTATTTTTCTGAGGAAGAAATTACGAAAAACCGAATTGAGAACACTATGTAGCTGTTCACCTTTTGCCACATGACTATCCTAGCAACAGTATACAAACCGGTTTAACAACGGTCGGAGTTTCTACTCAGGTACTTTTGGAATGCTATGAATGTTTTTGTGGAAAGTGGTAATGAGTTTTTTTACTCGTTCAACCCCGTACAAAATACGAGTCTACAGGTAATTCTCAACCTACTATATATGAGCAGAAAAAATTAAAAGAACAAGTACCGAGGTACTGTCAGTTTGTGGCCTCTAGCCGAAGACCAAAAATTTCTTTATGGAATATGTTTTTGTATTTTTTGTTGTGCTAGTGAGGCATAATACGTGAAAAAGTTTAAATTTTACCTTGAAATTTCCTTCTAAGGTGCATCAATTTCAAAAT
Source organism: Dioctria linearis (assembly GCA_963930735.1). Classification (NCBI taxonomy): domain Eukaryota; kingdom Metazoa; phylum Arthropoda; class Insecta; order Diptera; family Asilidae; genus Dioctria; species Dioctria linearis. The sequence continues at coordinate 237,703,301 of OZ005740.1, read as the reverse complement.
TCCTCTTTATTCTTGTACGTTTTCATAGAAAACTGATTTTTATACCTACTGCATGAAGAATACTCATATTAAAACGCCCATTGGAACCTCATATCTAACGTGTCTTCCACCTCAAGCGGGGAATATACTATAGTGCAAATCCTCCTGAAGAATCAGATATTGACGATGTATATTCAAATGATGTGCGAATTGAATGCAGTATATAGAAGACAAGGTATTCTCATTAAAATTTCAATGGCGGAACGTGGTTCGTAATGGGAATACCTTATATTCTATATACCTTGGTAGTGAAGAAACCGATGAAGATTGTGATATGTATGAATTGGGAGAAGAAGCTGCAGATGACGTTGCCCATATTTTGTATAGCAAAGATAAAACTAGATAGAAGTAGAGGATACAGTCCTGTCCTCCACAAAATGTCAGAAAACCGAGGCATAATATCCTCCGTCATAGATATGGTATAGCCCGATCAGCTCAAATATTATCATACTTTCAAACATTATGGTGCTGTGAAGTGTTTTCTTGACATGTGTAATATAATTATTCGGGAAACAAATCACAAGGCAAGATCTATCTATGCTGCTAAAAATGTAGAAAATCTCGAAAATTGAATAAAAAGAAAAAAAAAACTTGGAGAGAATTATCGTAGAAGAATTTGACGCGTACTTGATAATATTATTAAAGGGCTGAAGCTCATCAATCAAACAGTAAACACCAAGGCATCTGTGGAAGTCCTATGTGTATTCAACCTACAGAGTGGTCATGGGTATAATAAATCCGTTCAAAGCTGTCAACAGATTTATTTGCTCCGACAAGCCGAACTCGAGGCAAACAATATCATTGTATTGAAAGATTGTGTAATTTTTCATAATTTTTTGTTTTCAATATCCGCTTTTCTAAGCTAACATCTAAACTAGAAAATCAAGCATTTAATGATATAAACAGTGTCTTATTTAAAAATATTTCAGGCTCAAAAATAACCGAAGATCTTTCTACGTAATTATTTCTAGGCACATATGTATTATCTGTACACAAATCAAGCCCCACAAGAATATATATATTGGTGCGCTCTATCAGCTATTCCTGATTTGAAATTTCATTGAATACTTGGTTTACTTATTTATAATAAATAATCAAAAAGCTAGTATATATCAATAGAATTTACATTTAAGTATATTCTTTATATTTAAGTAAAATGTTTACCGTGCAAAAAATATAAACATATACATACATATAGTAAAAAACAAATATATAATAGTACATATAAAATATGAATGTAATAAATTTACTTGTAACAGGAATATAAATAAAAACCAAATCAAAACCGCAAAATAAATCAAACAAAATTAAGAAAAAAGAATGTAAAATATTCATTATTTATTTTACGTTCTTTAATAAAAACAATTAAAATATAAAATACAAGAAGCAAGCTGACATTTAAATCTTGTTGTAGAAGTCTGAAATAACCATAGTTGATAGGATGATGGGGAATTTCTAGGCAAGATGAAAATGTTTTTCTTAAAATTTCAAGCAAATTAACTACTACGTACAGTTTACTTTATCTAAATCTAGAAGCTTAACATAATTTTAGATAGAGGAGAATTCCCTGCAGAACGGATCCACAGCTAAAGGGACCCACATAAAGGAATCTTTGGAACTTTGGAAGTTGTATAGGAATTAGTTTATTTTTTAATTTATTTATTTAGGAGCCAAAAGTACAAAAAAAAATCCACCTGACTATTACAAAGGAAAAAAAAAGCAAAAAAGATAAAAAAAATACAAAACCATAAAAAAAGCAAAAAAAATCGTCAGATTTAATTAAAAAATAAAGACAATAAAAAAACACATAAAAATAAAATAAAACTAGAATAATAAATCATAAAACTAACACAGCAAAATAAAACAAAATAATAAAAACTATATATAAGAAGCGAAACAAAAACTCAAACAGACTTTCGAATTTTATCGGACTTAAGTCAAAATCAATGATGTCGGATTGGTCATTGAAGGCTCTCAACATAGAGAAAATAGGCTCATTATAAGCGTCGTTGGTGTAATGATGAGGTATATGTAGCTGGGTATACGAACCGTTTCTCAAAGTTCGTGGACGAATATTGAAGTTAATTGTAGATAAGAGCTCAAGAGGTCTATTCTTGAATTACGAATAGATTTTACGAATTCATTATATAACGAATGGTTGAACCCCATTCGTTATATAACGTATGGTTTGCATACGAAAATAATGAATACGTATTCCAAGAATACCATATGCACATTCATTTCGAATGGTTTTAACAGATCAACGTGTACGGAATTTGCCTTCGTTATTCAAGAATAGGGCCACATCAGCGTCTACGGCACCACTAGTAATTTTAAACAAGAAAACTACCTAGTTATCTCACAAATAAATCTCCTAAGTATAGATTTCAAGTGCATGAGATGAATATCTTAAAAAGGACACCAAACGTGGATAGCATACTTAATAAGAAGTCGCACAAAAGCTAAATACAAGACCCTTAAAGTATAAGGATCATTAAAATAAGGCGTCCATATTCCTAAAAAGAGTATTGCGGCGTTAGTCTTATTGATTGTGTTGTTATTATCTGGTAAAAAGCTAGGTTTAGTGTCTAAAAGTACAACAAGGTCTTTGAATTCATTGGTTTTGTCAAGAGCGATACCATTGATATGGTATGTGGTATGTGGGTAGAATTTTTACGGGTAATGGCTAATGGCTTTACACTTGTCAATATTTAGGTATATAACATTTTTACTAGACCAAATGAAGAAACTGTCCATGCATGATTGCAAAGCGCTACAACCAATAGAGCTATCAATAGTCTTAAAAACGTTGAGATCTTCATCTTATATCAGAATATCAGATAGATTAATAACGTTTGGCAAATCGTTAATATATAAGATAAAAATCAGCGAACCAAGATGGCTGTCTTGAGGAACACCGGAAGGTACAGGCATTTCACAAGAGACAGCCGAACTAAACAGGACTTGCTGGATCCTATTTGATAAATATGACTATAGCCATTTAATTACAAAAATAGGAAATCCGAGGACACCAAGCCAGAAGAGCAAAAGCTTGTGTGAAGATGCAGTGAACTTGGTTTCCATTTTCTATAGAGTTGATACAAACAGAGTTAAACTCAACCAAGAAGGGACTCCATCAGGTCCAGTATTCAACTAGGAATCGAGTTTGGCAATATACTCATACTCAAGCAAAACATATTCAGATATCGTAAGGTCACTAAGGCCAAACACCACTGCTGAGGACGGAAAAATGGATAGAACTAAAATAGGATATATTAGTTACTTCAGTATGATGGGTAAAGCTACTACTACTAAAGAATTCAGTAAAGAGGTTGCAGATAATGTTGGGATCGAAACTAGTGTCACATCCATATTTCATTTGAGATAGATATCCATCAGAGTTGCGCTGCATTTGATAAAAGTCCAAATTTTTCTAGGTTCAATCTTCATCTCTACTTGAACTTTATGCAAATAATTAAAAATGCAACTTTAGTTAGATCAAGGAATCTTTGCTGTAGTCTAGTGTATTTGAAGAATTCATGATGTAGTTAATTTGCTTTATGCCTAAGGCATTCAGAGCGTTAATTACCGTGGATTCAACAGCAGAGAAAGCATTAACTGGAAAGGAAAATTCGTTAGTATAATCCTGAACCCACCTACGGTTCAGCAAGTAAAGATCTCCCATCAGGATAAGATCGTCATTACCTGGGCATCTGTCATCAATCCAATCGATAGCAGTTATGAAATTATTGTAAGTTTCAAGATTTTGATGAGGTGGGATGTAGATATTCGCTAGATATACTTTCTCTCTATTCATCTGAATACTCAAACAAATAATTTCCAGTTGATTCCTCTTTAGTGGCATCAACAATTTTAGTTAAAACAGCTGTGTTAACAGCTATTACAGGAATCCTAACTGGACACTGCAAGACAAACAAGAAACTATACTACTTCGGATAAGCACATCCCCTACCAAAGCTATAGTGAATATCTTAGATGAACCAATCACCGCTCGAATTTTTGGTAGGTATCCCAAGTCCAAAAGAAGTAGGAAAAAAGGGCTCTAAAGTTGCGTCCAGCGACTATCTCAGCACTTAAGAACTGCTATTATATATTTAAAGGTTTTATTGTATTTAATTGGACATTTATACATAATTTGTAAATTATGTTAAAAAGACTGATCTTCGGCGGGGGAGGGTGCCCCCCCCCCACTGCGCCGTTGGTCCGCACGTTATCACGATAACACGAGAACGCGTTCAATTAGGGAGCTCCAATTTTGCAAACGGGCTTTTTAAAAAAAATTCAAGTTCAAAATGGGAAAAATTGGGCAACTCCTGCATAGGGTTACCATACGAAATTTTCGTTTTTCACTATATTTCTGAATACTGCTAGAGAAATCGTCGACGTAGAGAGCTGAAATTTTGTACACTGTGTTTTCAGAGTAATAGTAAGTAAATCTTCAAAATGGACTAAATCGAACAACTCCTTCTTGGTGTTGCCATATAAAAATTTTGGTTTTTTACGTATTACTGTAAAAATGATCAGTCCTAGTGGTTTTCTTGTACTGAAAAATTCTTCAGAATATGAAATCCTACGAAATTGATTATAATCATTTTTACTGTCCGACGAATCATTCTAGAAATATATGCAAAAACCACTCCAAAAATTAAACTTTCACAAATAGATGACCATACAAAATTACATACGGGCATTCGTCTACGGTATCATAAGAATTGGTCTTAGACCAATTCTAGCATTTTCACTTGTATATTTCTGCATTATATTGTTCTATTCCGGCTCGTTCAACTCGACAGTAGTCCTCTTACCATCACTGACCCAACCTGCATCTCCGTTGCGTCGTACCGCAAAGATATCAATTAAAGCTAGCAAAATGAAGTGAACAGTATCAAAACGGTATATACATATAGATCTTGAAGCTTGCAGAGAAATTGCACTCTATGATTTCCATAATTATAATATACTACAAAATAAAGTAAGGCTTTTACGTGTTCGTATTCAGTCACGCCACGTAAGAGCAAGGACATATTATGCCTTAATGAATTGTGACCACATTAGATACGGTGCTATTTTTCAACACATGATTGACCAAAGGACGTACTGTTGGAAGTTTTGTTCACATTATATCCATAGCATGATGTTATCGTTGATAGTATGTATATGTGTATAGTAATCAATCCATGTAATAACTGATATTGCCCAGTAAATAATGTGTCTTTTTTATAAAATCAGTAGTAACATTGTCTACTTCACAATTACCAATATAGGATTTTTGTGAAATGTTCAAAAAAGCGGACAGCGAATTAGGATGAGTTGTCATAGTAACTATTGTTCTAGATGCAAAGGCCTATTCATTGATATATATATTATGAAGTATTGATAGTGATACCAGCTTTCATACATTTTTTTCTATTCTCCTTTGGTATCTCAAATCTCTAGAGGACATTCTGGATAAGCATCATTCAGGCAGAACTTGCACCTTTGATTTCGACTTTGTGAGAGGACATATTGAATCACACCCAAAGAACACCAACGAAAACTTAGTAAATCTTGATGAACAATTCAAAGAAAGTTAAAATCGATTGAAGAAGTCAATAAAGAACGAATATGGGTACCACTTGAACTTTTCTTAGTGAATAAGATTCGGGGCCAAAGCAGACTTTGCTACCAAGGCAGCAAAAGTTGCGGTAAAAGGTTGGAAGCAGTGAACAATTTATTGTCTGTTCAAATCCGAAAAGTAGAAGATACTTAATACATTTCGCTGGAGTGGTTTCTATTCCGACTTCAAGAGGAGGTCTACATTCGAAGCGAGTTTGATTGAGTCTTTGGTGGGATATTCATGGAACTATCTATTTTGTAGTCTTTAAACTGAACCAAAATTCAAACCAAATTACTACCTGAAAAAGTCTTGGCTCACAACACAAGTCCACATAAAACAAGGATCAGTTGAAAAACAGGATAATAGGATTGGGCTAGAAAGTTCTACCACGCTCATTATACTCACCTGATGTTGCCCCATCTGATTTATGTCTGCTCAGACCAAGGTACCTGCGGCGAATAAAGCCTGAGGGTAATAAGGCCCACATTTAAACATTCCTACTAAAATGAATCGCAACAATTTTTTCTTTGTTCGAAATTATTAAAAATAACCGAATTTTGTTGATTTTCTTAGTTTTAGCAAGCTTAAAGGGAATAATTCCTCTGATTAAGATTTTGAAAAAGTTAATTTTTGCTTTGGGCCTTATTATATACTGTTATAGTTTAATAAGGCCCTTGGAAAAGGTTTTATAAAACTGAATTATTTTTTTCAAATACCCACTTCTGTTATAGTGTTTCTATTTTTTTTAGTTGTGCAAATAAATAAATTTCACGGAAAACTTGTTTTTGTAGTTCTATAGCACCAAATACTTGATTTATTGCATTTTCAATTTGGGTGGGCCTTATTTGCCGCAGGTACTTTAGCACTTAATTGAAAATCGTAATATAGAACTAAAAATTAAAAGTCTACAAAAAATATGGGGAAATGTCATTAAATAGGATGTGGAATATATAATTGATTAATATTTAACCAAATGTTGAAAAAATGATCAGATTCCCCAAAAAAGGACACTACTTGAAAGTTCTCCAACATCATTATGTCTAAAAAATATTAATATAATTAAAAAGCTATGAAAAAGATGAAATGATTCTTGTTTTTTCTTTGTTTTGTATATTGAAAATATATCTCCAAATGTCCACTTTACCAATATTTTATGGAAATTTTATATTCCTATTCTATTATTTTTATTTCCTATTCTCACATTCTTGAAATCATATTTAAAGTTTTAAGAAATATATTATAATTTTACCTTTCCAACAAGGAACATCACTTCACTATTGTGTAGTTCTAATATCATTAATATAATATTGTATGTTTTTGGGGTGAAATCACTCATAAAGCAATTAACCAATTTGATTGAAACCAAGGTTAAGTCATTTTTCATATATACTACAGTGATTTGGTTAGGATTGCACAATAAATCGTTGAGATTATAAGAAGTTCGAAAAGCAAATCGTAAAAATTGCAAGATGTTCGAAAAATTAATCGTTAAGATTGTAAAAAAATCGTTGAAATAACTTGCAAAAACTTCGAAAGATAAATCGTAAAAATTTCAAAGAAATCGTTATGATTGCAAAAATTGCGAAAAATAAATCGAAAAATTGCAAAGAAATCGTTAAGATTGCAAAAGTTTGAAACATAAATCGCAAAATTGCAAAAAAAATTCTAAGGTTTCAAAACGTTCGAAAAATAAATCTTTAACATCGTAAAAAATTGTGAGTATGTATTGTAAAAAGTCGTTGACATTGCAAAAACTTCGAAACATAAATCGTAAAAATTGCAAAGAAACCGTTAAGATTGTAAAAGTTCGAAAAATAAATCGTATAAATTGGAACGAAATTCGTAAGAATTGCAAAAAAATTAAGTTCCGTTATTTCGTTAGCTGTTAGGGTTTCCGCCCATCTGACAAATTTTTGTTCGTCTAAGTATGACTTATTCATAGCCTTCGGGTTTCACACGACTTAAGGGACACCCTGAAGATTATATATGCTTCACAAAATCATAAAAATAAATCTCATATTGCTTTGCTACCACCGACAGAAGCCGCAGCACGAAAATATTTGTTCTGAACTTATCAACAAGTCTAGCAGTTATGCGGTGTCGAATAGAATACAGAACGATGAAGTTAGAAAAAAGCAAGAATGGGCTAATTGCTGTCACCAAATTCGAGTCCCCATCTCCAGAAACCTTGTTGAAACTTATTTCTTGCAAATGCAAAAAGGAATTTCGAAGAGCCTGTGGATGCAGAAAGGCTGGATTAAAGTGCTTCATTATTTGTGCGAATTGCAATTGTACCTGTGCTAATTTTCACGTTCCACTACAATGAAATGATGGATAGTAGGAAACGAAGACTGCTCTCGGACATATCTATGACGAAATCGAGTAAGAAGGTGACGTCGAAGTTGATAACCCTATCGCGGATAACGCGGAAGAAATTTATAATTGTGACGTTTTACTCGGTTCTGAAGACGATGGACTCGCTAAACTTGGTTCATCATGCGAAGCGAAGGAGAATGTACTAAATATCGTAATTAGTGCATTACATGTGGATTAGGCCTACTGCAGATACCCAAAAAAAATGTGTCACTCTGGTGTGGAAATGAGTTGTTCGCCAATATGCGTGTTGAAGATACGAGCTGGCAAAGTAAGAATTCGAAAAGCGCACATCGAAATCTACAAAAATACCAACTTTCAAAACTCCTGGAAAACTTTCCAGGCAAAACTACCAAATGACTGTACTAAAAGAGCAATTCAAAATGAAGAAAAAATTTTTAAGAGCGGAGTATGAACCCTTAATAAAGCAAGATTTAAAAGGTCATCTCACTACCTAGCCCCACATATTTAAACAAAAAAATAATGAAAATGTATGGTTCTTTGTAAGTCAACATTTCCCCACATTTATTAACTGTAAATTTCGTCAATTTCACTTCTTATAAATTCAGGCTAGTAACAACTTAATTTAATTCATATTAAATTGTCAACTTAAACAGAACGCATTTAATTAACTTGCATTCGAAAATAATCCATTCAGATATAAAAAAGTTAAATAAAATATTTACTTTCATTCATAAATGAAGAAAAGTAAATTTTACCTACGTTAATAACGACGGATTCGTTTCAGGTTGATACCAATATTGAGGTACATATCCACCCATTTGTGGTGCATGTGTTGGCTGAGGGGGCGGATGAGGTGGTTGTGGTGCCATCTGCGGTGGTTTATGATCGATCCAATGGGGCTTTTGTTCCCAGGGAGCTTGTGTAGGCGGGCTAAGACCTGCAGGTGGAAATTCTAAAATTTAATCAAATTTTAACTATTTATTAGAAAAATAATTTTGTTTTTTTATTATATTCGTTCTCAATAAATTTTTATGTATAAAGATTATAGGAAAACTTACCAGGTGATAATTCTGACACAGGTGTACTTGATGGTGTTGGACTATGTCCAGGAGGTAGGAAATGTGATGGTGAACCGCTATTCGAACCGCCACCGTTGTTATTGCCTGTAATAAGAAATAAAAAAAAAATATTCATAAATAATTTAAATTTTATATCTTAACAAAAATAAATATTGTTCAACTCTCTCTAACATTTAATAGTGCTAGTAAAATAAAGGATTTAATCTAAGACGCACCAGTTGTGGTCTAAAATTTTTGTAGTAATAAATAAATGCAAAAAAAAAAATATTATACTTTGTCGGAATATGACGCTTGATGACAAAATCCTAAGAACAGACTTATAACAAACTCCAAACAGCAAAAAATCCTCATACATATGTGGAATATTAATGTATGTTTATGCATAGAAAGAAACAAAACAAGGGAGTAAATCTTAACAAAATCAATTCGACATGTAAACAACTGTCCGTATTAAAACTCAGAGATTTTGTCGTAAAAACAAGAATTTTCTGAAAATATTATTTTTAAAAACTAAGTTAAGTCTTGATAAGACTGGTAAGGTTGCCAAATTTCCCAAAATGCGAGCGTTACTATTATCTAACTGTATGGAAATTTGAGAAGAATCGAAAATTTGGGTTATTATAGATAGTTGTATCTTAAACTCCGACATAATAGGTACATAACATTTATTTTATTGAATATTGTGATATTTTTTTAATATTTTCGTGTCAAATCAAATATTCATATGCAAGAACTTCACCTGATAACCCGTAGTACTTGAGTCTGATATTGTCAATCTCGGCTTTTCGCTCGCTGGTGTCGCCTGCATGTGATGCTCTGTCCATTGGAAAAAAGCATTTCAAATCAAGAATGCTGCGCTGCAGGAATGCTGAGAATTTGAAAAAGGGCAAAACTTTACAAACTTTACTACACCGGGCTCAGGTTACTAGAAAAAAATATGTTTGTTTTTTGATCGCAATCAAATAGCTAAAAAGTAAAGAAACTAATATTTTTTGGGGCGAATTTCCGGTACACAAGAAATTGGTCTAAAAATAAATACACGAAATACAAAGTACATTACTAGGTGTACAAGTATGAAATGCGGACTTCATTTTTCTAAAAAAAAAAAAACTAGTTAAATTCGGAAGTATGACAAAAAATGCTTTATTCAAAATATGCTCCATCGTTATACATTTTTCCCATTTTTCGGGTAATTTGTGAATACCACGGCAGTAAAAAATTTCCCCTCTTGCTGCAAGCCATTTATCGAGCCATTTTTCCACATCTTCTTACGAACTAAAGCGCTGCTCAGCAAATATATAGCCCATCGATGCAAACAAGTGGTAATCGGAAGGAATTAAGTCTGGTGAGTAAGTCGCATGGGGTAGAACTTCCAGCTGAGTGCTTCCAATGTGTCGCGAACCGGTTTTGCCGTATGTTATGGAGCATTGTCATGAAAAAAATGACTTTGTGTTGCCTCTTTCGGTATTCTAGACTTTTTTCAAGCAGCGAACGGCTCAAATAGGTCAATTGTTGTTGGTAACGTTTAACCATTTCCCCAGGTTTTAACAGTTTTCGCCCAACAATGCTTGAAATTCCACATCTTCGTATATTTTTGCGGTTTTCCACGTTCCTTGTCTGCAAGGTCGAAGTCACCACTTTTGAAACGCCGAAACCTTTTTACGCACGTATCTCGCGATGGAGCATGTTCACCATAAGCTTCTCGAAGTAATCGGTAGGATTCACCAGCAATTTTCTTCAAATGAAAACAAAAAATAAATGCTGTCCGCGAATGCATTTTATTCGGTATAAATTTCGACATATTGAATACAACAACACAACCTTATGCACATAATATTCCAATTAATCACACTTGCGCATCTGACACTTGTTGATGACACAACAGAATGGCGCAATGTAAAACCTTTATAGCACAAACTGCATTGGTGCGCCATCTGTTGTCTGAAATCCGCATTTCATACTTATAGACCTAGTATAGTTAACACCATTAATTCCCATATATAGATCACTAGCAGGAGTACCATACTAGAAACGGTATCGGAATTCAGCTATTGTTAGAGAAGAATTTCTAAATTTGGACGACGTAGGAAAACGTACAGACAAAAGGAGAGCAAAGTACAAGTAACTTTGGAAATACATAAGTACTCTTCGACAGTTTCGTTCGGATTAGGTTAGTGAAAAATATACTGTGATTGTTTGTTCGTTTTAGCTTTCGAAATGGTTGCATTCTTGACACTATAAAAAGATGTATCTTTTATAATTTGGGGGGGGGGGGATTATTTTTTTGTTGAATAACTATACATGTTCTGACTCTGCTTCACTCTCATTTACTATTGATCTATAGCTATAGTATCATATAGCAAAGCTATAGTAAGAATGAAAGCCGGCCTTCACAGCCAAGTTAGCATTAAGCTACTTGTTTGTTAGGCAATTCTGTGGCAGTCAAGAAAACTAGATATCTCCTCGTCACCATAAAAGTTGACAAAATAACAATACAATTATTGAAACCTAAGTAGTTTGAATGCGATAAAATAGGAGAAGGAGTTATGACTTTCAGTTTTTAATCATAATATCATTAGTAGTTTCGAAAGTATCAACGTAAAAATAATGTTTTTTTTTCTCTAATTTCGTTGAAGTCCTATTGCTTATCAGCGAGCACAGCTATTGTCGCAGGCAAATCACAAGATTGCACAACTCTGTTTTAATATTTGAGCATTTGCCAGCATGCTTATAACTTAAAGTTAGACTTTAATTAAAAAAAGTTTTATATTTCTATTAACATATTTCACCTGAGTCTCAATTCAATTTTATTCTTTTTCAGTTGAACGCGCTATACTCAAAAGTCAACTTTAGTTTTGTACATGCAAGCATTAGCCGCTTTCTATCCGAAAATTATAAATGCAGGCTATATAAGAAATTACAAATCCTTAAAGTACAGGAAATTACTTTTAAAAAAAATGGATGAACTGTAAAATTTACAACAAATTTAGAGATTACCCAAATGGCCAAATATTTTACCGAAAACCAACAGAAAGCTACAGATTTTCGCTAATATATTGCTGTATCTTAACCTTTAGTGTGCTAAAAATTGGTTTCAAAATACAACTTTTATGGCCAATTTGGAATATCGAGTTGAATTGATTTCAAATAACTGTCGCATTTTCACATTAGCAATATTGAGATTCGAAATTCGAGCATAGTAACACCATCTCTAATTTCAAATCGGCGCAAATAACGGAGAGATCGCCGAATGTAAAATTTGTTTATTTACGTTATATATACATATACATACATATATCCTTCTCTATAGTGCATAACTTTAGGTGACAAATCTGCAAATATAAAAACCATATAGCATGACAGTACAGATTTTGGAAATCCGCAAAATATTCCTTTTCCATTTGTAATGCAGAGCAGAAAATAAGTCTAGAGAACAAGGATGGACAATAAAGTGCGGAGATATTTCTCTAAATTAATGCGACAGGAGTAAAACAAATCAACAACGGCATTCGATTAGTCATTAAGACTGCTACCGACTTAGATTTAAGCATCTTAAGAAAAAAGACCTTAAAACAATAAGCCTACCCTCTTTTGACTCTACTAGTTTAAAAGTACGGGATAAAGTGATATAAGTATTTAGGAGCTATAGTGGTGGAAAGCTTTAGATCCTCCTAAACATCGCAGGATATTTGAAACCTTTAGGTTTTTCAGGCGAATGGCATATCATTAATTACAGTTAGGTACAGAATCTCTTTGTTGCCGGGTCACAATAACGTATATGTATATAAAATAACGTGTATATGTGGTAGAAACTTGACGGAACTTCTCACTTCATAAAAAGTCTAGGCACTTCATAAAATATAGGCAGATATGGTGTAACTGGCTTTTTACATGAAGTGTCTGACATTTTTAGTCACTGCATGAAGATCTGCAAGCCTTTACACACACACGCGTTAGTGTGTGTGTGTGTGTGTGTGTGGCTGGCTACCAAGTCAGTAGGCGCATTTGCCACTCCTATAGTATTCGGTTATATCTGTTGGTATTATACTATCGGCGTAAAGGCTTGTAGCACTTCATGAAGCGACGAAATATGTCAGACATATCATGTAAAAAGTCATTAAGCACTGTTACTCTTATATTTCATGAAGTTCCTAGACTTTTCGTGAAGTGCTGAGTTGCATTAAGTGTCTACGACATATATACCTATATAATTAGGGGATAAGCCTGCAAGTCTGGATGCAAACTTGGAAACCCAGCCCCTCGCAACTGAGATTGCCTCAAGATATTTAGCCAGTATTTCGGCTAGAGTCGACTGCTAGCATATTAGACTTTTATTCGATGACGTCACGAAAAGAAAAACCAATGAACTGTTAGCGAATAAACCCTGGAAGCTAAGCAAGAACCCTGTTTACAAGCCCTGGTATATATTAGCACAGCAAATAAAACGTTCTCTTAGTGGACACCTACACAGAATGGTACCGATTGTTTGAAAATACTGAGCATTTATGAAGGACCGAAGAGATACTTTGTGTTTCTCATTGCTTTTAAAGGATACACCTGTTTTCCTTTGACACCTAGAATTAACTAACACACATAATAAATTATGAAGGTGTATCTCGGTGGGTCTAAGTTTTGGAGCCAGTTCCCTCACAAAATCAAAAGATGTTTAAATCCTCATTTCCATTAGCGTAATTTTTACACATTTCCAGTATTTAGTAGCAGAAGAACCAGATTTAAAATAAAGTTAATACCATGGCATTGACAGAAAGCACTTTACATTAAACATTAAAATTCCAGCGCTACTTATCGCAAATTTATCTTACCCCTGGGTGAAGAAACTATTAGTATTACCTATTTAGAGTATTTTCAAGGTAGTACAAAATGTACGAACATCTCTAAATGAAATTTATTAGAAAGTCTTTCCATGTTCTATTGTCTCAATAGGCATTACCTGCTGTTATGGTGGATTTGAAGTTCTTTGGATACCATTCACCCAATAAAGTTAGATCTGTAAAGCAGCCATATGAATAACAGCACACCATTCGTCGTTCATTATTTCAAGTGGGTAGATAAAGAGAAGCATAATAGTCTGAGACTATACACTGAAAACTTAGTTTCTTTACAAAAAGAGAGAGCTAAGTGAATTCAGGGCTTCAGGGAAATTTGTATATACAAATTTAAGCTATTCATAAAAACTTGAAATCCGAACCTTTTGCTTGAAAGATGTTTGGCTAACCGCTATGTGATCCGATTATCTCAAGTTCGTTCGTTTAACTAAAAGCTGATGCGATATGGAAAAATAACTCCTTTGCATTGTGTTTGACCATCGTTTCGGAAAAATTTTTGAAATGAAACATAACTAATACATAAGTCAGCTGACTGACTAACGCGAATATGATTTCTACATGACTATCTATAGAATCTTCCATGATTAATTCGCGCCCTGGTGTGATTTGTCTACATAAATATATGCACTACATACTATTGTATTGAAAATTGCCGTAAAAAGTAAAAATTTAACAAAATATGCGATAGTTGTTGTAAAGTATCATAATCCAAAAATGCTATGCAATAACAATAGAAAAGGTTATAATTGATCGAGGATCAATACTATCATACCCTAGGTGAAAATAAATATTAAATAAAGTGAAAAATCAAAGTTTTGTATGGCAACACAAAAAGAAGTTGATTTACTATTTTTATGAAAACAGCGTGTATAAAATGTCCACTCCCTACGTCGATAGGTAGGGTGCTTCCTCCATGGTAGTCAAGCGGGTTGGACGTGCTAGTACTCAATTAGACAAACAAAAAATTGTATGGCAGGGGGGACCGTATCAACTGTTTCGTAATTACAGGATGATTATGAATAAGGGTAGTTTTTCACACAACACCCTGTATCTCAAAAAGTACACCGAGTACGGTAACAATAAGGAGCTCGTTGTATACAGAACTTTATGGCCTTTCCAACGACTGTTAAGGTGGTCTAAGCTAAAAATTTTAATTTCACACCTTTTTTTTACAAAGAGGTGGTTAACATTAATTTTTTTTATAAAAATTGTAAACTGTGAACTATCCTCTTTAATTTGACCTATTACACACTAAGTGCTAACTGTAGCTGTTAAAGAGGTAATACCTCTTAACCTATTCTCAAAGCTATGCTCAAACCTATTTATTCTCAAAGATAATTTGTTCCCATAGTGACTAAAAACACGCAATTTAAAAGAAATATTGGCTAATTTCGGTATGAACTGAATAGGTTGTTAGCTAATAACTCTCTAACGAGTCTACAGTTAGTACATAGGGTGTAACGGGTCCAATTAAAGGGGAGAGTCCTCAGTTTACAATTTTTATGCAAAAAACTGATATTAACCATCTTTTTTTAAAAAAGAAAGAGAGGTCATACTAAAAAAACGAAGGTAAGAAAATCAGAAATTTTCAGTTTAGACCCTCAGAACTCCTTATAGGAGAGGGCTACGGGGCTAGCCGGAGCAGTCGTTGCAAAGGCCATGAAATTCTGCATATAATGAGCTATTCACTGTGACCATACTCCCTGAACTTTTTAAGACACAGGGTATTTTGTGAATAACTAGCTTATTTTCGTAATCCCCTGTAACTCAGAAACGGCTGATATGCCCCCCATCCCCTACATAGCATACAACTTTTTCTTTTTTGTACTATCACCTCCTCCCCCTTTTTTATACAATCACCACCTATTCTATTGACCACCAAGGAGAAAATATCCTGTATTATGAAAAACTAAATTTTTGTATGCCAACCCTATGAAGGAGTTACCTGATTTAATTCATTTGCGAACTTAAGTCTAATTTGTTTTTAAAAAATCATATGCAGAATTTCAACTCTCGAGCTATCCATTTTGCTCTATACGATACAAACAGAATAACATAAACTTAGTTCAGCATCACATTTCATCTAGGGTATAATAAACAAGTAAAAAAGCTAATATTGGTCTAAGACCAATTCTTATGATACCCTAGATGAATGTCCGTATGAAATTTCGTATGGGCACCCATTTGAGCAATTTTGATTTTTGCAGTGGTTTTTCGCATATATTTCTAGAACGTTTCGTCGGACAGAAAAAATGAATATAACCAATTTTATAGGATTTCATATTCTGAAGAAGTCTTTAGTACAATAGAAATGTTTAGGACTGATCTTTTTCACACTATCCGTAAAAAGCCAAAATTGTTATGTGGTAACACCAAGAAGGAGTGGCCCGATTTAGTCTATTTTGAAATTTTATTTGCTAGTACAATGAAAACACCATGTCCCAAATTTCAGCTCGCTACATCAACGCGTTCTCATGCAGTGTCCAAATATATAGTGGAAAACGAAATTTTTGTATGGCAACCCCACGAACGAGTTGCCCGATTTGTCTCATTTTCGAAGTTAATTTTACTTTTTTTTAAAGTACGTTCAGCTCTCTAAGTATATGCGTTTTCGAGTTAGCGTGCACACAGACGGACGGACAAACGGACAGATAGACGGACGGACGGACAGACGGACGGACATGCAAAAATCAAAATACCTTTTAATATTATGCGTGGGTGTCCAATCCATTTTCTCTATCATCATTATTTCGAGGTGTTACAAACGGAATGACAAACTTAGTATTCCCTACAGATTTCATATAGGGTATAAAAATAAATGCCAACAAATTTTATTTAATATTATTTTCCGAATCCTCTCTATAGCCTTATATTAATGCATTGATTTATTTACTTTTACAAAATTACTCGGTAAAAAGTAGGTACAGTAAAAATTATTGCAATTTTCCACAATCGAAGAATGCCATAACATACCGTCTTATTGAAGTTTTAGAAAACTATCAAATATCTACATTTTCAAAAGATCACATACGTTGCAGCAGATAACCTGCGAAGAGAGAATTTTCTTGATAATATTCCCGATTTTTTTTCAATTTAAAAATTAGCTAATTAATAATTGTTTAAATGTTCATACATCAATTTAATATAGTTAAGCTAATTAATTGAACTAATCTTCCAGGTTATTTTGGCACTCCAGTTATTGATTAAAAGTCATAATGGACGTCACTGGTATAATGGATAAGTAGTAGTTCATTATTCTATGTGTCTGGGATCGAGAATCATCGACACCCACCAATGATCAAGTTATTCGTTTCACAAGATATTTACTCTTCAGGGAATTCGGAGTCCAACAAAAATTCTAGGTCCTATTATAGATTTCTCAAGAATCATAAATCTGCTTCATATCTCATGAGGGATTAAAAGAAATTGAAGCAGAATAATAAATTATCTGATTTTTAATCACACTTCTATGAAAGTATTACAAAAGTAGACCACAGTTCAAAATTAAGATATTTTTTTTTGTAATATTATCGTAAAATTCGCTAAATGAAACTAATGCAGAAATCTAAAAATTATGTGTCAATAGATAATTTGTAATAATATTAGTGAAATAACTAATTTTATTACTGAAATTGTTTGAACCCTTACTATGTACCTTACTATTGGGTAATTAAGTATAGTATAGTACAGAATAAGTGAACATATTCTGTTTATTCTGAGTATCTAACTAATAAAAGCGAAAGGAAGGGTTGGTTGTGTAAAATAGTACAATGAAAATAATACAAAAAAAAAACTTTTCAGTAATCCTTTTATTGAACTCAAATGATTTTTTTTAACTGTTTTTTCGATATTTCCAAAGTTATGATTATTGTAAAATTTTTGACCGCCAGTCATTCCACATAAAAAATACTGATTTCGCTAAAGCTTTCAGAGTTTGTAGAAAATACTTGTTACATAATTTCTTGTTTCCATCCATTTACACATCCTCCTGCTAGGGGATTTTGGTATTTCGGTATTTAAAAAAAATACATTTATGGAATGGGTGAACCAGTTTTTGCAGTCCGTATAATCATTTTAAATTAATATATAACCTTTTATATTATACACAAAAAAGACAGCAACGATGAACGAAGATGAAAACATTTAGTAATAGCAGGAAATTTACAATAAATTGTATTATTACTATTGAGCAGCACTAGCACTTTCTGTCTGTGTGCAAAAAAATCCGGATGTGCTCGGCTTAGTTTTAGAGATATAATTTTTAAAGTCAGTGTTTACCCAAAGTAAACAGTATCTGATCATTACACTTCAGAGAATAAAGGATATTCTTCTATTGAAAACTACCGGCACCACTCTTTTTTCTTGCTTGTATTTTTATATTTACAAGTCATATTTATCTATGTATACAAAAAGTTTCAGAATAGTTGAACCTAGTTTTTAAATTTTGTTCAAGAAAGAATTTTTTGGGATTCTCCGGTATATAGCAAAAGCTAAAAAATGCTCTAATTTGTTATTTCATCACACAACTCATTAATTTTTGGTGACAAGTTTCAAGTCTTGGTTTGACTCATCAACAGGTCCCAAACAGCGAAATTGGGTGATTTGAAAAACGAATGAAAAAATGAAAAAAAGAAGAAAGAAATGAAAAGTTTGCGAAAAATAGAAAAAAAAATTTTTTTTTATTTATTAAAAAAATGTAAAAATTTTTTAAAGATGCAGATTCATTCGAAGTGAATCGAACCTGTATACGCCACGCAGTGGGCTAAAAAATAAAGAAGAAAAAGGAAGAAGAGAAGCGTTTCGTGTCAGCAGAAAACCTTCCACTCATCGGTGCAGCTTGGTTTTCTGCCTGCTGCGGACGCTTGAAAATAGATCAAACTGATCTCTTCTCATATAAACTCAGAATAAATTCTGGGTGTGAATTTTATGAGGAAAAAACACTCCTATACGAACCCAGGAGGAAAAATAAATAAAAAGATTACTCTTTTGGACTTTTTACCGGGTTAAACTTAATTTTATTCAAAAAAATGTTTTTTCTATTTTTCTCAAACTTTTCGTTTCTTTCTTTTTTTTTCATTTTTTCATTTGTTTTTCAAATCATGCAATTTCGCTATTTGGGACCTGTTGATGAGTCAATCCAAGACTTGAAACTTGTCACCAAAAATTAATGAGTTGTGTGATGAAATAACAAATTAGAACATTTTTTAGCTTTTGCTATATACCAGAGAATCCCAAAAAATTCTTTCTTGAACAAAATTAAGTTTAACCCCGTAAAAAGTCCAAAAGAGTAATCTTTTTATCTAGTTTTTAAAATATTTATTTTCAAAATCACTGCATACCTAAAGTCATAGAAAGATTACATTTAGTGGAGCCTATATTCTTAGTAGGAAGAAAATAACAGCCGTCCTTAAGCTAGGTATCCAGTTGACTACCATAGTTTCTCCTAACTTCTGGACAAAATGCTACTTCACAAACATTTGATATGAGTAACATTTAACCTCAGAAGGTCAATCCTAATTGCAAGTTACGGGGAACAGAATGAATACAAAAAAAGTCCCCAATGAAGCATATTGATCACAAAAAACAGTTCGTACATTCTTAGGGAATTTTTAAAAATTATATTTCATCATAAAATCAGGAAATTTTTATACACCCTAGTCACTAATAGTATGGTTTGGTAGGGGGAAGCAATACAAAATTACGTGCAGTTTTTTCGTGCACCATAAAAATTCTGAAACTTTAATTGAAATCGAGTACGGTTGGGTCCACAGATAATCGGTTTCGCATGGAATGGCCTAATTTAATAGAATGCAGAGAATAATAGTCCAAATAATTAAACTAAAACGAAAGATCTTAGTATTGTATATTTCGATTCATGTAGATTGATAAATGCCAAACCTTCAGCTATTTTATATACTTTAGTTTAATTGTCAAATTGGTGGTACCAATGAGTTTGAGACTCATATGCAGAAAAACTAATATGGTAAACCGGACTACACAGATTTTATTGTATAATTTCCACTAAAATAAAAGCCTGTTTTAATAATAGAAGACATGAAAACTGATACTGATCACGGCATCTCTTATACAATTTTAAACTGATTTCCAGACGCTTTTTTTTCCAACAGGTTATATCGAATTGATCTCAATTATATCTCCCTCCTCTATTTTCTAACTCCTTTCAACAACAAAATTACAAAAACAAAAACAAATGCAAGAAAAAACAAATAATTTTAAACTTACCCGTGTGCATTGCTTGGCTTGGACTATGTGAACCAGGATTAGGTCCACCTAATGGCATACCACTACCAACTCCAGGCCCTTGTGCTGCTTTCATCATCTTTTTGTACTTCGACCTTCGATTCTGGAACCAAATTTTAACCTGAAATAAAAAGTAAATAAAAATACCAATATAAAAATGAAAGTGAATCGTGTGATTATAAAAAAAAAAAAAAAAATTCATACTCATAACTTAAGCTCGACTTATTATAATACTCTCGTACTCTCGTACCAACTCCAAACATACATAAATATACCCAAGTACACCCAAGTGGAAAAAAATAATTCATGAATCGGATAATATTCCGTAGATAAAAACGATTGAAGTAAATTGTTACAAGGTCTTATCTCGTATATGTACATGTATAGCCAGGCATAGAACTTTTTTATTTTTATTTATGTAGATTTGCTCGCAACTGAATTAGCATTAGTAGCAATACTAGCCTGGCCAGTCACTGCTTGCTTTCATGCTGAGTTTGATTTCACTCTAACAATCTGTAGCTCTTTTCATCTCTAGGTATGTATGTCTTGTCGGATGTACATATATAAATTAACAGGGGTTTTTCCTTACTTGACGGCCATTTCAATATCATGAGAAGTTTATAAATTAAACATTTTCAAGATATCAGCTTGAATTAGCTATTGAAAGGGTTCTACATTAGTTTTACTAACTTCTATTAAGAGTTTTATGAATTAGTTTTTCATAAATATCAACAGCACGCTAAGCATCCACGTGTGTTTATTTTATACTTAGTTTTAAAAGACGGAAAGCGCAAAAATTATTTTGATAGAAAAAATTCGCTAAGAAATAACTTTGTTTACATAGAAAATTTACAATTCATCGTCATATTCTCTGCTAAGCAGATGTATCTTGGCCAGACATCGCAATCCATCATGATAAAGTCATGCAGGTTCTCCACACTTTGTGCTTACTTAGATCGGACAAGATAATTTTTTCTTCATTTTATTTTTTTTTTGTTCCCGAAATCTTTTGCTGTTTGTTTCATTGACTCAGCAAGGTCTTTTCAACTCATCAATCAAAAGTTATAAAATTCTCATTTTTGATTTTGTTTTCAAAATCGACTGATGCTCGGGAAGTAAGACAGCACAGCGCCATCAAATTTACATCAAGTTTTACTACCATAGAATTTCCGGATGATAACTATAAAGATCTAGAAGTATTGATAATGTTGTTTTTAAAAAAAAAAAAAACTTGTTAAACTGCTTTGTGTTAAAAATAAATTATATTACGCAAAAAAATCCAGAATTTATTCGTTTAATGAAACGTTTCCAAATCTATTAAAAGATTAATTAGTTTTATCAAAACAATTATTAGTATTTTTTATTTATATATATATTTTTTTTAACAAAAAGTAAAAGTATGTTTACCACACTTTTGCTTTTTAATAACAAAAACAAAAAACATTATTTATGTAAAAGGCACCAAATAAAATAAAAATGCATCTTTATGATGACAGCATGATATTAAGGTTTGACAATTACATAGCAATTCATTCTTGATTATCTGAACTGCATATTCCTACTAGGGAGCTATTATTAAAACAGATCACATATTATATGCCAACCTGTTTGTAAATAAGCGGTTAATCTCATAAATATGTTAAATATCTCGTCAAATGAGATTTTTATGCAATCAATCAAGAAATCGCGGTTTTTTTCTGAAGTAAATACCTAAGTACACATGTAGATGTGTAGTTGATGAAAAAATGTCATGTGCGGTGCGACGATATTTATACTTTTTTTTATTTTTTGTTACAAAATTGTTAATTTGCCGGAGGGAATTGGTGATAAAGTTCATGTTGAATATATTTATTTGCGTTTTTTTTTCTTTTTTTTTCAAAAATTATTATAATTACAGTCGATAACAGGAGAAAGCTTTTAAGAGAGAAAAATAGATAATAATCGGCGAGATTTTGAAGAAAAATATTTTGCTCCACCTTTCTTACTTTAATTTCGACATCTGTCAAAGTTTGATTTGATTTCTGCGTCAAAAATCCGGTTTCCCAACAATGTTGTATAAATCCAAACAAACAGGTTCAATAGAGCTTATTCTTGTGGGGTAATGAATAAGAATTTATCAATAAGTTTAAGCTATAGAAGTATCTACTACCTACAATTATGCCCTGAACAGGGGTATATGAAGTAAATTGAAATAATTAAATTGTGAAAATAATGCCACATCAGGGTGTGACAGGACTGACTGACAATATTTTTGAATAAAGTAGAATTCCATGTACATTGAAAATGTTCCGCATTAGGGCTGTTGATTTGCGCAGCTTCGAAGCTTCGAATTCTATTGGAAGTTCTGAATTTACGAAAGAATATTCGAGGAACGAAGCGTCAAAGGGCGAAGCATCGAAGCTTCAGAACTTGGCCTTCGAACGTAAGAAATTCGAAGCTTCCAAGCTACAATGACCGTGATACTAAATTTGCAATGCTAATTTGACTCACTTACCGTTGAGCCATTGAGCTAAATTTGGGCATATTTATTGATTTTGGCTGACAATATATTTTAAGACTTTTATATAATAGAAAATTAAGATGGTTAGATTCGACTTATAATCGATATACGGAATTCATGGTGTTGCAAATTGTACTAAAGGAAGGATTAGTTTTGCTTAAGCATTCGAACTCATAGGCTACGATATCGTCCAGGGCTTGTAAGTTGAAACCCTTCGAAGCAGGAACGTTTTACCAATGAATTACCGAAGTATGATAAAAACAAATTGAGCTACTTCAAATGCACGAAGTTTGGCACAATATCTGAAAGCGCAGTTATTTTTTTGGCTTTATATCCAAGGGGCATGTGCAACAACATGAATAAATATTAACTCTCGGCCATCGAACTGGGTCGTTCGTGACGTGAAATTCCTTTTTTTTTAGATTTTAGGAACCGCTTTTAACCAATGGAAAACGTATGCGAAAATTGGTGACCCAGTGTGACGCTGGAAGCAGCGAAAGTATAGTGCGACGGGCATGGGTTAACACAAACTGTAAAAAATGTTTCCAAATTTACAATGATTTAATGAATAAATTTATCTGAAAATTAATTAAATTGGACTTCAAAATATAATAATGTGTACTTGAACTTTCGTAATTCAATGATGAAATCTGCTGGGTATATGTATTTGATTCAAATTATGTAATCCGGCTGTAGGGGTTCTTCCGGCTTGCAAGTAACTAACTATTCAGCCACAGGTTTGTGAAGTTAAAATAAAAACAAATCGTAATCAGCAATCCTTAAAATCCTCCAGATATCGAATTTTAGTAATATCTGACCATAAGTGACAATATTCGACTGCCATTTAGGAGCTATCATTTTGATTTCCAAGGTTTGACCACAAATACAGAATAAGCTACCCTAACCTCTCACAGATATCGAAATTTCTTCAAATACATGATAAAGTTCGTTCACCATTTTGAAGCCACCATGATTTTATGGTATATAAAGCTCTAGAATATATATTAATCCAAGAGTGTAAGTGTGGCAAATTTTATCTAAAGACAAAGCAAGAAGAGTGTGAAATTAGCGTTAAAAGTGTTAAACCGCGCTGCCCTTCAGATCATACATATTGTTACCAGTGTGGCGTTTCAGCGTTATTTAAAACACAATATTTTAGATATAATTAACAAGTTCTCCTTTTATTTAACGTTACTGTTTACTTTTATAACATTTACAAATAATTATCAAATCAACTCTTTATAGTTATCGCTAGAACCATCGCAATCCAAATAGTTCATTTCGTTTACTTCACTGTCTGAAATAAGACTCCGCCTCCTGATGTGAGACGCGCCGTATTTATACTCAACGAATTATCCTAGAACCTTCCTGAATATTCCGTTTCCCGAACCCAAGGTTTACTAATATGTCACTAGCCTAAAGTTGCTTCCATTTCCCACAGATGTCATTTGTGTCGCTATGTTGCTCGTAACAATATAATGAAATATATTTATAAATTCTTATCATTACCAAAAGACTTATAATACGTCTATTCCCCGAAAAACTCAGGCACTCTTTAAACTATCCCAATATTCTTTTAATTCATCTTGAAAATTATAATTTAACTTTAACACTACAGAGCAATCACGAAGAAAAGTTCTTGCCTTAAAGCTTCATGCTTCGAACCGTCTGCTTCGAATTTTATCAACAGCCCTATTCCACATTATCAACAGTGTACGCCTTGATTTGTTAAAGTTGCTTCGATTCAAATGATTTCTCTAAACTAATCATAATATTGTTATAAATTTCGTTTATATATTTGTATTAAACTAAACTCAATCATACTATTGCATCTTTTCTAATCTAGGGTCCAATCTATTACAAAACTTTTACTCTCATTACATCTAGCCTTTGGTGGTTAAATGTACAAGAATGCGCTAAATAAAATTTGACCAGATATTTCGGTAAACAAATTATGGTGTACCACAGGGACCGGCTTTATACCATTATTCTTCCCAGTTATCAAAACTCTCTATCTGAAAATAAAATAATTGCACTCTCTAGATTTTGATGTGCTAAATTTCTTCCTGGAATCAAAATCAACAGATTGCTTTCGCCAGCAATCGAATTCTAGAAACACATTTTTTATTATGGAAGCCCACAACTACTAGCAGATTAAAATAACTGAACTCAACTGTAAATTTCTAAATATGCAATTTTGCACGTGAATTACTCTGGTCAACATTTAAGTTTTTTAATAAATAGGGAAGGGCCTCGCAGGGATCGTAAAAAATTACAACTTGGACTTAGCTTGTTCACACGGAAATGAAGCTCTTGTTCCGACTTACCTTATCCTATAGGCGATTTGTAGTTTGATACAAACTGTAGCTCATCATTGAACCAATAGAATAAAAGGACATAAAACCTCAGATTAGATAAGCCTTGTATTTGTCTTAGGAAGCTCTGCAGGTATTTAGAGGGATACAAATTTTACGCGTTGACTAATCATTCTGTAATAAATTTGCTTGTTAGCAATCAAACTTTCAAGGGCACCTAGGTCGATGGGAAATGAAGCTACAAAGCTATTGCCATCAGTCACATAAAAAGCAAAGCCAATATTGTATCATATTCCTTCTTAAGAATCCCCGAGAGATGAATCTAATATAGGGTCCGGTAAAGATGAAGATATTTACATATTAAGATACTAAGGAGCTTGACAGAAACGAATAAGTAGATGGATACTCGACGAAGATGAGCTCTATATAAAAAATTCATGTCTTGATTTGCAACTACTTAATGGAACAAGTTTTTCCCACATTATCTATACGATTACAAGCATTAAGAGATTGCCACGATTTCCTATATGTTGGACACTATTAGAGATATACAAAACAAAATCTCTAATATCTTAGGGTTATTACTGGCCAAACCTTTCTAAGAATGTGAAGAAATGGAAAGCATTCGAAATATGCGTTACATTCAGTAACTTTCATGTGGAAAATGTAGATAATGCGTAAACTGTGCAGACAAGCGTTAATACATTGCAGTGAGAACTGTAATTTCGTGCAGTGCATTTGCGTTGTTAACTGGGTATTATTAAAAAGAATTATCTCTTATAATGTCATGGTTGGTATAAAAATCATTGTCTTCGAACACTATAATTTTATCTTACAAAATCAGTTTGTGCAGTCAACAATTTTAGTCTCCGATTAAATCTTTTTGGTTAGTATATAATTCCAAA
The DNA here is from genome assembly GCA_963930735.1 of Dioctria linearis. Lineage (NCBI taxonomy): Eukaryota > Metazoa > Arthropoda > Insecta > Diptera > Asilidae > Dioctria > Dioctria linearis. The sequence goes on along the minus strand of OZ005740.1, from coordinate 237,677,401 downwards.
CTAAAAAGGTTTAATTTCGAGACAGATAAAAGGTATCAAATCTTTAAAGACATTATAGTTTTACATAAAGATTTTAAAGATATCTTAAATTATGAATTAAAAGTTTTGTTTATAGACGATAGACAGGTTTGAATTTAACATCTGGTAACCCTCAATTACAATTTTGAACAGTTTTATTTCTGCACAATTTTTGATTTTGTACCTGTATCTCAAGGAAATAATACTTACTGAGCCTTAATAATGATTTAAAAATTATAATCCATTGCTGTTTTGGATTATTACTGTTCTGGTCTTAAGTGCACCTGTCGAAAAGATATACTTCTGGATATGCTAAAGAAAAAGTACAGAAAACGTAGAAAGGGTTAAAATTTGGGTACAGAATGTCATTTTAAACCAAAAGCTTTTGACTTGTTAAATTCGATATGAAATGTTAATATTGATGACGTAATTTTTGTTTTTTAAGAAAATGGTACCTAATTAGTTGAAAATAAATGAATTCAAATTCTGATTTTTTTTTCTTTTTTTTTAATTATTAAATTCGAAGCGGAGGGAACGAGGGGAAAAACTATTAATTCCTTTCAGAAAGTTTTTGATTTTTCTTTTATTTTCTGTAATTTACGTGTGAGAAATTATTAAAGTGTATTTCCTCATTTGTTACTTTCTTACACAATTGCCGGGAGGTTCATCCTGCTTTGACATGATAATTGGAAATAAGAGATGAAGTCTTTCTGAGAAAAAAGTGCTTCAGGTTTTGCAATTTAGAATTTGGTTCCAAAAATAAAGATCTTCGATTTCGATTTAATTCTATTGAGGTTCTATAATACTATTTAAGTAAAAAAATCGGTTTAAATTTAAAGCCTTTTTAATGTGAAGCATTTTGAGATACTAAAAAGTCTAGAAATAAATCTTTAGACTTTTGAAATTTCAAGTTCATATCCTAAAACCATCTCAATTTTTGTAAAACTTTAATAAAGCTTCAAAATTAGGCAATTATTTTTGACCGTGTAGGAAAGAGAAAAAGTAGCTTGCAGCTTTTAAATGTCGGGTTCTATTTTTAAATCTTTTTTATTTATTGGAATATTTACAAATGTATAACTGTGCATAACACTAATTGGCATGCAACACAAGAAGATTAGCATTAGCATTCTGATACTGTTTTCTTATTGTGAAATTACAGTCAGCCTGCAGAAAATGAGGTAAAAATGAAAAATTAAGTAGCATTGCTCTATTTTACGATATTATTTCTGTCAATGAAAGCTTTTTGATTTACAGTAACTTTTTAATTTTCAGCCTTTCTCTACCTAAGATGTCGTAAAAAATCTTTTATGTCCAGATCTTTCTACACAAAAGATACTGGAGGTCAGATTTTAAAATCAATATAATTTTTTAGGAAATGAATATTTCTATTTCTGTTTGTAGCAAATATGATTTGTGAATCTTTCTAGCTCTCACTAGCTGATTTCCTACACAAATACAGTACAAATATATGAACGCAAGAGAGAGTTCAGCCTCATATTCAATAATTTAATTTACATCAACAGAATCAACATCTTCCACTGGTTTTCTTAAAGTCTTTTCAACCATATATTAGATAGAAAATTAATGGAAAGAATCACTTAAAATTTAATGGAATATAAGCAACCTAATCTAAAGCAAAATAAAATAAAGTTTTTTTTTTATATAGGGATGATTTTGCTGAATGGCAAAAAATAAAGCTCTCGATTTCGAGCTTCCAAAATTTTGACTATGTAATAGTAGCGTGAGCTTTCATTCTAATCACATTAGCAATGCCTTGCAATAATGCCTATAGAGTACCTACTGTTCAAAATTATGCACATATGTATAAACAATATTTGCTTGGTGAACTATATCATAAAAAGCTTTTGAGAATTAAAAAGAATAGATCATTCACTTCTTATCAAGATAAAGGTTTACAAATTGATTTTTATAAAATAAACTACTTACGGGATTTATCCGGTTTTTGATCTACTGAATAAAATTACCTCAATTTTCATTCCTGTGTTACAATAAACGTATAGTTATAAATTTTATTCAAGTTACAGGAGTCTCAATCTTAATGTTATAAAAGTAATTATAACATGAAATATATTAACAAATTTGGAAAAACAGCTCCGGTATCATTTACAAATATGCTTGGAAAACCTATGTACGAAAAATAATAAAAATTGGAGTATACATGAAAAAGTATTTAGGGGTGGGAGTTAGTTTTAAAAACGCAACATCTTTTTCAAAAATCTAGGCCCGGTAGCATTTGAAATGAAGAGTTTTTAACATTATTTCTTTTTTTTTCTATTTTCCTCAATCTTTGGTTTTTTTCACTCTTTCATTTCTTTTCCTTTGTTCTATTTTTTCATTTGTATTGCAAGTCACTCAATTTCGCTATTTGGGACCTGTTGATGAGTCAAAACCAAGACTTGAAACTTGTCACCAAAAATTAAATGGATTGTGTGATGAAATAACAAATAAATTTTTTTTAGCTTTTGCTATATACCGGAGAATCCAAAACAATGCCCTTTTGAACAAATATAAATATTAGTGGTAACCTTTTAAATAGAATACTATATGAACTGTTTATAATTTTTACATAGCTACAGAGAGTTTAGTTATGTATAGGCAATATGTTAAATAAAATATGATTAATTTTCCTTTCTGAAATACTCGATAAGAAAACCTTCCATCCTTTTATTTACTCGGAAAAATGATTTCGAGTATACCATTTTCGCTCTTTCAGTTATTGACAGCTTTTATCTAGACAATCAAACTAAATAAATATTATGAACTGTTTCTAATGCAATCAGTCTGACATGTGGAATGCCACAAGGTTCTATTCTAGGGCCACTATTTAGTTAATTTTTATATTAACGAACCGGATATTATTCGATATGATATTGAATAATGTACAGATGCTTCAGAGCTCTCCTACTAGCTTTTCTGAACATGGAATTTTTAAAGTCAATATTGATTCCCAGCGAATGGGTGTATGGTTAACATTAAATAAGCATGTTTTAAATACTAATAATTCTAATTATATGCTACTAAATCGGAATGTTCAGATCCTTTATATGTAACTTATCATTGCTCTGGTATATATCCCACTACACCACTTAGAGCGTGTAAACGTTCTTGGTATAATTAAAAACACTCATATAAATTGGTGGCATTACGAAAAGAGCGTGTTGGGAAAAGGTGCACTCGAATATGGTGTTTAATGCTTTGAGCTTATATGGTATATACTACATAATATAAAAATGTAATTCTAAATTGCTCCCTTAAAACATTTATTTTACATAAATCATCGGCTTCCTGACACCAACTAACCTGAATATCTCCGTAATGGTATAAAATTCTTGTGTTCCGCTAGACTCGCGGATATTTAGATTCCTCTGAGGCTTCTTTGGCAAGCATATTTTGACATGTTTGTCAATGCATATATGTAATTGTAAGCTCTGTAGGTTAGTATGAGAAACGTCAACTTGTATCATAGATAGAGAAATTAAGCTACTCGCAGCATACGTGAATGGCTTCAATTAAAACTTATGTAACGTCAAGAAACAGTCAGTGAATTATTGTACACCTATTTGGAATAACAATAACAGGTTTCTTTTTTTTTCTTTGGCTGTTGAAAGCATATACATAATGTATGTATGTATATAATGCAATTTTTATTTTGTTTCATTAAATACTTAGAAAGGTCTGTTGGCCTATTGGCTTGAATGTAAAAACTAGATGAATGCCCGTATGTAGTTTTTATGTCACCACTCTGGGTAAGTTTGATTGTCGAAGTGGTTTTTCGCACATATTTCTCTAACGCTCCGTCGGATAGTAAAAATGATTATAACCAATTTCATTGGACTTCATATTCTGAACAGCTTTACGATACAATAAAAACATCTAGGATTGATCGTTTTCCCCCATACGTAAAAAACCTAAATTTTTGTGTCACAACACCAAGAAGGAGTTGCCCGAATTAGTCCATTTTTGAAATTGTATTTACTATTTTATTGAGAACGGCATCTACAAAATTTAAGCTCCCTACGTTGATACGTTCGTTCTCAGACAATATCCAAATAATGAAATACAACATTTTTTATGGCAAACCTACGAAGGAGTTACCCCGGTTCATCCCATGTTCGAACTCAAATCTACAATTTTTTAAAAAGGCCGTTTGTAAATTTTCAGCTCTGTCAATAAATACGTTCTCGTGTTATCGAGAAGAAAAACGGACGGACGGGTAGACGGACATTCAAAAATCAAAATAACTTTTAGTATTATGCGTTAGTGTCCAATTAAATTTGCTCTACTGTCACATTTCCATGCGTTAGAAACAGAATTACAAAATAAGTAAGCCGTATAGATTTCATCTAGGGTATAAAAAAACTGATTTTCTGAGGAGTGGTCTCGTTCGTCTTCTCCACCCCCGCCTTTCGATGGTGCGACACTGTTTAACGTATTTTACCGGATAATATAGAGTTCTTAAAATATCATATTCTTGTCAGAATGAAATATGAACTTGCATAACTTCCGTTAAATTGAAGAAATATAAATCTATATTTGTCATAATATTTGAAATGTTGGTTAAATTAAAGTTTAAGAGGTAAAACGGGGTGTGGGCTCCTTCCGAAAGTTTCCACATGTTCGACCATTAATTTTATATGACTATCACACAAACCTTTCGGGCAAGATATCTTCCGGATTTCTTCTTACTGAAACAGATTTTGAGAGACTAATCCAGAAAAGGATAACTCGCTTTGGGGATTCTCTGAAGATTGTCGTGCTAGAGTAAAGAAATTATAATTTTGTTGTAGGTCAAGGATAGATCAGAGTATAGGAATTGCATACTATTCCTCTTGTAGACCATAGTAATGCATATTTTTCCTGAGTAATGAATTGTACATTTGTTTTTGCATAAATTTTTTGGATTTATAAGTATGCGATAAAAATTATTTGTATTATTTAGAAATGCTTTGTAAGATACGAAAAAACGGAATGAATGACTTGAGGCTAATAATTTAGACAACATAGTTTTTTTAAATCCTCGCACGAACATGATATGATAAGGAAATTTGAACTGGGTAAAATCGTGCACCACCCGTAATATTCCAGTTACTCTCACCTCATGCAAAATTTATTTCGTCTATAGACTAGTAAGTCCACTTTGCGATCAATACCAATACCAAAAAAAATTTGCAAGATGGTGTGCCGTTGTGTTTTCTTATACAATGAAAGGCTGATTATAATAGACGAAATGCCTTGCAATATCTTAACGAAAGTTATTCAGGAAAAAGTTCGCAGAATTGATGAAATGTAGAAAACGATGATCCTTCATCTAAACTATATGATATCACTGCCAAGTGGCACGAAGAGTATACCATAAAAATTACTTTTTTATATTTTCTTATAGCCATATATGTTGTTTGCAATTGATTTATTGTTCTAACAAAATCTTTTTTCCACTCCACACGACCATCTCCGACTTGGATGAAACTTGCAGAATTTGCGTAGTAATAGTTTTTGTATTCCCCTACCAAGCCCCAACCCCCGCTAGAGTGGCTAGAAATATCGTGATTTTACGATTAAACGTCATTTTCAAAAAATTTCTCGAGAGCGCAGTAACCGATATTTCTGATATAAAATGATTCCAAATGAAAATACCTTAAATTTTTCATTGTTGCTTGTTTTACCATTTTCGAGGCAACAATTTGCGATTGATTCTATTTATATATATGGTATATTAGAAGGATTGGATTGACACTAGGTTGGGATCTAGACTGGGTTCCTAGAACGTAGGTCACATCGAGGCCTATTATTCACCCTCCAGACAATTGCTCATAAGTCGTCCCCGGATGCTCTAACAAAATTCAAAATGCCCCTTACCGGATTCATGCTCTTCTTCCAGCAGATGTGAGCCAAGGAATCTGTAACGTTTTTCTGAGAGAGCCGGACACAGTGCCAAAGAAAATGGGTCACAGTTTCGTATTCCCCTCCGCATCCTCTGCATACAGGATCATCAACAAGCCCCATTCTATGTAGGTGACCTCTGAGAAGAGAGAGCCCAGTGAGAATTGGGTTGGATTGTTTAGTCCCAATAGCTTTCTCGTTTCGTTCTACCCGAAGGAGCATCTAACCATACAGTATTGGCACTCGGCCCAAGCCGTGATATTAGAGGCAAGGTGTTTTGATATCCCAATTGTGCCTGAAGATACCTCCGAGGTTGCAGCCTGACAAGCAAGTTTGTCCGCCTTTTAATTCCCGCTAATGTCGATGTGACCTGGTATCCAAGGCACCAGTACCCTATTGTTCCGAGAGAGTGAGCTCAGGGTGGTTTCACATTCCAATACAAGTTTGGAGATTGTAAAAGATTTTGATAAGGCCTCGACAGCTGCTTGGCTATCCAAGCAGATTGCAATTTCCTTGTTGTCAGTGCCTGAGTTAAGGAGATACCTTCACGCTTCAAGGATGGCCTTGACTTTTGCATTGAAAGCTATGACATGGCTTTCAAGGTGTATGGCATATTCCATGTTTGGATCCTCGCAAAAAACGACTGCTTCGGTGTTTTCATCCGATTTGGAGCCATCGGTACCCATATATGGTATGGTTTGAAAATGGTCGAAGCACGGAATGTGATCTCCATTCTATTAGTGTATTAGATAGACAGATCATATATCATTCATTGTCCAAATTTAACTAGGGACCTCTCATTATTCTTTTAATTACATTATATTATTTGCTATCTAATGACGATTTTAGTAGACCAAAAAAATAATACAAATTAGTGCAAATGTTACGCTAAATTTCTATGTATAATTTCCGATTAATGAATTGAAAAACAAAAATTTAAAATCAAACGAAAACTCATGGTAGAACTTTGCAAGATTCTGAAAACACAAAACGTATTTTTATTACTAATCTTCAGAGATTAGCAAAAATACGCTTATAATAATTACAATTCCACCTTTTCCGTGTTGATGCAGATGAGAATGTTTTGCATAAGCTAGATTTCTGCTTCAACTATGTATGTGAATACTGATATACGTAGCTACATTAGAGTTTCCTGATATCCTAGGTGAATAAGAGAGCAAAAAACAGGGAAAATTATAAAGTTGCAAAAATTTGTCAAAACGCTCTGTAGCAAACTGCAAATCATGAAAGATTTATCGGGAGATCTCGGACAAGCTGTTTTTACTATCATACCGGGGTAGTCGCGCTTCGCGTAGATGATATCTCTAGAGAGCCCGGTTATATCTCGATGAACACGCCGAGCGCAGACTTAGTTCCCGGCTTGATCATTATTTCCTCAATATTTTTTATTAGAGATTTTTTCCGTTTCTTTATAACCCGCGAGAATGTCATCTTTTTCTATTGTGTTCGAGTATTTTTTATTTTTTTATTTTTTTATTTTTATTTTTTATTCTGTGTGCAAAGTTTGCTTTATGAGGTCCCATAAAACAACTTAGGTTCCCCGGACCCCACCGTACCTTATGTCGCACAATTGATCACATTTTATAAGCCGGCAGTGCATATTTTTCGCTTGACAGCTCTTGCGTAACGTGTGTGCTCTGCTCTGGCATTGTGAAGTGCATGGTCGGCAACAGCAGCGCGGTGCGACGCGCGGCTATGACGAGACTCTCAGTGATGTATTCAGTATTCGCGTTCACATATTTGACCGGTGCGCAGAGCATAGCAAAAACGGGGAAGCACGCAACTTAAATCGCATTTGCAGTGTTCACTTCAATAGATGAAGGGAAAACTACAATAGAAGAGAAGACAAAGTTTTTATTAAAAAATAATAAAAATTTTGTAGGGAGACCCAGAAAAAAAATATAAATGAGCGCACAACTTCAAATTCCCATGAGCCGTGGTCGTGGGTTGATCGAACTGTTTTTCTTGATTTTCAAGGGGAACTCGCGACACGTGAACTTCTGCGTGACAGGAGGAAATGTCATTTCAAAAGTTTCGACAAGAGTTTCCTTGACATACATACATACCTATGTAGTTACATTACAACAAGTTGGTTGGTACTGGATGAAAAACTTACTTTAAATTCCACCACGTCATATATAAAACCAAGTTCAAAAAAACTATTAATTATTGCGTAAAAATAAATCTTTAGGAGCAAATTGGTAATATTTATACGAATGCATTTAACGAAAGTTATGGAGTCATGGTCTAATTGGTTTTTATGAACATTAAATAATTTTTTGTTTTTCTTTAACTAGTTTATTTACATTTTTCTCATGTAATACCTAAGTATCTTAGTAAGCTTAAGTTTCTCGAAAATAGTATAGTTTTTGCAGTTCTATAAAATCTTAACTGATCTCTGAGAGAAGAAGCACTTTATATAATACTCTAAGAACTAAAAATGTAAGACAAATTAGAATGACCAACACAATCGAAAACTTTTATAAAATCTAGCCTTACAAAAAAAACACCACTATCACTGCACTTACATGGAAACTCAAGCTAAAATTATTTGGCTATATAAATCAGTAGTCAGACCCATTATCACCTATGCTGCAGCAACATGGTGAAGCAAATGTAGATAACCGTCAGGAAGCTAAACAAGCTCCAAAGGATGGCCTGTCTAAGTGTAACTGGTACCATGCACACAACATCTGCGAGCACTCTAGAAATACTATAGAATCTATCAGCAGTCAGCAACGGTGTTTGAAAAAGTGACTGGTACTAATGAAGTACAGAGGCAGGACAGATGGGTATAGTGAATGGGACTCCAAAAGCCTACGCGTTATAACGGAAAGAATAGAAGCAATTCCAATACTGGAAATGATATCAGACAGGATGGCCGTTAAACACAATCTCTGTCTGGCTCTCAAAATAAAGATACCAAATTGGGAAGAAATATTCCAAGCGAAAGTCTATGCCATTACTAGATGTGCAAACAACAACCTCAGCCGATTCTAACAGAAAAATACTTACATATCTATATAAATAGCCAAGCGGCATTGAAATCCATCTCATCGCCTGAGGTCAAAACGAAGTTAATGTGGGAATGTATTCAAGCATTAGCACAAAGAACCACCTAGCACTTTATTGGGTGCCAGGACACTCAGCAAAGGGAGCATGCATGCCCTTCATAATACCGGAACCATTTCGTTATATTTTTTTACAACACTGTGAAGCTTATCTTCCAAAACTGGATCCAAAACCGAATGGATCAATGATGGACTTCAATGATATGCTTCAGACAAGCCAAAAGATTCATTAAAGAACCTTCGCCAAAATAGAGCTGGGATCTTTTAAGGTTGTCTAGGAATCAACTCAAATCAACACAATCACTGGAGTCCTAACCGGACACTGCAAATTAAACAAACACATGCATTGGATGTACTGATGTATGTAGGCTATGTCTCGAAGAGGAGGAAACTTTGGGGAGCACGTCTTATGCGAATGCCAGGCCATTGAACATTATAGATTCCGGTCATTTGGATCATACTTCTTCTAAAAACCTGCCGACTTCGAAGGAATTTCACCCAAAAAAATACTGTTCTTCCTAAGAAGAGTGGGATTGTTGGATGAACTATTACAAAAGCGGTGCAAAGGCCACTCGTCCCGTTAATCCCCCTTAATCTAATCTAATCTATCACTGTTATCGCCATTTTGGGTCTTGAGCATGTGGTAACTTTTAGCAGAGCAGTTTCACAGCTATGGTACGAACCAAAAACCAGGATAACATTTCAATATTTCCAATGTATGCATGCATCTGGCTGGGCATCAGTTTCTCGAGGACTTTGGACAGAAAACATAAATTTCTGATAGGTCGAAGATCCGAAAACAATGTGAAGACAAATGCATATGTACTAGAATTAAATATATGTCGTCTGATGAAAGGATAAACAATTTTGAGAAACCTTGGCGAAATTCCTATTTGGACTGAGAGCTTCTAACTTGATGTTAGAAAGTGCTTCATGATATGTCATTTATATTAAAACATTGGAAACTAAATGTAGATGTGTAGATGTATGACACAGCTGGAGGAATAACAACATTACCGTAGCTAAGGTATATAGAATACAAGGTATTCTCATTAAAGTGTTGACACATTGCAGCTGATGTGCTGTGATGTAATTTCGTGACCAATTTATATACATTTTTATAGGCAAGACAGAGAGAAGAGATAGAGTATTGTGTTCTATCTATATACCGTTACTTTCCTATACATTTCACGATATTTCGATATTGAGAATACCTTGTATTATATATACCTAGCTATCTAGCTATCTGTCAATGGTAAATTGTGCTGAGAGAATACTTACAAAATGTTGACTGAGTTCATTGACACTGAACTCCAGCTGTTTAAGGTTTCCCTAAGATTCCAGCCCACCTGATATTTATCCATAACATTTTGGGAGGAAGCTTATGATAAAATAAATAAAATAGCAGAGGTGGTCTTATTACACGCAATTTTATACAAAGCTTGTGGAACTGGTCTTGAGCCGATTAATGCGATGATAATGATAAATAGCCACACCACCGCCCATAAGGCCAGGTCGTTCATTGCGCAGTAGTGTATAAAATCTTTTAACCAAGTCTCACTGATGAGTATTGCACAAAGTATATTGGTGTTAGTATAAATAATTAGCGCAGCTGGACCATATTCTTAAGTACACTCCTAGAGCTCAGAGCATACACAATCAAGTCTCTAACGTTTGTGGTCAGCGCAATACTTAATGAAGCTTTTTATTTCTCTGTTTGATTCACTGCATACTAATAGATAACATTTGAAAGATTGTACGCAACGGGTGGATTAAGTTTGATGTATGAACACATATTGTGTAACATACCGCTTTGACTCACAAAAATAAAAATAAGAAGGGGAAATGGAAATTCTACTGAGAAGGAGAATTAGAATAAATTACGAAAAGACAAGAGAATCATTGAAAAACCAACTGAGAGGCAAGGCAGTAAACTAAGACTAACAAAATAATAATGTTATTTAAAAAATATTATTATTGATCTGAATTTGGCTAATTCATAAGACTGTCATTGACAGATGCCCTACTGGCAGACATAAAACCATCAATCCGCGAAAGTATTAATCCACCGCACTTTCTAAAAGCAGTAACAAATTATCGGCTTTCAGTTAGACTAGAGAGATATTAGCTCATGTACTGAAATACAAGTAATATTATGAATTTTGTCGGTAGGGTTTCCATAAGATTCAGATGGTAAGCCCTTAATTATAATATCAGACAAATACTGGGACCACTCAGTTTTTTCATCTAGCTTATTCTGTAGCAAATTAATCTCCTCCTTTAGAGCATTGATATCCACCTACATTGATGTTATCGATTTAGCAATCATTTTCGATAAACAATTTTCCAGCTGTTTGGATGTTTCGATGATTTTGTTCACCAAGTATTTTATAAAATCCTTAGTACTGACGGCAGACAACTGTCTTCTGAGGATCGTTCGTGTTGTACTCTCTAATACATGGCGAATTCGCTCTCCCTGATTTCGGATATTTACTCTGGTTGTTGTAGTATCACTATTGATTCCCACCAACTTCACAATCATAACTTGAAGCTTGTTAAAAAAAACAAATAAATAAACGAAAACAATATAACCATAAAAGCACACATTTCAAAAATTTTGCTGGAAAAGAACACGAAATAAAACCGATATAGACTGATTTTACTAGGAAATTTGTTAAAAATAAATTGGTGCTAAAAAAAAACCACGTAAACTCTCTTTCTGATATACTGACACGAAAAATGAATCACTTCAAAATTAATATAAAATAGATCTCCTTGGAATCATAGAGCGTTCGCTTTTCGTACCTTTTGCATATACTTTTTGCCACTGCATGCCAACAGAGGTCAGAATTCCATTTGAGCTCCCATAGGAGTGCTCCTGAAAAGATTTTGGAGGAGGCAATTAGAAACATTATTTCATGACATGAAGATTTGCTTCCTATTAAGAATCGTTATTCGTTGGCTATGTGCTCATCACTTTAGCGAACAGAACGGAGAAATTTTAAGAGAATTTCGAAGACAATAAGTCGAAAATTTCAACTCATATTTTTAAACAATTAAAATCAATTGTAATAAAACTACATTTGTGAGGGTACTTACATAAAAGCTTTCATTAACATTTCACAAAATAAATTCACCAAGTATACAGTGCACAACTAAATAAACTTTACTTTATAGTTAGGTCTACGAGAGACTGGAGTATATGAATTTTTATACCAAAACTCTTCGAATTATATATACTTGACGCTTTGCAAGCAATATATATTTTCTTAAAAAGCTCCTACTACGCTTCCTTCGGAGCTAATTGGGAGCGCTCCAAACAAACTACCTTCGGAGCGCTCTTCACTTTGCTGAGGGTCTGACCGTTATACTTATGTACATAGATACTAATCAGAGAGACTATCATGTTACCGCAAAGCTCATAATTTATGTTCTATTATACAACAAAACTGCATATATTAGAGATATTCGAATTAAAACAAACTGAAACTACTGTGAGTTGGAAACCCCCAAGAAATTCCAGCCGCAAATATAATTGTAAATAAAATTTAAACCTTTAAACTTTTAACCTTGTAAAGCTTACAGAAAAACCATGCCCAATTGGAGCAACAGCAGTAATAGTAGATGTTGGAAGAACTTCAGTAATGCCAGAAAACACGCAGATATAGGTTACTACGAAAAATTATCGACAGACAAAACATATCGAACAGGTGAGATATGGTCATAGCGTCTCATCCCAAATATAAGGCTCGTGTAGTCATTAAAAGCTGCATTTAATTTCGAGCGCTTGTAGAATCTAAATGTGGAAATGTGGAATGTCTAATTAAGGAAAATTAGTTTGAAGTAAAATTGTTCACAAGGTTCATACCCATAGATCTGTGCAGTACATCAGCACACAACCACAGCCGACTCAGTCCCGTCCAAATTTTAGCAACGCTACTATTAATTTGGTCAAACCAACTCATTGAAGCACTAATGGGAACTCCAAGGCAATCAACGTCAAATTGACAGACTTCAAAGCAATAGGGGAATGTCGGTTGTATCCAAGCTTTGCCTATATATTGCCATTGCATGTGATTTATTTGGATTTAATACGAACAGATTGTCTTCTGCCCACCTACCAACTGTCGTCGATACAATCTTCAATCAGACCATAGGCCGACTGAAGTATAATTGAACATCATCGGCGTAAAGATGTATATTACTATACTTAATGTTCAGGGAGGTCGTTTATATGTATAAAAGCTGAAAAGAAGGGGAACACGTATGGAACCCTGCGGTACCCCGAAGACAATGGAATTAAACTAGACCTATGGTCTCAGCAAGAAAGTTGGAAATTAAGAATACGACCGAGGAAGCAAAATTGAAATGAGTGCCAAATTTTGACAAAAGTCTATCAAAATCCTTGGAGAAGTCCAATAAAGTTAAGGCAGTCAACCAATTTGTTTTTGTTCAGACCATTACGCGTATGAGAAGGTCGAAAACCTGACTGCCATCTGGTTAAGAGATTGTTGGTGTCAAAGTGTTCCAGTACTTGGGAGTACGGCAACTTCTCGAGAGTCTTGGATAGAAAAGATAATATGCTTATTGGTCCTATAGTCATATGGACTTTCGGGGCACTTTGACTTAGCTTTTTCCATGATACAGGAAACTCTGAGGTAGTGAGATAAGTGTTGAAAATGTTCAGAATGGAAGATACTTCCTTTCCAGCCAAAGTCGTGCAAAGTGTTACATGGTCCTTAAGCTAAAAAATTAAAAATTATAATTTAATCGGAAACTTTTATTCAAACGTTTAAAATAAAAGTTTCGGCTAATTCTCTTGTAATAAATCTGAGTTCAATTTATGTCCACATTTAACATAATTAAGGCTGGGTGAATTAAACGCGAAAAACACTTTTATTCATAAACTTCCATAAATTATATAATTTGCGTAACGGAAATAAAATTGATACTCGTACGGGACAAAGAAATACGAATTTTATATTGTCGGATGACAAAAAAAGGATGTAAATGATCACGAGACCTCCAAAAACATCAATCCAAATGTTATCCCGACTTGTCGGAATCAATCAACTGTTAAATTTAGTTGAAAGCGCAAAGGCAAAGGGTAAAGGGTACTCTACTCAGTTGCTTTATAAATTAAGTTAATTGAAATTACAGCAATAAATTTAACTTTTCTTCCTCTTTGGTCGATATTTCTGCTGAAGGCATGATCAGATGTCACTTTCAATATATTTTGATACCCAGTTTGCCGGCACAATTTGTTGCCTTTTCACTTATTTTTTTGTCTTTTATCGAGAACGAATTTTTATGACTTTTGAGTGGACAGTCGATTAAAAAGCACACAAAAAAAACGCCATAAATCGTCTCGAGATGGGGAAGAAATGAGTCGATGCTATTCAGACCTAAAGTAACAACGATCATGTCAATGTTGATTTCTTTTCCGTTTTTTTTTTTTTTTGTAAACAAGAGCATTGACAGGTTTTTCTAGGTTCACCTAGATTTCAATGCAGTATTTCTGTGTTGTTCTGCTACTTTTTCTATAATATAGAGGTATCTATCAAAACGCAATCTACGCAGCATTTCTAATTAAAACACATTCTAACCATCACTTTATAGCTTGCCTTATTACTCCGTTGGATCAGTGTGCATGTGGTCATTCATGCACCTGGCGTTGGATTTATTATTGCAATCCGCAGTGAAGTTTCCTCTTCGAAAACTAGTTAGTTGCACCGTGATGATAGATCTGCATGTCAAACTTGTTGAAATGAAAAGTGGAGATTTAATTGAGGATTTGATCGCTATGATCGTGCGAATAAGATCTTATATATACGTAAAGTAAGTAGGTAAAGCGCGTACCTACACAGACATTTTCTTCGTTTACTACTTCCTCCGGTCCATTTCAAATGGGACTGTGGGAAACAACACCCAGTCAGGTTTTTACTTCAACTCAAGTCTTATACGTACTTACTAAACTCTAGTCTCTTAGTCAGTCATTGCATATAGTACCTACATACGTATATATGTATGTATATCTGTTCAGGAAAAGTATCTCTGATCTTTTCTATGTTTTCTTGGAGCAGAAAATTATAGTTCTGTCGCTAGCGTTCTTAAAAAGCGATACACGCCCGGAACTCGCGACGAACACTAACAATAGACGTAAAACACTTCGCAAGTATCGGTTCCTGACATTAAATGAAAAGATTTTACCACCGATAAGTCACCCGGACTGGAGGACATCGAAAACAATAAAGGGAAATCACAAAATTCTGTCTTAAAAATAAAATAAAAGCAAGCTAAAAAAAAAACACAAACGAGCAGGGGAAAAAATTAAAAATTCATGGTTGACGGATTACGTAACTTGGCATAGAAAAATGTTTACCATTGAAATTGTTGCTGCAAGTATGTTTCTGTTTTTCGTTTTTTTTTTTTTATTATTTTTCTCCCATCGTTGTATTGCTTAGTGCTCCCAGCCAACCAACCCATTATATTCTGCTGTTTTTGCTGCTATGCTGCCACTGTTGCGCATGGAAGGTTAAACATAGTTGATCGCTACGCACCGCAAATTATGAAACAAGAAGTGTGCGTAAACATTTGCTCTATAGTTTTTTGATAAGTTACACATATTTACGTATCTATAGCCACATGTCCAATATTCAATCATAAATTTGCAGCTACGTATAATATAATTATGTTACTCTATGTTATACAATACATATATAAATAATACATATGCGTATGGCAGCTTCACTAAGATTGGTGTCAACTTATTAAAGCAGTCTATCATTCCAATGTCCAGGAAGATGTCTGTATCTATGAGATACTGAGATAAGCGCTCAATCTGTCCGCTACAATTTGTTACACTTCTTAAGCACATGAGGTACATGGGAAAGTTGTCCTATACGTTAATGCTGTTGAGGAGTTATGATAAGAAGTATTTTAATTAGAGTTAATCAGATCAGAGACTGTCTAGCTCATTGACATGAGGAATTTCTTGACGGAACCAGCCAAACATGAACAGTTCTTACTACACGAACAGTTATGCGCAGTGGAGTGAATTTTCTTTATATATATGTATAATACATATTTATATTAAAACCATACAATATTTATGAGCTTTGATAACAAGCAAAAGATTTATTTCTATATACAGATTCATTAGCAATGTACATTTGGTTGGCAAAATCCAACGAGCTCTTCTACGTAATATATTGTGTTGTGCACCTTCACATTAAATATTATATATGTTTCATTAAGAGCATAGTATATGCTTTAGCCTCCTGCACATCTAGCAATATCTATTGCGAAAAATAATAATATACTAAGCTCCATAAAAATGGGCATGAGCTTGGCTTTATCACCTGAAGAGCGGTGAGGGTCTATATTATATTTTCATAGATAAGCCACTGCGGAAACAAGATTGCCAGGAACATAGATCAGGGAGGTAAACTTTTACTTTTCGACCTATATTTAAGAATAGTCACAAAATCATAGATGGATCTCGAGGGCTGTGTGGAACCCATGATGGGTTGTCGATAATCTTTTAATTCTGTTTCAAAAAGGAGGTTGTCCTAATATCCTAACGTTATTATATACATAGCTTAATTTGCAGATATCATAGAAATGTGTTGGACTCCTCCGTTTAACGTGTTGATGATAATATTCAAGCCCATATTCTAAATTACATGTGGTACCAACTTCCGAAAATATGAAATCTACACAATATTTAACAAGCTTCTTAGACCTACTCGCATTCGAATCTCTAACTTATACAATTACATCCAATCGAAATTGTACTGATACAGTACCACTTTTTAATCATCCTCATTTTAGTAGGAACACCGTTGATAATCTCCGTGGCGGGATTTCAAACGTTAAGTGTCTAGTATATTCATTGAATTATATATTTTACACAAATAAATTTGTCCTTATACTTATACATTCATCTAATTATTTATTTAATCTAACGTAAAATATAATAACGAGCATAACTTAAAATTACCAAGATGCAACTGAATCATAAGATATACCACTCTTTAATTTTCTAATAAAATCAACAGAGTTAACAAAATTCTCAGACCCATTTACAATCTGATATATAACTCATATAACTATACCCAATTACAAATTGTACACATATTGTACCACCTGATAATTAACCCCTTTTTATGGAAAGACCGCTGAATGGGCTCCGTGGCGGAAACGTAACTTCCGAAAAAGCCCAGTAGGAGCCTGAACGGTACCCCCATATTATCCTTAGACCATAGATATAAACCTTTTAGATTCAAAGATCGAACATATATCAGACCACTGACTATGTTCCACTCAGTAATCCATTACTAGTTGCGAGAAAGCAATGCAATTCATTTGCCCAATAGGACATATGTAGTTGCCAATGATAGCACATGTACTGGACACAAGGGATTTTTTATAAAATCAATTGTTGGACACTGATGACGTTTTTTCGGAGCCACTCACGCAATTGAATATATTCATTCAAACTTTTGATGTGAAGCAAAGTTGTGCACCTTCATAATAAATATCATATAAGTTTTATTAAGAACAGAGTATGTGCTTTGGCCTCCTACGAAAAATAATAATACATGTATATAAACCAATTTTCTCTGGACTTCCAAGGGCTTATTCATGATTTCACTGATATAAGCCCGAATTTTTAAAGTTCTTGCCCTTCCACACATTTATACTGACCTTCATTGTTTTCCAGGATCTTTTGGATGGACTATTTTAAAAATATTTAAAGTTATTTCAATGAAACAATGACATCAAATTTATTGTGAGAAAATTTTGTCAAACTGTTTAAATTTTTCATTGTATTAAGGAAAGTTTAGTCAAATCAATGAAAATTTAATTAAAAAAAAGAAATCACAGTTCATCGAAACAGAAAAGATTTCGTTGGTCTAAGACAAATTATTCATTGAAATCACTGACGAAAATCTTTTCAAACCAACGAAAATGATCATTAGTATAATAAAATAGCCTAAAAATTCATAATGGATTTGACAATATTTTATTTTAGTTACAACAAATAAATTTTTGTTTGAATCAATTGACCTACTATTAATTTGACCACCACTAATCTTTGAAACAACTACGTGTTGTCAAATAATTTGTATTGGTAAATTTCAGCTACACAAAATCGCAGTCCATACTACCCACTTGTTGTCCAAGTCGGATATAATTTTTAAATAAAATAATGGACAAGAATTCAATCGAAAATATTGACATTAGTGTTTTACTTGGACATAGTGACGTGATTAATACTGTAAATACCACAGTTGAGAGTGAAGAACTATTAGAAAAGATAAAAGACTTGTTTTTTACAGAAATTCATGGTTAGTGAGATATTTTTGTGCAATTAAAGGGAAAAATAATTTAATAAATTATTTCACATTTTTAAAGATCATGCAATAAGATAAGATAGTTTAAAATTTATGACAACATATCATCTTGAAAACCTATGCTGCCCAAAGCATAAATACAGCCAGCGGATCGTTTTCGGGCCTAACCTTAAAATCTGGCAACAACAACTGGTAAATACATATTAGGTATACATCTTTACTCTAAAGAACCTAAAGTAAAGTAAATTATTTCAGAATTACTGTAAAATTCATTTCCTTAAAGAGAAAAAGTTGTAAAATTTAAATATTAACTAAAGTGAGTAGCAACAATTTGTCCCACCACAAGGCTTTGGATTTGTCGATACGATTAGGGAAAGCTCCACTTTGGAAAACGTAGATTAAGTTTTTATCCCTAAAATGCAGATAGGTTTGTTCCCTTAGAATGTAGAGAATATTCCCTAAAATAAAGGGAATTTTCAAATTTTGTTTTGTTGTTTTTTTCTAAAATGCAGGGAACATTTTCTACAATTTAGGAACATTCCGATAAATAAGAAATTTTCAATTTTTTTTTATTTTTTCCCCCTAAATGTAGGGAATATTCCCTAAAATGTAGCGAATTGGTGATAGCATCACACTCCTTCATAGGTGATAGAACACCATCCCATTTAAAAAACATTAGAATGAGCTGAATAGCTAGCTCATTTCTTATGGCCCATACTAATAAGTAGCACGGAAGTTATGTTGGTGCGCTGGGCACACTCAAACATAATGTTGAAAAACAATATAGGTATGACTTGTTTTCAAAAACAATGCGTGAATTATATAAACGAAAATATATTTCAATAAAAAATTTAGTATAATACCGAATTTATTGAATGTTATCTACCTTATATCCAAGAGTGCTTGCCATTTCGGGAATTTTTCGTCGTCAATTTAGGGAATAGTCCTGCTTTTTTTTACAGTGTATTTAAATTTATTCACTTCTCGCTGTATATTTTCTGCAGTAACTGTTTTATTTTTCGCGTCGCTAGTACCTATAAAGTATACAATTTCGTGAATATTCAATAACTTTTTTGCTCGCTAGGAAAGTGATACAACAATTACAAATACAAAAACATTATCAATGACTGTAACTATTAATAACCGAGTCGAAAATTCTAATTATTCATCATCATCAGGTACTTCTTGCGACAATGTAATGTATTATTATTTTTTTTTCCATAATGCGTAACTTAATGAAACATAGTATTTTAGCTATTAAATAACTTCAGTGACATTTTTAACATACCCAAGGGTAAAAGAATTTTAATACATTTTCAAGTTAACAAAACTGTAGACAATTCCTATCGAACCATGCTCGGTCATGTCATAGTACAACATTTAATAGACAAAAAAATCTCAACAACTCCAAAACACTTATGCAAATTTTCAGAAGAGATCATTAAGGTTTTTTCTACAGAAAACAAAGTAAACAGGAGAAATAGAGTGCATATCAACCAAATTAAAAATGTGATTATATCAGAACATATATTATCTTACCCTTCTAAAAAAGAAAGCCAAAGGGATACTCTACTTCAGATACGTGCTGAGAAAACTGCGATCTGAAGAATTTGCTGATAGGAAACCTCAATCTAAATGCACCATCGTCCAAAGCGGAATTAGATGAGATTAGATTTGTGAAGGGGTGTGTACGCGTTAGCCTCGCTATCACTGCGACCTGAAAGATCTATTCTGACTCCCCGATGCATTTATTGCCTTTCTAGATTCAGACTGTTAAGAAAATCTAGAACCATTCTGGGATTGCGGTTCCACACATAGGTTGGTGGACGAAAAGCATGTTCGAGGTAGAGTAGTCTCCGCCTGGCCACTGCTTCGCAGTTGCAGAGCAAGTGCTCCGAGGTTTCATGAGCAACCTTACAGAAAGGTCAGGATGAAGTCTCAGCCAAACCCAGCTTGTTTATGTGATACCTTAAGGGGTAACGCCACTGTAACGGCTAAAAAAAAAAGGTTTTTTCACGAATTTTTTTCTCGCGAAATTAAAGGTGTTTGAAAAAAACCTTTTAAGGGTATTATCGGGCATGCATTGAACTTTATTGATAAATTTTTTGACAGCGAAAAAAAAACAAAATGGCGGCTCCACACCCATCTTCCCGGCACATGTCTTGCTTGCAGGGCTCCGCGGCACGCAGCACCACTGATGCACATTTGAATCTAGACCAAAACAACAAAAAAAACTATTAATCTAGAGGCTTATAGCGAGAGAATGCCGTACGGCATTAGGTTTTGCAGATTTGGCGCGCGTTTGAAAAAAAGTTTAATTTTTGACAAAAAAATCGGCAGATTTTTTGTTAATAAAAAAGCAACAAATAAAGTTATTGAAAATCCCATACGGCATTCTCTAGATAATGTTAATGTTCACATCTGGTCAAAATTTCAAGTCGAAAATATGAAAATTGCTAGAGTTATGCTGCATGCCATTTTGAAAAACCGTGTTTCGATAAAAACGCGTTTAAAGTTTTGAGAATAGTTTTTTATTGGAAAAAATAAAGAAATGTAGGTACAAATTTTTTTACCGTTAGTCTGTTAGTTACAGTTGCAAATGTCAAATGTCGCTTGGTGGCGACCTCCATTTTCAAAGGGAAAAAAAAATTTCTCGCACGGGACCTTTTTTTTTCATATTCTAGAGGGTTTATACTATTTTTTAAGCCAATAGAAAAAAACGATTTTTCAAAAAATTTACAGTGGCGTTACCCCTTAAGGGGCAATGGCCTGAGAAGAGCTCAATAATCATTTTGAGCTCTGTTCTTTAAGGAGTAGGAGTTCTTTTGGTTGTCCGCCAGAGGTGTCGATAAACTTTTTTTGCCTGACGAAGTCCTGGTAGTCTTTCCCAATACAGGGATATTTGCTTATTCTCCCTGCCATTTAGGGCAGCTCTGAGGTAACACCTTGAAGTGCCACAAAATGGCTCTGGTCCGACAAACTGAGCTTCCGCTCCTCTTTTGGCTAGGCTATCACCAATATCATTGCCTTTGTGGCCCTCATGTCCAGCTACCTACATTCCCAGACTATCCCCGACTTGTGTAGGACTTTAAGTCCTTGAGGGCAGCTTGACTGTCCAAAGCGAAGTTATTATGAAAACTGTTGGCTGCAGTACAACACATCTCCATTGGAGGAACTTTTTGATAGGTGGCAAAAAAGTACACTTTATTGGAGAGAAATATTTAGGAAATGCCTTAATTTAAAAAATTTTCTTGTTGAATGACCTTTGTATTTGAATACAATATGCGCATGTTGGCAATCTGCAACCTGGTTGCAGTTTGGTTATTTCATGAAAGATAACTGAATATGTCATTCGCATAGTTTGAAATTATGCCACTGTAATATCTGAACTGGAAATCGAGTTAGTAGATGACGTTAAGCTAGTAGTGTCATTGAAAATCGTTTTTAAGACGCAGTTCTAATATTTACGAGGTAAGTTTTTTATTATAGAGTAAATAAAAAGGGTGCTATTGAATTTCAATACCATGTGTTCCATACATCAGTATTGAAGCTTAGATTGTGGTAAAAAGTGATTGATTTGCAGTAAATCATTAGATAAAAACGTAACCTAACTTGATATTTACTTCATGTGCTGCAATATGCCCAGCATGAGGACTTGGCATTATGCGCATAGGCATATGGCTAGCACGCACTTACTTCTATTGTCATTTTACTTTCACACAATTTATTAGTGTAGAGTATTTACAGCTGTGACGTACAGACAGAAATAGGGGCCTTCAAGGCATGAGGATTGTGTGGGTTTCACCGAGGAGAACAACGATATTTTTATTTGCCCATTATGCGAATAATAATGATAATAAATGATATTCTAATCATACGTAATGTACCGTATGCCAGAGCTATTTTTTTTTTTATAATTTCACACTTCTTAATATGTGGCCATATTGTCAACACCGCGTTGGCAATATGGCCATTTACACATTTTTTTAAAAATTAGAAAAAAATATTTCAAAACTAATTTCCGCGACAGTTATGTTTTGTTGCATGTTGTACTTTATCAAATATTTCCCGTTTCTTATTTAACATTATCTTGTTAAAAAAAAATACCTTAGGGTGGGCATATTGTATCACATACCTAACAGAGTATTGGGCACTTACTGGAATGCTTTGAATTCTTCTGTAACCATTTTAAAAACAAAAATTTTCAATATTTTTTTTTCAGAACGCACTAGATTTCAAATCCCTATACCCCGAAAAGGAGAAGAACTTATTTTTTGATCGATTTGGCGAATTTAGTTCGAAAGTTTATCTTCTTATGGAAAGAAAATATTAAAGATAAGAATAGTAGAGACCTCTTCGAACTGCTTAAAGAAAAGAATAGCTCATCAGCACATGGTATACTTATTTCTTCATAGACTTATCAAATATTTTTATGAATGTTGTTCCGTAGATGATATAAGAACAATTTTTTTGA
Source organism: Dioctria linearis (assembly GCA_963930735.1). Classification (NCBI taxonomy): domain Eukaryota; kingdom Metazoa; phylum Arthropoda; class Insecta; order Diptera; family Asilidae; genus Dioctria; species Dioctria linearis. The sequence goes on along the minus strand of OZ005740.1, from coordinate 237,654,557 downwards.
TACACTCAATACTTGTGCCCACTTCGAGGACCTTCAAAATAGATCCTATAAATGGAAAACCTCGCCTGGTTAATATAATCATTGACTCTAGGAATAGGTTTTTATATCTTCTTGTAGGTACCTAAAACGACTACTTAAATAAGATTAATGAATTGACTGATAAACACCGAAAAGAAGCAATACGTTTCAGCCAACAATAATTGGGATTCGAGTTGATTACACCAGCATTACAGGTTTTTACTTCTATTATGATTTAATTTTATAAAAAATTGAAAATTTTGTTAGGGCTGTTGGCATATGCTTTAAACTTCTCAAAGTGTTTGACTTGAAATATCCTCGTGAATTAGATCAGGTATGTGGTCATTTGTTCAACAATATATTTTTGAAATTTTTACAAGCCATGATATTCATGTTAATAAGAGATGTGAAATTTTTCTTAACGATAAGCTCAATGATATTTATTTTAGGCTTCACAAAGTCAATGTAATTGGATTTCAGAGCACATTTTTAGTTATATTCTGGGGGATGAAATCGAAAACTTTGAAATAAAAAGTATAAACAATTGTGATCATCCGCTAATCATAAATATAAGTTAGTTATAGGACAAACTATTGTTCGGTTGAGAGTCTTTTTTTTTAATGTTGTGTAAGCTACCTATTATTAGGTAATTAATGGAAAGGTATTAAAAAATATAAATGTATGTTAACGATTGAAAGATTGTATCATTATTTATCAGAATCTTTTTATTCTTCTTAAACTGTTCAGGATTAAGTTTTTTTTTTAAATAATGTCTATTATCGCTGAGGTATAACATAGATAGATATGTTTTTGTATCCATACCATCTTCTGTTGCATAGCTACCAAATTGTATCTCTACTCAAAATGAGGTTTGTTCCCGTCGCCTGAGCGAAAAAGTTCAAAATAATTTGTGATGTTAATTTTAAGGAAGTTTTTCTTGCCGCTCATTGAATTATGCGTGACAAGTTGTACTGAATTGCTCCAGGTGTTACGTACAGATCTATGGTTGTTTTCATTCGTACGCTTCGTTATATCAACATTGCAAATGAAATTAAATTGAAGTTATCCTCTTGTCGAAATTAAGACAAATATAAGATAAAGTGTTGCATTTATTTGAAATTTTATAGTTTCAACATTTTGACAAAATCAAAGTATAGCATTTTCTTGTTAAAAGAACTGTTATATTCAATTTAATTGACTGCATTGGTAGTTGATTCAACTTCCTGGCACAATGAAATCAAATGTTACAAACAATTGAACTCACTGCATTTATCGTTGAATCAATGAAATTCTATAAGTATTGTAATCCAATGTATCCAATGAAAATTTATTATCAACCGTCTTTAACACATGTGGACTTGCATTAATCGAAACTAAATAGTGGCAATAAATAAATTTAAATCAGAAATTTTGATCAACAGCAACAAAAGTTTCTTGATAAATATTCAAACCTGTGAGAGTCAAGCATAGCAGGCCTCTTGCCACTGGATAATGATCATTGCAAGATTCATGTCATCTTGAAAAGTAGTTTATTACTGACGAAATTTTCTAAGCATTACTGTAGTATAGCAGTGATTCCAGAATAAGACTTAGCATGTTATTGAATCATTTAGGTATGGTCGAAATTTGCACTTTTTAAAATACCAAACTGAAACAAACAGAAATTTACTTACCAGAACACGCCCGAATAAATTTGTCAACCCTCTTTTAACCCATCCTTTATTTGTGTATAATATTATTTTATATAATGAAATTCATAAACTTATAATGTAGTGGTTACGTATAATCTTCGACATTACTTGATTTATCTAAATTTTAATAAAATTGAAAAAATTAAGAAATTGATGTCTTAATCTTAGGACAAATCAAACAATTTTTTCTAGTTTCAAGATGTCGAATTATGTTTAACATCATAATGACTAAGACATAAAGTCTAAATAAATAATTAACCGAACGTACATTAATTTAATATTAATAGAATAACTATATGAAGAATAATGAGGAAATTAAAATAAAAATTATTGTTAATAATAAATATCATAAAATTTTAACCTCAAATTGCTCTTAACTACAAAACATTACATATTATCTGTTTTGCAAAGGGTATACCAATTTTGAAAAGAAAAAGTCCAATGCATTCCTGATTCGAGAATGTTCTTTGTCAATGTATACTTGAAACATACGTAATTCATACCGACATTCAATTAATTTCTAAGGAAAAAAAATATTTTTTTAAGGTTACATCGTCATGCATCCGTTCTCACGTCATGATCACTTAACCAAGAAGTTCCCCGTACAAAACAATAGAACAATTGTCAACAACAAAGCAATTGTATAAAAATATTGTCAAAGCAAAGCGCACGATAATGCTCGTTCAAGATTTTAAGCATAATATTCGAAATAATTTTCGGCCAAACTAGCCCTTGCTGTATTTTGTGCCTCTGATGAATGGAAAAACATTTTTCACTAGACTTCAATATAATTTTGGGTAAAATTAAATTAAAAAAAAATGTTTTTTGTGGTAATGTAGCATTTCACTTAGTTTTGTTTTTCTTTTTTATTATAATAAAACCAAATGTTCATGTCACAGTCAGATACGCGTCAAATACTCCAAATTGGAGAGTAATTTTCACTTATTATCGTTCAGAAAAAAGTATGCTAACTAAATTACGGTGTTCCTCTTCTTAACAATAAACTTTAGGTATTCGATATAGAGACAAAACTAAAAAGGGGTCTTGAATATTTTACGATTTGGACTAAACTTCTTCAATAAATTTTCTCCAATTTCACTGAGATATAACAAGAAAGGACTGTTGTGAGTGTGTGTATACGAACGAACAGCATTTGGATAAAGTCGCAGTCGTCTGATCAGTCGTAATTATGTATAATTCCGACCTAAAGTTAAGGGGTAGGTATTTGATTGATTTTCGAAATTTGAAATCGATTTTAATTAACTCCTATTTTATAAAGAAACTAGCTTTTCAATTTTGATAAAATTACAGATTTTGGAAGGCATATTTTTGCACCCTGTAATTTTGTTTTTATCTTTTTGAAAGCTATTACATATTTAGATGAGAAAAGCGATGTACTGTTATAAGTGGACATCATAAGCATTAAGATGTCATATCTTGATTATCTTGATATCTTTATACGCATGTGCAGAAAGCTACTCAAAGACATCCTAAGCTTCAGCCCAGCAGACATTGGAGGCACTTGCAATAATGCTGTGAATATTATATGGGTATAAATTGGCGTACATCATAAAATGGTTCAATCTGATTGACTTGCAAGATAATATTAAAAGTTTGTATCAACCAATAGAATTCGCCAATATGCAAAATAGTTTATTGTCATCGAATATGGTGACATAGTTAATTAAATTCAAAATGTGACAGATAGTCCATGTGGTTTAACGTGGGCACTTGCCAAGAATGGCTTCGTCACACGGCACATTCTTCGTATTCGGATTAGTTATAATTCAAGGCTCCCTCAGTGTCAACAATTGGAACACAACAATTTTTCTCATATACATGATTTTCTCTTATATATCTTTCACCATGACAGCACTGCGCATCACAGACTGTCTTTCCGCCAGCACAAAAATGTGACAAGAGGATTCATAATAAGATACCATTCTACGGGATAAGACTACAGGTGAATTTGCAATAAAACGCAAACTGCGACATCAGTAGAATGCTGCTCGAATTTACTAAACAGCACTCTGGAAGGAATTTAAAAGAAAAAACTCTGCTGACTGGTGAATAAACACAAAGCAGGAAGTAAAAGGAGCCGATTTTCAATATTATAAAGAGGAACTATTTATTAAAGGCAGAAAATACTTCTAATGAGAGCATGCAGCCTTTACAGGCCACCATCAATAATGGAAATAATAACCGCTATTAAGCCGCCAGCTAATGCTAAAGCTGCACGAATTGCAAACATCCCATTCGAACCTCTATACAAATATATTGTTACGCGCCACAAAGTGACACAAGTGACATTTGTTGGAAATGGAAACAACTTTAGGTTAGTAACATCTTAGTAAATTTTGGGTTCGGAGAACGGAATAATCAGGAAGGTTCTAGGATATTTTTAGAGTATAAATACGGCGCTTCTCACATCCAGGAGGCGAGTCTTATTTCAGGCAGTGAAGTGAACGATGAAAACTATTTGGATTGTGATAATTAGAAGTACAGTCCTAACGATAACTATAAAGAGTTGATTTGATAATTGTTTGTGAATTTGTGAGATAATTGTTTGTGAATTGTTTGTGAATTTGGTAAAATCAAATAAAGGAAGAACTTTTGAATGATATCTGAAATATTAACAATATTTTAAGATTAGGTCTTAGCAACAATGTGAAAGAGTATTAAATACATTTACCCATCTAGAGAATCTAAGAAACTCCAGTAACAGTAAACAAAAAATCTGCTTAGTTCTGTTCGTTATGGCGAAAATCGTAACTATAGTGATCCTTGAAGACTGAAGCTGAAGAAACAATTAGGAGAATATACAATATCGTGTAGATTTTTCGAGCAAAGAACAGAATACCGTCCCTTCTTCCATCTAATTTTACGGACTAGAAGTATGTCAAGAATTATAGTTCCCAAAACAAGAGAAGTTATAACTGGTCTTTATACCAACTTGCAGTAGAGAATATTATTCTCTAAAATGAAATAGAAATTTTCAAGCTTATCATAGACATTAACATCTTCTTTTTGATGTTATAAACAATGACCTTCTGTATTAAAAAACTGACTCTATCTGCGCACCAAAAATGTGGTTTGGATAATAGATTCACGGAGACTAGGATCGCTAGCAGCGAGAAATAGTCTGGTCTTATAAATAATTGAGAAAAAATTATAGATAAGCAAATTGCCTTAAACGAAATAAACAAAGAATAGTGTAAGTGGAAGCCTTCCCAGCGAGAAATGGAAGCGATCAAAAACGAATGCCGGAGTTCTCCTTTGGAACTTCGCATCGCTTCCCTACCGTATCTTTGTTCATATCGTTTTAACGTGAGCATGTCCGCAGTGGGAAGCGCTCTCAAATGCAGATTCTTGGGAAGCACTCTTGAAGCATTAATAGGGAATACAGAGAGAATCAAGATAAGCGCTTTACTAAAAATTCCAGTTTTATTCTGAATGAATGGACTCCATTTAATTTTTAATCTTTACGAATTCCAAGGGCATGTTTTTGCTAAAAATAGCAATATTGTTATGTTATATTATTAAAAAAAATTTATTAACCGCACACTTCAACTTACTACAAAAGAATGAAAATTCTGCTGCTCTTTCAGATGTATATGAGTCATATTTTCACAACAAAAAACGCATAGGCCTAAACTCAGGGAAGAGATCTGCTCCCGCAAAGATTCCTTTGGCTATGGTAAAAGAGCGCTTCGGAAATGATTTTTCTGGCTATGTTGTGACAGCACTTCCCCTAAAAGAGGGTTCATATTTGCCGGTGGGTTCTATTACCTTTATAGAATACTATAACTACATTAATACTATGGCAAAAAAACAAACACGGAAAATGTGGAACTACTAAGCATTAGATACTATAGAAATTCTATTACAGGTGATTCTCCAAATGTAAGACAATGTCATCTCCCCTGAATTTCAAAGACCCAATGAGACGAGTGCTTGCTTGTGATTATTATTTTATGAAGTTGATTAAATAGGACAATATTCTCACGTTTATTAACTAAAACTTCAGATTACTTCTAATCACTCTGAACTTCGCATTGAAAAAGAAAAAAGCATTATTTTATTTTTTTGTTTATTTTTAAGCCAAGCTCAGGGGATACCCTATGATGCAAAGCTCAGCATGGTAGAAAGGAGATAGGGAAAGGATTAGGGGATATGAGGAGAATGACTGAGGCCCCTTAAACATCCTCGGATTGTATGCCGCGGGAAAAATAGAAGATGGTAAACTGTTCCACATTCGCACTGTTCGGGATAAAAAAGCACCACGGAATTTTACTGTACGGCGGAAAGTAGTTTGAAGGGTAAAACGATATGCGCGGTTTGCAGCGCGAGTATTGCGTGCAGGAAACATTCTACAAGGGATTAGACTAGATATTTCATCAGAATATTGACCATGCATGTAGCGATAAAGGAGTGAAATGCATCCAACATTGTGGCGGTGCTCGAGTGAGTCGATATAACAAGTTATTGCCAAATCGCCATTGAGCTTGAAGACTCTCTTTTGGACAGTATCGAATGAAGCTATGGCTCTACGACAGCCTTAACCCATATATGGGTATTGTATTCCATTCTAGGGCTAATGTAGGACTTGTAGAGGAGCGGTAGATTTGATGGGCTGAAATATTTCTTACAACTTTTCAAAAATCCGTGACATTTCGATGCTTCTTTGGGAACAGAGAAGAGAACTTTGCATAATAGTGGAAAAATCCACAGATTCGTGGATAATTAGCTTTTGTTGCACTTCTGCTGAAACTTATCATCAAACAATCTTCTATAGAGTTTCCAAGTGATGGCTATAGAAACACTTGAAATACATTTTTGCGCCTCTGGTTATTTTTTTGGATAGATCAGTGAATATTCTTCTAAAGTGCTTCCAAGTCTAGGGAAGCGCTTAAATTGTACTCTTTCAGAAGCGCTGGTTTTTCGTCCCAATGGGTATACGGAAAGATATGTATAGAATAGAACCTATTTTTTATGATTGTATTATTAGCTTAATTTTTGTATATTCCCAAAGGAAAAAATTCCAAGTGTATTGAAAAAAGAGCTTGTAGCAAGTTACTTCTCTGGAAGCAATCTGAAGCAATTTTGTTTTGAAGTTATGAAGCTTCAACAAGCATGCAGAGCTTCCAATCTGCTTCCCACAAAATGTTTTAATACCAATTGCAATGAACCCCAAAAGAAGCACTTACTTCTGCGGACAGGCAATATTAAAATTTATATCAAGAACAATGTAAGTGGGTTACATACTATAAATGTTTCAAATCCTCTTCTTCACATCTCTCTCCAATATGATGACTTTGTTATTATTTACTATAGATTTTTGTCTATGAAGAAAAATGTTGATTATTTTAGTCAGATTTTATTAATTACATTGCTAAAATGTGCCCATCAAATATATATATGTAGTAACATTACGATTTGCTCTCCTGTCAGAAGAAGGCTACCTAAATAAGTTACGAAGTAAAACAAATTGAGTTTGACGAAACTTCAAAGATTATATATTGAGGATATGAGGATATAATAAAATATCAAAACAATTTCAAAGCGTCCGTTATAGTTAGCAGTTAGCTATACTAACTAACTACCTATTACAAGCTTGAAATACTTAACGATTTCAATTACAAGTGTATCGCTAATTACCCAATAAAAGTGAAATCATTTAAAACGTATAAAATATGAACAGAACCCGCTCTCATAATAATCGTAAATGATATAAATGCGATGGTTCTCGAACATACATATATCGCAAAAAGCGGCAGTGTCTAACACTGCAATAACAAACAATCATTGAGTTTAGTTTTAGTCATTATTACCTACTCGTAGTATGGGGAACTCATATTATCTATGCGGTAGTCATCTTCTTCTCCGGAGACTCATATCTACCTTAATCATAGGCCAGAGATAAAGTCAGAGCAGAAACAATTCAACTGAAACATAAACAAAGTGAAGCGGAAAACGATTTTGAATTGCAGTAAAAGTTTTGCACGAATCGAATCTTGTCGTACTTAACCAACTTTGCCCGAGTTTGTACAGGGTAGCCGAGAAGTGGGACTGCTTATAATATACTATAGTATATACTTAGATTGGAAGCTCGAGGAACATGATATATTGCAGTACGGAAATACTACCACAATAGTAAACAAATTTATATCCTTGTACCCGTAGACCTGCACCTATTTGAATTGTACTCACTCATTAAGAAACGCATGAATTCGCTTAGGTTAATTTTTCAAAGATTTATGACCATAGCGTAGCAAAGGGCAAGTTGTTAACAGAACGCAATTAAAAAATTGTTCACTAAATAGTTGCGAGGAGCCCGAATCGTATGTCTTCTTCTCATTGACTTGTTAAGGTCTCGTTAAAACATTCATCTGCGGCGATTCTGTTGTCTTTTCTCGCGGCATAGAATGGCATAGCAAGGCAGGAACTGAAGTCGTTCTTCGCGGTTTAAATACTTCCAGTCAGGCAGGCCATAGAATACTATGCTGCTACGGCACACCCGTTTTCCGTCACTCCATTCAAAACTTTAAAGTAATGTTGTTGCTGTTGTTGTTGTTGGTGTGCCGGGAATGCTATAATGCTGTGCCATAGTTGAAAATAGTTTTTAGTTATAATTTATTGTTTATTACTTCAGTTTGGGTAAATATGCTGTTAAATGGGTTTTTATGTGGGGTCTGTGATTTATTTTGCAGTTAAATGTAGGAAAGTATGTGTTATCATCATGGAGAGCTGCTACCAATTCCATTTCAATATTATCTCGTGCATTTTTTTGTTAATAATTTTACCTTGGTATTATGTGGCATCGTGTGCCTTTATAAGTTTTGATTGATTAGTCGAAAACTTGTTGTAAAACTAAAAAGTAATCTATTGACTCTAAATAAATTCCTTTGTGTCAGCAATTATTTTTTAATCATAAACTACTGCTTTAAAGTATTGAAAATTTTGTGGAGTGCGGTCATTATGATAACTTTTGGTATTTAATATGAAGACTTTTCATTGGAATCTGGATTGCGTGTGCCATTTCCATTTACTATTTTATTTTCTTTAAGTAAGTAGCAACTAAGACTCCAATTCACCTCTAAATTCAATAGTGCTCCTCTGCTTATATGTATTACGAAATATACTTAAATAAAAACGCAGTATATACGTTTTTCGATGAACCACCATCCGTAATCTTAAATTAAAGAATTTGGAAGAAGTCATCACATCGGAAGTCGTACGTTCAAACAATATAATAATAAGTACTAATAGTAATTACAATCTCTGAAGCTATAAAATGACTTTGCTGAAGGTTTCTTCATGCATCCGCATTAAAAGTTTTGACATTTTTAGTGATTGCGTTTGGTATACGCCTTGGAGGTTTGACCGTTGGTCTTATATCTCCATCTATGTTTAACTTGCATTTATTAGGAAATTTACCCAAACCTCCAAATAAATCTCTATTTTGTTCTATTAACTTAGACCTGTTATCACTTATTGTTGAAATTCTTTTAACTAACCCTAAGTCACAACAAGCACTGATTCCCAAAATTGGTGAAGATTTCACATCTAGTATCAAAAAGTCTTGTAAAGAACTTTGTCGTTTCGTATCTACACTTGAGTTTTACAACACCGATTGGATATAATTTATAACCCCCATATGCTTCTAATGTAATATTTACCGGACTTATACACTTCTGTATATTCATATGTTCAAATAATAATTTCGGCAGAACATTTACCTCCGAGCCTGTATCTAGTTTAAATTCAATATTGCTGTTTTCAATAGTAATAAATTGTTTCCAACAACTTCTGTTTTTCATTTGTTCTAAATTATTAATATAGAAATTTTTACCTTCACTTGAATTAATTTTTAATGTTGACATTTCAGGAAGATCTGCATCCAAGACTGAGACGTTTCTTATTTTGCATGCTATTGCAAAGTGGTTTGGTTTCCTGCATTTTCTACAATATTTGCCGTATGCTGGACATCTGTTTTGAAAATGTTTGGAGAAGCATTTTTCACATAAAGTTATTTTTTGCATTTTCTCTTGTTCATTACTGTTTTTTTTTCTAAAATTAGAATTTTTTAAAAGCATTTTGTACTTTGGTTAAATTTTTATAACTATTGTTATCTGTTTTCCAAACAAAATTCATTTTACTTTCCTGACATGATAGAAAATCCATCTGTTTTCCCTGTTGAACATCTTCAAGTCTCGATTTCTCCAATTCGAATAAGCGACATTTTTTTACAGTTTCCTCCAATGTTATATTTCCCACAGCTAGTAGTTTTTCTTGATATTGTTTCGACCGTATTCCAAAGATCAGTCTATCTCGCATGGCTTTTTCCTGCTCCTTCAATGTCTCAAATTCACAAGAGCCAGCTAATTGCTTGACATCCGTAAGAAAATGATCAAATGTTTCACTTTCTTTTTGTACGCGGCTCATCAATTTAAATCTTTCATATACTTCGTCTTTTTTTGGGTTACAAAAAACTTTGAACTCTTTTAAAATTTCATCCAGTGTACCTGTTTGCTTCTTTTTGACCTCCATGGTGTTGTACACGTTTAATGCGTTTTCTCCTATGACATTTAAAAAAATGGCTACTTTGACCTCTTCATCTTTTTTGTCACTCTCCGAAGCTTTTAGGTATATTTCAAAACGTTGCTTAAACCTCTTGAAGTTTTCAGCAAGGTTTCCCTCCATTTGCAGCTGCTCTGGTACTTTAAATTCCATCTTGATTGCATTTTTTACCTGCTCCTTTACAATTGTCTCAGTTTCCTTATTGAGAAATTCCGCTATTAATATAGTTGAGTCTTCTGTTACTTCTATTTCTACTGGCTCATGTTCATCTGAGTAATTATCTTCATCTGAAGATATATCTGCAATCACTAAGCTTTTTGCTGGACGTGTTGTACGCTTTCGTGTACTCCCCTTTTTGTTTTTTTTTCCTTTTGAAGGCATTTGCTAATTTCACTTTTATAGTTTTGTTACCGGTTGCGCCATGTTTTGTATTTTATTACTTAAAATACTGTTTTTTTTATTAATTAACAGACAGTTCAAACTTTAATTAATTTTAATAAAAAGATACTACTACAGTAATGGTGAAATGATGTGTACCACACGGGGTCCATCTGACAAGTGCCCGTTCCGTTCACTTCTACAATTCTTACAGTGATGCCATGGTAAATACAAATATAGTTTCGTGACTCTACGTAGATGTCTATACTTACTCAGTGTACATTGGAAATGCAGTGGCGTAACATTATAGATATGAATAAAACTATACACAACAAATTTGTCAAAGGATTTAAATATACATTTATACGCCGACGATATCCATCTAAGAAGACATACCGGACTCGCGGAGGACTTCCTCGCAAGACTTAACACACCGATTTGAGAAGGATGTCTACTTGGACTACCATCAACCCGTTGGTCTGGAAACTAAAAAAGTCGAAGTAGTTGGCGCCGTATCAATATTTCACGAGTTTTCTTAGCATTTTGATAAAAAGCTTATATTTACCATATCTAAACGTAGTCCATTATGTGGGTTTCGTAATCGTAATCATCAAAACCCTTTAAATCAGTAAAATCACTACTGTCACCTAATTTAGCTAGTATTCGTGTTGATCCTGCTAATTTGGATGCAATTTGACGACGAAAACTGATCATGGCATTAAATAATTGCCATAAAATCATTTAGGGATATGATAGAATCTCGCTGCACTCTCACTCCCTTATGGTGGGATTTTCGTTTGATGTGTATATGGAACGTATGACTTTGTTTTTTCTTCATAATCTTATGTAAACTTCACGACATCAGATTTTTTTGTCCAACCTATATCTGAAGTTATAAATACTTTTCAATCACACCATGGGTAAATTAGGCATAACATCAAGAAGTATAGGTAAAGGGGGATGTTAGAGAGGATGGATATAAGCTTGCGAAAAGTTAATAGTGTCTCATTGTGATCTTAAACTTATCTCATCTAAGTTGTACAGACTACAGACAAAACATCTCCTCCTCCTTAGATACAGAGTGACGAAAAAATAACAGTAAATCAGTTTTACGCAGATTTAGCAGACATTCCAAGGACTGGCCAGGCAAGTATTATTATTTTTTTTTTTTTTGGCAACAAAATATAGCGGGCTGAATCCAGCTTAGAACTTCGAATTTAAACTACCTTTCCGGAAACCATAATAGTAGAGCATGACATAGTTCTACGGGCTCTACGTTGTAATAAGTACCAGAGGCACTACTTATGATTTCATTTAATATTTTGAGAGCAAAAACGAGAATATAGATACACCAAAGGCTTGTAGAAAAATTAAGAGGCTTTTATGCACATGGGAGGGCTCTTTTTCAGAATGATGCCCTTGATCATATTAGTGTACCCTCTTTTATCTTCAAAATAGCACCTTTACATCATATACATAGGTGTAATATTTGATATGTAGAAAATAAAAAAAAAATCTTTTATGAATATATCGAACGCGCTTGAGTACATAACATTTGAATCTATCGGGAAAGAAAAGAAATCTTCAAAAGGAGATGGAGCTTTCGTCAATGTATGTAATAGATATGTTAAATGTATTGTCCGGTTAACGATGTCCCAGGATCGGATCATTTCGTTAAAGTTATTAATATTCTTCCTAGAAATATCCAATAAACTCCAGCTAAACTAATCATGAAATATGGATAATTTATTTTTTTTCTCTTAGCTAGAAGCAAGCACGATGGATTGACATGTTTTTTGTTTTTCTCAGCAATCAAATACCCCAAATTTTCAACACAGCTTTTACGCGGAAGCAAATAACCAAAAATCAATGGAAGAACAATTTTCATTAAAGCAGGGATCATAGATTAAGTCTGAGCAAAATGCAAGACAACGGAACATATCGCATCGCAGTGAAATAACAAATTATAATTCACTACATGAAATTTCAAATACGGACAATGAGCTGGTTACGTTGAAGGTTATTCTATCTGAACGTTGTGAGTTCATTAAAACATGAAGTTGTCGGAGACAATTAGATCAATATAACCTCAAATAGTTCTCTGACAGATAGTATTACAGTCAGTTATAACAAGACTGGTTTTATTTACGCTTTGTTAAAAACAAATAAGAAAAGGGAAAATTTTGAGGAGTTATGCACTTCAAAATTACACATAACTTTCAAAACCAAGCCAAAAAGAAAAAGGATTGAGGATGGACAAGAAGCATTTATAGGAACAGTCGAAGCTTTTATAAACGCGTAAGATTGTTTTTATTCTCTGCGGCACTTACATTAGAAAAACTAACCATTGAAGTTAAAAGCGATGTAGTGCTTGAAAGTTTCCGAGATTCGAGTTAAACTTAAAAATCTACATTCAAATTGAGTTGGTGGATGAAATAGTCTTTTAAGATGAGAGTAAAGAAAATATAATTCTGTTTTTGACGCAAATATAACTATGGCCTTTGTTTGAGTTTTGAAGAGTCTAAAAGACAAACAAAAATTGATATAGAAAAGGCTTATTTTTACACGAAACTAATATATAATTAAAACTGTTAAATATATGTACAAAAAGGCTGTAAAAGAAGCTTTCAACATCCTGCTTCGTGCCCGGAAATTTCCGCCATTGCTTTCAATTTTAATTATTTTTTAACGAAATTGCTTGCTGTGATGTGAATTCCTATTGGCTCTAGTATAGGATACATTTTCGTAAGCAGATATTTTCCTAAATGATAATGTTTTAATTTGTTGTAAGATTTTATGATGTTTCTTTACCATTAGGTATATGCACTAACATCAGCTTATTAATGTTTCTATTCTGCATCACAAGATACTATTGTTTGAAATTGTTATAACATTAGTTTAACAAATAGCTCATCAGTTGTGGTGATTTACGTCTTCTACACAGCAATGAAAAAATGATTCACAATCAAAAGCTAACATTATATTTTGCGTTTAACTATAAGTATACGAAAATTTTTACCAAAACGCTTCAGTTTGTGTTACATGTTAAACATTTTGAGACAGGTCGAGAAAAAATGTTTGATGAACATCAGTTCTGCCGTCCAAGATCAACCATTCAGCAAACTCGAGCGATATTTCTCATTTCCAACTAAGTCTTGGTTCCTAAGCTGAAAGTGAGAGCCGACTTTAGCTTTACTCACTTAGCGCTTATATTATCATCGTTCAGTGGTTTTCAAATGATGGCAATACGACATTTGTCATCTTTTCTCCCTCCCCCATAACTACTTTTAAGGATAGGCAGACAAAAACTGCTTAATTTTATTTCCTTAAAAATCGAGTTTAAGGAAGATTTGATGTTTTATAATTAAATGATTTATAGAAAGGACCTTAATCCGCCTGAGTTTAGAGTATGTTGACGTTTATTTATGATTTTGTATGAAAATTTGTTACCATGTATAAACTTTCGAATATATCCCACGGTCTACTTCTAATAGCCAAACTTTAAGAGCAAAATTAACTTGAAATGGGTTGTTTTACTGGTTGAAAAATTGGTCATTGGTTGGTCTTCTATCGCAGGGGCTTTGTGGCTCTTGGTTCGTGAAATCTTGGGCCCAGACCCAGCGGGCACATTCGTAAAGATGGCACTATGAAAGCACCGATAAAAGATGTCAATATGACATTTCTAGCCATGACAAGTGTTCTCAAAATAATATACCAAAATAACATTCACGGTTCATTACCTACCACTTGAGCATGCAAATCGTTCTGTTGTCTCTGAAGGCATGTATATAAATAATCTTTGAAATCAAACTTTATTGTAAGGAAAGTTCCGCTTATTTTTGAGATGCACCCTATGGTCAAATTATTTCGAAATAAAGAGAGAAAATATGTAAGCACAGTTTGTGCCATTAGTTGTACGCAACATTAGGAAAAACAGAAAACATTTCCTCGAATTTTTAATTTATGAAAAATTAAAGGAGAGCAAATGGTCTGAACGAAATAATAAAATTCAAAATCGGTTATGCTTTACTTTCGCAAGATCATCTCGAAAATTTCACTCCGAAAAACTCTGCAAAGTTTGAAGACACGAACCTGACAGGTATTATTGGAGAGCTGTTATTTTTGTCTTTCTCTATGAGTTTTGCATTTTTTCAACTAAATTTATATGCATTAAGTTTTATGATAAAGGAATTATTAGTTATACATATTATTTTTATGATATCGTTATTGTTTTTCAAGTAGGTACGTGTTGATATAGATTTGAGTAGTAGAGCAATATGTGTAATCTCAAGGAGCTGCTGTCCGAATTCAATCTTTAAAAATTCCTATTTTGTTAAATAGAATCTAGTTTGTAATGTATACCGAATCAATCCTGTCATTACTGAACACTAATTGTTCGGCAGATAACACTGAATATTTATGTAAATTCTAAGAAAATTTCTGTAGAGGTTTAGTGAAGGAATGAGAATTAGAAGTTGCGGCTGACTTTAACTTACCCTGTCACCATAGGTACGTTTTCTTTCTTTCTAACATTATGATTCGTCGATTTGGAATCATAACGAATAGTCCAAACGAATAAGCAAATCAGTCAGGTTGCAGTACTAATCTCACCTTAAATAAGTGTTCCCTGATCAAATTCGGTATAGCTTTAATTACGGGAAGTAAACTCGAAATATTTTTGTATTATAGTATTCTATAAAACCATCCACCAATATAAATGGCATAAACCGATATTGGCATTAGGAAAATATACACCTGAATTAGTCGCCAATCACTGCAGAAGAACTATGAGGGCACCACATAATCTATCACCATCCCAACACGTAGAAGTGCACTGTGCTTTCTGAATGCAGACAAAATGTACTTGATATGAAATTAGATACGAACTGTTACCTGGAGTAAAGTGAGATAAAGAAAGCACGTTGAGGCTGTCTGCCCCATAGATACAAGGGTTTACTGGAATTCTTGAAAGAACACCTTCATAACTTCTAAACATTACAAATGTACCGAGACCCACACTCAGTAAACTGTAAATTTAGTAAACAGCTTCGCAAATGTTAGATAACCCGCTAAATTTTTAATAATTTTTTTTTATTCGTTAAAACACTTCACTAAAAAAATACGCAATCTATAATTATAAGTACTATACAATCAAATGGCTAAGCTATGTCAATGCTCCTAAAATTTATTTCATACTAAACTTTCTAATTAAAATGCGCGTCCTGTTGATGGCGAGGAATCCTGTCTTACAATGTCATATGTCAAAATAAATTAAGAAACCCAAGCGTCCTGAATGCTCTACATTTTAATCATACTTGAATGTTTTAAAAAGGAATTACAGCTTCATGAATTTTTCTTCTATTGATTTATGTGGTTAATAAAAACAACGATCATGGCCAACATACCAATTGCAATAAACATGATCAATAGAGGATGCCAAAATGTGTTTACCTCAAGGTACAAGCTGAGTACATTTAACATTGCCAAAGTATAATAGTAGACCATCAGATAAGAGCATGTTCCTTACACAATATTGATCTCTTTTATTCGTTTGGCACAATAAGGATTCATTGAATTCCATTAGGACATACTTCGGCCAACATGAAACAGTTAAGTTGGCATGATCATTCCAGAAGGGTTTGCCAAGTGAAAAATGCGCACCAAAAATGAACCAACAAAATATTTTGCTACTGTTTCATCATCAGTCCTGCAAGTCTTGACCAGAGTTGCATTGCAAAGGAAAGAAAAATTACTTAAAAAGTGCTTCATGATCAGCAAAAGTGAGTGAGAGATGGAAAAATATTGAAAAAATTCCAAAGACAAACACGATTAACAATGTCGGCTTGAGATCAAAGCTCTGAGATCACGATCAGAGGATTTCATTGCAATTTTCACGCTAGAGTGGTGCATTTTTATGCGTACACGCTTTACTATGATCATCGCGATTCTTCAATGCACCACTAGAGTCAAAAACAGAGAGATGTTGTGAGCTGTTGATTGTTTTTATTTTTTTACTTACATTCATCACACATACCTACTACCTACTTATATGTGAAGATCGGTGTCGCTAATGAAATCGTTATATCAAAAATTGAAATTTAGCAAATGAGAATTTTTATAGTAGTAGATCTGTACCTGTAAATTTGAAAAAAAAATTGCATGCTTTCTGTACAAATATATTGTATTTCAGGTTCAGGTATAGCAGTTTTAACATTCAGGAACTTCGATTCACTTAAATATTTACGAAGTTGCTCAACATTGAGCAAAAAGTGGCAGCGTCACTGTTTTGTAACAAATTCCGCGGCAGGCGATCATATGATACAGAAAATGACGCAGTACCTTCTTTTGAAAAGTGATTCAAAAAAATTTCCGCATTGCTCATTGTTCGTTTGTTTGCATTTTTTTTTCAATTTTTTTCTTCTTTTTTTCATTACTTTCAATACATTTTCCCAAGTTGCATAACGTGCGACCATTGGTGAGTATTGTGTGCCAAGTGCATTTATGTGAACATACACATATATATAAATAACGAAGTTATCTATTCTTCTCATTAAATATGTATCTTCTGTACGGTTTTTTGTGTCAGAATAATTTCTAATGAATTTTTATCTCTGACTTTTTCCTCCTCCTAATAGACAATACTTATCTGCCGCAGAAAAATGAAGCAGCGTATGAATAAATTCATGACAGTGTTACCTTGACAATTAAATTGCAAATTTTCGCAAACAAGGAAAAACGAATACGTCGTCGCGAGAGAGAAATAGGCAGGTATATTGTTGATGATAAATAGAAATAAAAATAAAATAATCAGTCGCAGAAATAAATATGTTGTAAGTTCATAATTATTGTAACGCCGGTCGGTATAATCATTGTGTGACTAAAACAGGATCATTCCTTACATGCCATTAATTAAATCATTTACCAACTTGCGTGTCACTCCTCCTGTATCGATTTCTTGGAATATTGTTTTTCTGGTTTTTCCTATATGAAAAATATTCTGTTGATTGATGCTAGATTCAGCAATTGTACAATTGCTAAAATCTTTTATAATTTTAAATTGTAAATAATCGTGATGCTTATGTATGAGAAGTTTTTAAATGATAAGTATTTTGAATAAATCATAAATTATCCCAGGTAATATACGTACTAGAACAATTTTCTATCGATTCTTACAGGTACTAATTTAGTTTGTGGCCATTGAAAATTGATTTTGAAACAGACCATCAAAATTGTTTTAGTTTCAGATCCTGTTGGAATATGCCCATTGACTTGTACAAAGCATAAACTGCGTGATTCGCTTTTTCATATGGCAGTGGTATACATTTTGTAGTCCCATTCTGCGTATGAGAGAATGAGATCGCATAGTATATATACTATCTTTATTTTATTTTCTTCTTTTAGAAATATTTTCTAAGTGCGTGATTTATGTTTGGGCAGTCAAAAAAAAAATTGATTGAATACGTTTCTATAATAAGATATTCGGGAGACGTAACTGTTGCCAACTTCGCCAAATCTATGAACATCAGTAACCAGCTCGACTAGTTGTTAAACGTCGAAAGTGATATTAAACCCAGTTAGTTAAAATTTGTATGGTTACACGATTTGGAACATTTTCTTATTACAAATATTATGGAAACACCTACAGCGAAATTTGTTTTTGACCAGAATGTTAGATCAAGAATCTCGGCAAGACGCAAAAATAGCAAAGGTTTCTGGTCCCTGCTCAAAACCATCAGGAAAAACTTCAGCTTGTCGTCTATACCTTCACTACTAAACAATGGTTAAGTGGTTGTTGACTCCCTTGGTAAAGCTAACATCTTGGCTGCTAAATTCGCTTCAAATTCTCGTTTTCCTCCCACTTTATAGTGATCTGTTTTGGATCTCCTGTGAGGATGTGTACAAAGGCCAATACACATACATACAGGTGATTTATTCAAGGACCTTAAGTAGATCAACGTCATCAAAGCCGAAAGTCCTGATAGTTTCTCGCCCCTGTTAATTAATAGCTGTACTTCATCCTTGGCTAAAGTTCTGTGCAAACTTGTTTCGAAAGAAAAATTTCCAACTGCTTGCAAACTTCAGCTTATTGCCAAGAAAGGAGATGGTAGTGATCTATCAAATTATTCACCAATTGCAATCACTTCAATTCTTTCAAAAGCTTTTGAGTCTATTAGCCCCAATAAGTATTTAGAAACCAATCAACTCTTCAACGATCGCCAATATGGCTTCCGAACTGGAAACCCCTCAGTCTGCAAAATTTGGGTGAGTCGAAAATCGTTGCATTGGATATTTCGAAGTGCATTGAAAGAGCCTTTTTAGCCAAGCTTAAAGCATTTGGTCTCTCCCCTCCTCTACTATTATGGATTGCTTTTATCTGGTCACCTAATACGAGTTGTATATTTCAGAACTTCAGCTATGCCGGTGTGCCTCAGGGCTCTGTAATCTCTCCGTCTCTCTTCGATTTCATTAATGATCTACTTTCTCTTAATTTCAATCCCATCCATAGTTTTGCTGATGATTTCGCTTACTCCTTTGATACTCTTGCGAACTCCACATATGTAAATCGACATTGCATTATTAGATCATTAAATAACAACCTCGATAATATCTGAGTCCCAAAACTGTCTTATCTCTTGAAACAAGATCAAATTTTTGAACCCCATTTCTTTTGAGGGAGCACTGATTTACGATACACTGTCTTAATGCATTGTTGGCATTAATATGTTCAGTAAATTAATCAGCTGCCAAAGAAGATTCGAAATGCCTTGAATTTCTAAAAAGGTGTAAGAAATATTTGAGCTTGTCACTACAAGTCCTACATCAAAGCTAGAATAGAATACAATTCGCATATTTGGGACGGAGCTGGTCGCGGAGCCTGTGCCCTTGCATCATGTTCTTGGCTTAGTAATATTTAAAAATATATACATATTATGTATATCTTCTCATATACTGAAATGTCAAGCAGCCGTATGTAAGGTAGGTAGGTAGGTAGTAGGTTAGATTAGATTAGATTTGTTGAAGGGTGTTCAGGCATTGGCCTTGCATTTGCTGTAACCTGAAAGATCTATTGTAAGTCAATTCACTCCCTTTCTAGATTTAGACTGTTAATGAAGTCTAGAACCATTCTGGGACTTAGGTTCTACACGTAGTTTGGTGCAGGAAAAGCATGTACGCTGTGGAGAAATCTCCACCTGATCAATGCTTCGCAGATGTAGAGCACGTGATCCGAAGTTTCGTGAGCATCCTGACAGAAAAAATAGGATGTAGTCTCAGCTAAGCCCATATTGTATAGCTGATACTCAATGGTCAATGGCCTCTGTAAATAATTTGAGCTCTGTTCTCCTAAAAAGTCCCAATGGCCTTTCCCAATAAATCAATTTTCGATTATTCTCCCAACTATTTACAGTAGCTCTGAAGTAACACTATGAATCACCACAAAATGGATCTGGTCTGACAAGGAGGCTTCCGCTCCTCTTTTGTCTAGGTCGTCAGCAATGTCATTGCCTTTATGACCCTCATGTTCATGTAACTACATGGAGATTGCTTTGTTTCCCCTTGATTAATTTTTAAGGGTTTGCAAACATTCCCAGACAATCCTCGATTTGAGAGTGTAGGCTTTTAAGACTTTGAGAGCAGCTTGACTACCCGGGAGGCTATTAATGGTTGTGCCATTTATGGCTCTTTCAAAGGCGGTATTGGGACATTCTTCTATGGTTAGTGCTCAGCCTGGAATACGGTAGGGGTGAACAGATGCGAATTCCAGGTAAGCTTTTTGTCCAGAATAACCCTCAGAAATTTTATTTCGTCTGAAAATATCAACTCCGTAGAAGAGCCGTTAGTGAAATCTTAGTTCCTCTTGTGAGCGGAATGATAACGGTTTTGTTGGAGTTTATGCAAAGACCTTTGTTTAAATACCACATGCAGACTTTGGACAGAGCTTTTTGCATGAGGTATGACTTGAATATGCTTCCCCCATATTGTGAGTACTAGGTCATCCACGTAGCCTTGTACATTAAATCCCGAATTGTTCAGCTTTGTCATTGTTGACCGTCAATCACAATTGAATTCAACTCCAAGTACTAATAAGTAATGCCAAGTAATACTTGTAAGAATACGACATTGGTGCAGTATTGGTAATTATAAGTAGTAATGGTAGAAGTAATCACACTAATGCATTACAATGGTATGAATTTGTCCTGACCATATGGATCTAAAAAGGGATGGAGTATATAGAATGTTATGGTTTTTGAACGTAGCTATGATCTTAGATTAAAATTAGATCAGATGAGTTATAGAACAGCATAAAAACACGATGGAAAAAGAAGCATCAGTGTAGACCCTACAAAAAAGTTCACTGCCTGCAAGAAATCATACCTGACTTTTTACAGATTCATTTTAACAAACTTTTCTATCTTCAATTATTTTAAGGAAAAATTTTAACGAATTACTTTGGAAACTTCTTCTGTTGACCTTTATTCTGAAATATTTTAGATTACCTATACTTCCATCAAATTAACTAAGTTAATTACATATACTCTATCTTTGTCAACATTTTTTTTCTTTTACACTATTTCTATTCTTTATAAAAATAAAAAAAATTGTAGAAATTCATTGCACCTGTCGCACCGAAGCAATTCAACGTCATTTAAAATCTTTGCTCCAATAATTATAATAGGAACTTCTAACTTCTCGGCCTAATAAAATGGCACATAGAATTGCTCTATGAATATTAATTGATATGTCAATTTAGTGCGCAATGTACAACAACCACTTCCAGTTATTTATGAGAAAAGTGCAACTTTAATTTCTTTATCACTATCAAGGTGATATTTAATTTACACCTGTCAAAACTATTTATGTGCGTTTCTACTTATTTTCCATTGGTGAAGTTAATTGTTACAATCTAGCCTGAAGAATTCTGGTATCCTTTAAATGCATACTGTATACTAATATAAGGGAATAACTTCATCTAAAAAAATAATGTAAATAAATTACATTTTTGATTATCTCGCGTAACCTGTCATGTCATCTGCAGTACATGCTTTCGCACAATAACACAGATTCAAATTGAAACAAAAAAAAGAATAACGTTCAGTAAAGACATATCTTGTTTTTATCTGGTTTCGTTTTTTTTTTCTTTCTTTTTCTTTCATGTTATGAACTTTATTTTTAATATCATTTCGAATATATGTTGGAAGAAGAACAGGTATCCATCAAAGAGAAACGGCTCCCAACCCAAGTATCAACGTCACCCGTCATTTTACTGACATGATCCAGTCAGGTTAGCAAAAAAAAAAATACCAGCACAGATATAGACGACATTGAATGGCGCAGGCCCAGCAGATGTACCAACTCTTCGTAGTGTGCTGCTGTGGCCGTTGCCTGGTACTGAACTGAACTGATCGCGACATGCACCTTTTACCTGCGCAACATACCAGTCTTTCTTAACGTCCATATCACTTCACAAAAGTAGTAGCAAAATGTTAAACACATTAAATATCAACTAAGAGCTCACAAGGTGGTAATAATAATTCCGAGCTCAGCGCACTTACTATTTACAAGCTGCCAAGACCCGAAGAGACCCAAGTCGAAGCTGAAGCATAATATATTTTGTGCTGGGCAAAACGACATAAAAACAAAAAGCAACGATAAAAAAATACAAAAAGCAAAATATAAAAAAAATAAAATAAAAAAAAAGAGAGATGTGTGCTACGCGATAATGGTAATAATTATTATTTTATTATAACTTTATGACTATAATCAAAGTTTGTCCATGCACAAACTACCTTCTACATAGCCTACGGTCCATATGACTCAGAAGCACACACTAGATCTTCTATAACAATGCGCAAGAGTGAAGGTCTCGGCGCAAAAGGCGACAGCAAATCTTAAGACTTTTAGGATTCAGTTGCAAAATGCAATGTAAGCTATACGTTAACATAGCCAGAGGGGGCGTGGAGCCAAAACTCTTTCAACGACGACGACGACGACGATGAATAATAATAAGAAGAAGAAGAAGGAGTTATTTTTCTTTAAGACAAGTTGAAGGGTTTTTCTTTTATTGTACTCCGCCGATTTGTGATGCTTTATTTTCAACGCTTAGTGTTAGGTGGTGCCCCATACCTTGTCGAGGTAAGTATATTCACGTACAAGTCCCGGAGCAAAACTTACAGTCTAAAGAAGCATAAGTCTCTTCTCTTCGCTGCTTTATACCCTGCCAGCCAAAAAATAAAAAGTGAATCTGCCTACATATTGGTTTTTGTTTGTCTTATTTTGAAGTGATTTTTTTTTTTAATACATTTTAACCTTATGTTTGTCAGTTTTTGCACGCATTTTCCGTATCGCAAGTCTACACCTTCGCACAAGGTACAAACTTGAAAACGTTCGCACGAAGAGATCCCATTTCACAGGAGGTTAAATGAGTTCCAATCTCGTGTGTACATATTATGAACCACCCGAATGCTGGAGCCACGTTTCGTCTCTGTTATTAAGTATTAGGAGATTGATTTAAGAGAAATTTGAATTCGAGATGATTTGTAATGAAATTTATTGTCTCTAGAGCTGTTAATCAAATTTACAGCTTATTTGCATAGAGAATACATAGCATATATGAAACTGGTAACTGTACGTAACCTCCTACTGATTAAATCAAATAGATGTGAAGTGTATAGCGTTAAATGGAAATGTACCTAAACTTACAAAATTTTCACTTAAAGAATCTTATTTAAATTATAAATGTTAGCCAATTTTATTAGTTTAAAGATATCTGGTGGGTATGCTAAATAATACTGGATAGCAGACAAGGAAGAGTAGGTACAACCGAAATCCATTATATATAGATTATCAGATCTGATATTTTCTTACCAATCTGTTATAACGCACCTCCGCTAGAACAATGACCAAAGTGCAAAAAGCACATTTTCCAGAAATCGCGTTTAAGGTTTTCTAAAATTTTATAAGTTAAGTTTTGTATTATTATAAACATTATATAAAGTTTATGCAAAGTGACATTTCGTAGTTTTAGCTATTTTGGTAAATCCTTTTTTTCATTTACATACTATAATATCCCTACCCCAAAGTGTAAAAGGAAGGAGAAACCTTTATTTGTGTCATTGTTTCACTGAATTATCTGTTTTATTGAAAGTTAAGACGTTTAAGGAACGTCTTATGACATTTTTCTTCCAGAAGAGATGATAACAGTGTGACATATTTACATCATTTGCAACGTTGTTGCTTCCAAGACACTTCCATTCACTGCCACAGTCCGAGCACAACTGACAAAACGAGCATTATCGTTCCAATAGTGAGATGAATTTAGCGCCAATATGCTACAAGGAATTAGACGCTTTCTGATGGAAACCAATAAAACTATCATTGTGTCATTGTTACTCAAGAAACAATCTTGCTTTTAGAACATTTTTACGCATTTTTATAGCTGTAAGACTGCAGTTCTAAAAGCAAGCTTTGATTTGAGGAAGGCCTTGGAACAGGACAAGTGCAGTCTATTAGTACTTATGGATTTCTCGAAGGTCTTGGACAGTGTATACTATTTTATCCCTTTTCTGAAACTTCCAATCCCTTTTAATTTTAGTATTTCAGATCGCCAACGAGTCTACCAGTCTATATCGATAATAATCAATTCTCCATATCACATTGCCTTTACTTTTTGAGGTACCTCAAAGTTCAATACTGTGACCTTTGCTATTCAGTTTATTTATCAATGATTTAAAAGATGTACATAGTTCGTGATTTGGTGATAGTAAACATCTGGCCCACATGTACTTGAGTGATATCTACACTCCCTGAATTAAATTTTATAATAACGTGGCTGTAAATAATATTTTACTGCCTGTTGTAAGTAAAACTACAACACTCGGTGCTATCTTGAATCAACATATGAAATGCTGTGATTATGTCAAAGCCATGTTCAGCAAAATTTGTGGAGAGCATCTATGACTTTCGTCGGGTCTGCGGTCTGCTAATATTTTTTTAAGATTAATTAAAGCTTTAATCTCCCCCACTTCACTTATGGTAGCTATATATGTTTCCCAAGTTGGATAGCGTTTGTGCCAGAAAAGTTGCAATGGCATTCATGGCATCCGGCTTATTTTCGAACTGCAAAGGTTTGACCAAGTTTCGCCTTTCCTTTCGCGTGTGCTCGGATTATCATTGGCTACGTAAATAATAATTAAAAAAGCGGACTTTGGTTTTCTTATAATAATACTCTACTTAGCTGAAACAAACCAGGGTACCTAGGTGAATATTTTCAATCTACAACGGCACGACGTAATAGGAACATGTTGATTCCACGATTTCATTAGTTCTGTATGGAAGGTTGTTATCTTGTTCATACAGCACGTTTATCCTTCCCTTATATGTGGAGGATGTTGGCACTGTCGGCACGTTTAAAAGGTGCATCG
Source organism: Dioctria linearis (assembly GCA_963930735.1). NCBI lineage: Eukaryota > Metazoa > Arthropoda > Insecta > Diptera > Asilidae > Dioctria > Dioctria linearis. The sequence continues at coordinate 237,629,470 of OZ005740.1, read as the reverse complement.
ACACCTACATATTTACGTAAGCTCTTTTTTTCATACCCTAGATGAAATCATAAGTTGTTCTAAATTTGTCATTCCATTTGTAATACCTAGAAATAATGATGGTAGATATAAATCGATTGGACTCCCACGCATAATATGAAAAGTTTTTTTGGTTTTTGCATGTCCGTCCGTCTGTCCATCCTCACAATAACTCCAGAACGCGTGTACTATAACTCCAGAACGCGTGTACTTAGAAAGCTGAAATTTTACAGATGGGCTTTTTAAAAAAAAGTAACTCCGTCATAGGGTTGCCATACAAAAAGTTCGTTTTTACTATGTATTTGGACACTACCTCAGAACACGTCATAGTAGAAAGCTGTACGCAGTGCTTTCATAAAAATAGTAAACACAATTTCAAAAATGGGCTAAATCGGGCAACCCTTTCTTAGTATTGCATTATAGAAAATTAGGATTTTTACGTATACTTTGAAAACGGTCAGTCCAAGACATTTTTATTGCACTAAAAACAAAGCAATAGTAAATAAAGTTTCAAAAATGGACTAAATCGAGTAACCCCATCTTGGTGTTGCCATATAAAAAATTTGGTTTTTTATATATTACTGTGAAAACGGTCAGTCCTAGACGTCTTTATTGTACTGAAAAGTTCTTCACAATATGAAATCCTATGAAATTTCTTATAATCAGTTTTACTATCCGACGAACCGTTCTAGAAATATTTATGCGAAAACCACTTCAACGATCAAACTTGCAATGATTGGTGACCAAACGGATAATATATACAGGTATTCATCTATGGTATCATAAGAATAGGTTTTAGACCAATTCTAGCTTTTTTACTTGTTTCTTACTAGTAAATGTATCAAATTATTATACCCTAGATGAAATCTATAGGGGTATACTAAGTTTGTCATTCCGTTTGTAACACCTCGAAATAATGATGGTAGAACAAAATGGATTGGACACCCACGCATAAAATTAAAAGTTATTTTGATTTTTGCATGTCCGTCCGTCCGTCCGTCCGTCTGTGCGCACGATAACTCGAGAACGCGTATATTTAGAGAGCTGAGATTTTGTACACGGACTTTAAAAAAAAAAAAGAAAAATTAAGTTCGAAAATGGGACAAATCGGGCAACTCCTTCGTGGGGTTGCCATATAAAAATTTCGTTTTCCGCTATATATTTGGACACTGCCTGAGAACGCGTCAACGTAGAGAGCTGAAATTTCGTACATGATGTTTTTACTGCATTAGCAAACAAAATGTTAAAAATGGACTAAATCGGGCAACTCCTTCTTGGTGTTGCCATATTAAAATTTAGGTTTCTTACGTATGCTTTGAAAACCATCAGTCCAAGACATTTTTATTGTACTAAAAACTTCTGCAGAATACGAAATCCTATAAAATTGGTTATAACCATTTTTTCTGTGCGACAAACCGTTCTAGAAATATATGCGAAAAACTACTTCAAAAATCAAACTTGAATAAATTGGTGACCATACGAAATTTAATACGGGCATTCATCTAGGGTATCATAAGAATTGGTCTTAGACCAATTCTAGCTTTTTTACTTGTTTTCAATTAAATTTAATTTCTTATTTTCTTTAATTAATAAGAATTTGCTTATACTGCTTTTACTTCTAATTTAATTTTTTCTTAAGTAATTAGATACTTATGTAGCACCGCTTTATACAATATAAGAAAAGATGTGAATTAGTTAAAAATTGACAATGTATTAGCTTTAAGTGAATTTTCATATCCAGAATGCCAGCAGATAGCCAGGATCTGTGATATTTATCACAGCCGTTTCTACAAATGGTGGTAGCATATTTGCAACAATTCATTTTTCTATTTAAACACTACTCCTAACCAGATGTACCTGCATAAAGTAATAAGGCATAATAGGTCTTGTTATACGAGTATAATCAATTGTGCACTATCCGCGTGTAGATGGAGATGACTGTACGTAACAAAGTCAAAGATAACCATTTATAAATACACATAATTGTATAGGAAGATTACCTGCCATTACAGTATAGAAATTGTACCCATTCTGTATGGTAACAAAAGGTCAACTTGACTGCCTACAGTGCAAAATCAATAGTGTCAAAGGCTTTGGAAAAATCAAGTAAAGCAAGCCTACGGAAAAGATGATACTGTGTATACCGGAGACAGACCTGCGATTTGCATATTACAGTTTGTACTAAATCGCAGGTGTCTCTATAAACGGAAAAACGGCTCGGTATACAATCAATATGTAGATCATTGGAACTCAATATTAAAACTGCGAAAAATTTTATGATATACAAATGCTCTGTGGAAGAATGTCTGTAAATCATCAACATATACGAGTATTTCCATGAGCACTTATATCCCAAAATAGGGTATTACTTTGTAACTTTGACTGATGGCATTATTAGTACCTACATACATGTCAACAATAGTCCTTGGTGGTTTTAATATAAACTTTGTAGTAAAGAAAATCAATGAAATCTCGAAAGCAAAATCGTAAGCACTAAAAGCCAGAAAAATTCTCAAAGAAAATCGAAAAAGAAAAGCATTACTTATTATGTAAACAACTTTTAAGAATTTTTCTTTTTCTTTTTGAGGATTTTTCGAATTTTCCTGCTTCGGATTTTGAACTGACACCCAGACTCTGCCCTGAAAAAAATTAAAAAGGGAAAAAATTATGGGGAAAATCATACATATAAAGCCCAGAAAATATTTCCTTAAAATTGACACACAAAATTGAATTTTGCTGCACAAGTATGTTAAATTAATTGCGCATGACTGTGAAAATCCAAATAGAAAATCTTTGAAAACTTTGATGAGAATAAAGAATAACACAATTGCACAAATTTGCTTAGGTATGCATACATGACTAGAACTGTAATTATGGATAAGAGTTTGTATTTAGTTTGTTTTTAGCTAATATGAAGTAGCACTGATCACTTTAAGGCCAAAACCCATTGGACACAGCAAGCATCCTCGCAGCAAGTATCAGCTATGATGCTCGGTTTCATTGCGAGCATATGATACAAGGCTTTTTCGAAGCATCATGATGATTACTGCGAGGTAGCTTGCTACTCGGTTTGCAAAAGGTGAAATTTTGATGCTTGCTGCAACATCTCTGCCATCATAATGGCATTAAAAAAATATATGCACAGCCAGCATAGCCAACAAAATGGTTCCATATTTCCTCCGGATACATTAATTTAAAGAAAATCGAGTAAATTAATATTATAGAAAAAACAAGACTCCAACAAATGCTCCCAATATATCCAAGAAACTATTGGATATACACAAGCTATCTAGATATCAATATCCTCAAAAATTACTTTTTACGTTGCGCAGCGCCATCTAGTTGTTAGTAATTACATGATAATATGTCAAATTAAGCTAAAATACGAGTATGTCTGTGCTTTATCAAGAAAGCGAAAAAGAAGAAGAACCAAATATTTTTTGGCAACATGGAGTTGATAGAAGCAAAATATTAACTTCCCGGAAAAAATTATGAGAAAAAAGGGAAATATTAAGCCCTGGTCACACCGGGAGCGGCGTGGCACGCGGCAAAATAGAGTGTTCACACCGAGAGCGGCAGATTTTATCCAAATGTACTCTAATTCCGAGGAAAAAATTCTATTATTAGTAGCTCTGCTTGAAGAAAAACAGAGAAAAGTGATGAGGTTCGATTACAAATATACGTAAGAATGCAAAAAGCCTCATTTAACGAATTGTGCGGACTTATTTCGAATGAAAAGGAATTTTGCCGCCAGCGGCAGCGGCAAAATTGTGTTTTTGAGTACCTAATCTCCAAAATTGCCGCGCGGCAACTATTTTGGCGTGCCGCGCCGCGCCGCTCCCGGTGTGACTTAGACATTTAATTTTGCAAGAAAAATCGTGCAGCGGCAACTGAAAAATGCCGCGCCGCTCCCGGTGTGACACCCACTTTAAACTCCACGGAGACAACATTTATTTTCGAAATATGAAGTGATCGCATTCTTTTCCTTTTTCGCTCCCAATTTTGAATTTGTCGTATAATTACAATTAATTATTGCTGTTTAGCCTGCATTAAACCTAATATAAATATCTGTAACTTCTATTTCCAAATTGTTTACGCATAAAAATCTGTCAACTGAATTGAAATGTCAAAGTACGATTTGTCACATCAATGCCTCCTTTTATGTCTATCAAGGGTCCCTTAATATCTAAATATCGGGGTATGAATGTGTATGTCTGTCATAAGTATTATGTTTACGTATACAAATTTCAACTATAAAAGGGGTTCGCGTTGCAAAATTTTCTATACTGTTAACTAGACAGCATAATGCTTGCTGCGCGAGTGCATTTTGGCCTTTACACTTAATTTGCGAATGTACTTTTAAGAGGTTTGCCCTATCAATAAAAATTAATTAGTTTTCAAAGTTACGCGAACTGTTCCTTTTGGTGCATACTTTTTTTAATACTTCTTGGTACCTAGTAAAATATTGTTGAAGGGAATTCCCATAATAATCTGAGGGAAAAGTTTGTTTTTCGATGGAATGTTGGGCACAAGACTAGTTTAGGATTTTAGAAGTGAACTACCCCAATTAAGCTTAACTTAAATTCAATGACAATTATGAAGTTAAATGTTGAGATACATAATACAGGAGATAGGTGAGAAATTTATTCATGTGGTCGATCCCCATCCACATTTAAAATAAATATCCCTTTGGCAGCACAATATGATACACAGAACTGTTAAAGGTTCGGTTAATTTATAATTATGTAAATTTAATCATAATAAAAACATATGTTTCGTTTGACCCGTCATATATGTATATATATAAACGTTATATTCGTTATATACACGATTTTTTTTTATAATGAATAAATGATCTTTTTTATTTGGACTTCGCACTTCTTTCAATAGTCGACTCATCCTTCTTCCGACTCTGTGTAATAACAAAATATAAACTGCCAACATTTAATTCAACATTTTTCATCAAACATATTTTCATTTATCTTCCACTGTCCGGTCCTGGATTCAATAAAATATTAATTTTGTTTTTATTGGATGATTTTCTCTTTTATTTTTTAACTATCCCAGGAAGATAAGGCTAACATGGTAAATGCACGGCACAAAAAACAAAAATATGAGCGCCGCCGAAGTTTATAAGAATTTTGGCTGGGTTCCAACCCCCTTTTTCAAGTTTCAATTTTTCTTATTACGCCGCCGGTAAGGTCTTCTTCATATTATCTGTCTGGACAGTTACCTGGCAGTCTATAGCTCACTTGTTTCTATGTTTTTTTAAGAATCGGCTGCGATTTCAACGCATCGCGGGAATGTGAGTAGATTTTTGAACTGTGCTGAAAGATCAATTCTTTCAGATCGCAGAGAATAGCGGCATAAGAAAAGGCGTCCGACCTCTTGGCCTGAATTAGTAGAGGCAAAGAACTGGATTCGCGAATGCATTGCATTCACTTCAGTATTGGAGGGACTCTCATACGTAATATGTTGGCACTCTGACAGCGAGTACGATAAGTAAGCGAATATCGGTCGTCGCAACGATTTTCTTGCGTCGGCCTCTTAATAAAATTATAATTTTTCTTTTATTTAATGAGAAAACAATGCAAATTTGACCTTCATAACGATCTTGTTTTTTCTTTTTTTGATTATTGTTCTTGTTAGTCTCTCGAATATCTTAACTCTTAAGCTCAGAAAAAGCAGCGAAAACTGGTTATGAGTTAGAAAATTACTATCAGAGTGGAAAATCTCTGGTGAGGAAATTAAACGTAGGTAACTAACTGCTTTTACGATGTGGAATGTGTGTGAATAGCACAAAAATTACTAATTTCAACATACTATATCTAGTCGAAACTATCGCCTACCTCCGCCCTTTTGCAAAGCTTCTGTAGAAAAACGCATCTTTATGCACTTGTTGCACATACATACATGTGTACCTACATATTATGAACTGCAAGACATATTGAATGGCGATACGAAACCATGGTGCTTCAATGTTGAGACTTGTTTATTTTAGATTTAACGATGTGCAATTGGCAAAAAACACCGCAGTGTAAGAAAATTTTTATTATTTTGCACAGAGCGCATTTTATTTGTTTAATGTACATTTAAAAGAGATAATTAACGGGGTAAGCCATAATCACAGGTTTTATGACCAATAAAGGTATGAAGTAATTTGAGCAACAGCGGGAAGATATACGCCTACTGAATAAGTACTTCGAGTATCTTCATTACTGAAAATTCAACTTTTTTTGTATGTTTATATTGACGATTTAGTACACTTTTATCTCGTTTGAGATGTTGACATGCAAATTTGCGACGATACGGAGCCATAATATTTATTTTATTTAACACATCTTCACTCATTATAAGCACATCTTTGAAACATAGTTTTTTGATAATTATAACTCGAATTTCATACATATGTATCTATTCTCAATACTGTTCTTTATTTTTATGAAACATGGGTAATAGAATTATAATCATCATGGCTAGATATAGCCAAGTGGAGTCTTAAGGTCGATGCACACTTTCCGGCACAGCCCGAACCGGCAGAGACATACAAAATATTTATCTATGAAAAAAAAAGGTAGCTAATTCACATCAACCGGCATTGACAGATACCGGCACGAAATGGAAACTTCATTGCCGGTCGCTATCGGTAGCTAGAAACCAGACCGGCATTTGTCGGTTCCTGGCATACTTACGAAGTTAACATGGGATCACTTTTCTATAGTTTTCTCGCGATACCTGCCTTAACTAAAAATTTCCTTTCCATTTTATGTCGTTATATGTACACGAAAAATACCGGGTGCCGGTAAGTCTGTATTGATCTTTAGACAGTCATGCCACGAAAGCCTCCAATTAACAGTAGGCACAGTGGACAGATCTGTTTCAACATTATTGAAAGCCACAATATATGTTTGGTATTATTCTTTAGATGTTAGGAGTGAATATTCCAAACGGGAACCTAATCGTAAATACCCCTGTTTAATGGTAAACCTCGACTTTTAAAATTATATTTAAACTACCTTTATTTTTCTGCCTATCATTTACCTAGTGCTACACGGCTGCGTATGGTAAAGAATCCATGATAATTAACATTATCTTTCCTGAAACCCTGAATAGAGGGTGATCTCAAATTGGAACAAACGGTTATAAACGCTGAAACAACTGCTATTTTCAGTGGAGCATAAAGCTTTGGGACACTTGAAATTTAGCTTCCCTCTGTGGGATCTGTGTGATATACTACAAGATTCTCCAAGATTTAAAGCTGTTGAAACAAATTAAATTGATAGGAGTGGAAAATCCTTTAATTCTTTTAAATGAAGGTGTGTTAACAGATCAGAATAGTTTGATGTCCATTTCCCCAAGTGAAAACAACAAACTTGAAAAATTTATTTTGAGTTGCACCAGCATTTCTTTTTTTTTCGTATGTAAATGGAAAGATGAAACTTGAAAATTTCTTCACTTGTTTTTTAGCTGACTGAACATTCAGGCTAGTTTTCTAATGGCTAGAAAATATTCCGTCGAATAAGACAGGTATAATGGTTTGAGCAAAGAATTAGATTACTTTGGAAGCAGACTTTGAATCCTTTAAGGAGCTTATGCACATCTCTGGTGGGATATTTGTAGTCCCGTGGTCACAAAAATACGGGAATCTAAAATTGAATAAAACTTCTGTTGTAAAGGAATTCCTTGACCATTTTGTAACAATAAAGGTAAAATGAACTGGTTTTAACGAAAGACCCAAAATATTTGCGACTTTTCAATATTCTTCTGCATAATACAACAGGATTATTTTTTCTCCGTACATATTTGACTTTCAGGAGCTCAATACAGTTTTATAGACTTGTTTATTGCCAAAATCTTGTTGTGCATTGAAAGAAGCATAGAACAGTCATTCTCCCTGAGGTATTGACTGAATTTTTAAAATTCTTGAAATGCCACAAAGCCCTAATTGAAAGTGACGAAGTGAGGCATAAGATTAGGTAGTAAGATAATAATTATCTGAATTATTAGGGGAAGGCCGGACAAATGTGCATATATTTGCTAGGGTGAGCAAATAGAAACAAATCTATTGAAACGGCATTTTCCCCCGCTGAAAAGGAAAATGACACAAATCTATTATATAAGTAAATCTGGCACTTATAACTTGTGTGTTAATGTGAAAACATTTAGGTATATTTTTGACCATTCAATACTATGGCGTTATCAACAAATGGAGGACTGGTTTACAAACAAATGTCGTATTGCCTTCAAACAAAGTGTGTATTAACTAATGATTGCACGCAGGCGCGTTCACAGGGGGAGGGTCACGGGGGGGTCATGACCCTCTCCCCCTCTTAAGCACCTCCTCAACTACGCGTGAATTGAATGTGGCTGGACTGTAGAGTGAGTTGTAAAAGTTTAACAGGGCGATTTTCGTATGGTACGGACACAATATGTAGCTGACGCTGAAGATTAATGCTGACGCTGTAACGCACTTTCCTAATCTGTGGCGACAGCTAGCGCTGGTTGGGGCCTTTGTTTGTCTTCTTTTTAGTAGGAATGGTGGAGCTAGGAGTGGGTATAATAGTCATTCGGTGGTAGCTCTTCGTCTTTGAAACGTGCAAGATTTTTTTAGAATTTTCCTGTGTTTTATATAAGCTGTGTTATTTTGTGTCCGCAGAATAGAGCAGAACAAAAGATATGCAAAAGAACGCCTCATACATTTTCATAGAAAGATTTAAATGAAGCGAACGGTACAAACAGTTCACCTTATTCGACAGAACAATTTGTTCTCTCCAGAATATGGGTGTTCTAGACCAAGTTACGCAAAGTAACACAGCTATTTGTGTCGAAAAGTCATCTCTGATACCTACCTATCACAGGATGGCAAGTAATTTCGGAATACTAAATATTTATTTACGTTAGTGTTTGATTGTTTAGTAAAAGGCACGCAATGCTTTGTAGCCCGGTTATTATGATGTTTTTATATTTTTGTTGCGCCGATTGCTCATATACACTGTAAAAAATGTGCACATATTTTTCCCTAAAATGTGTGAATATTTCCTACATTTTTGGGAATACTCCCTACATTTTAAGGAATATTCCCCACATTTTAGGAATAATGTCTAAACTTTGTAGCAACAATTGTGCACATTTTGTACAGTGTAGATGAAAAAGGACATAATTTCGAGATTTGAAAGTGCAGTTCTTCTTCCCAAGTAATTGGTCAGAAACCATAAATTTTTTTTTTACCTATCTGATTTTCCGACATAAAATCAATGACAGGAGAACTTGGTAGGGAGCTCGCAACAGAGGCATACAAACTGACTTAACGAGTTTTGATTTAGTTCCATGCAATCATCAACGTATAGCCACCCGTTTAATTTTCATAGCGACACTGATTCAAGGCTGAGCTGCTCAAAATTGTTATGTTCGTAGGGAAGCATTAAATTTTTCTTAGAAATATACTTGCAAATCGTTCAAACGAATTGGTGAATTGATTCTAGTGGTTCACTCTTGCGGACAAGGGCACAAGCACTCTGTTTTCTTAGACATATTTGACATTTTTTCTTTAGATTTTTCATGCACTACCGGTGGCCGACCATGGTTCCAAAGGGTTATAATGATTCAGGTGCCTTTGGCTGATCTTGGTCGCTCAAGATATTTATGATCGTTGGCAATCATTCATTTTGTTCTTAGAAATTTATTTGAAAATTTTTCTGTCGAATTTTTAGACACTATCAATGGCTGAAAACCATCAATTGGATTGATGCCATTAAAATTTATTCTACGATTTTTCATCAGAATTTTTACGGCAAAATTATAAAAGTAAAATTCATTCACTTTACTCTGCGGTGGTGTTGCCGTTGCTTTGCTTGTACTTCCGTATTATTTCAAGTAGTGTTGATTAATTTAACTTCACGTTTACTTTTACTTTGTAGCAGAAGGACAAACTTCTTATATAAGTTAGCGATGGAAGTAGAAATAGTAGTGAAAGTGGAAAGCGGAAAACTGATAAGACCATTGACAAATTTTTTTCAGAATAAAGCAAGATCAGTTAAATTCCCATCAGAAAAAATAGTTAGTAACAAATCATGCACTCTTACTCCCATTCCTTTAAATGTGACTCAAGCTGCAAGCTCACTTTCAGTCAATTACTTCACTTGTGACAGAATCGCTTGGGTCAGCATCTATTTCTACAATCTCTACACGAGAAGGCGTCTCTCGTTATGAGTCCTTAATGTCCACCCTGAAATCGACATTGATGTGGATAATATTATCGATAGCTTTTCCAAATCAAACCGAAAATTGGGTTTTGTTATATAACGTACATCTGATTAAAATAAAATTTAAAACGACTTCTTCTGACGTTTTTCTCCCCCTCGAACATTTTAGTTGTGACACCACCCCTCCCTTTCCTTTTTTGGTCGTTTGCATTAATTCAAAAGCTTTATCCAGTTCCGATACCGATCCACTAGCTTTTCAATGTGTCTAGTGAATGCAGTCTTTTACTTTGATATATGAACAGCTTCATGTATTGTCGGGTCATTCATATATGTAGTGTTACAAATCAAATTCAAATATATTGAACCTATTCTAGGCCAAGAACATCCATCGTTGCTAACAGAGCAAAGCAAATTTCCATATCGAGACGAAGGTAGCTGAAATATAAGTGGGAAAAGTTTTTCGTCGTTCGAAAAAACGCAGCAAAAATTATATTTCATAATTCTATGTGGGCTTTATAATACGTAAAATTTGCATATTATTACTGTCATGCGCAATGAATGCAAAACGCTTAAAGCCACTTACCTATTCGGTTATATTATCGCTGCATCGCCGCCGCCATCCACCGCGGTGGTAAATTAATTCGAATAAGTTCAGATTTCCCACTGCAGTTTTATACGCGAGCTTTCAACTTCCAGTCCAACATGGTTGTAATGTAATTTTCCAGTCACACGTACAAATACTTGTCAAACAAGTAAGCGCAATGCTTTGATATGTACCGGTGGATGTTGTAAATTATTATAAGAAAAGACTTCCCCTATCCCCGCTGAAAATAGCTCTCAATAATCTGTCATGTGACATCTAATGAATGTAAATACTACTAGCAGTCGTCCATAGATGCATTATAGCTCAATTTAATAAATGCGACTCATAATTCTTCCAGATTTAAAGTCGATAAATAGTCAGATTGAATTATCTCACATAATCTTGTTGCATGCGCATCTTATGTTTGTTTTTCTTTGAGAATTTCAGATCTACAATTGATAAGGCATCCGACAAGTGTTAGAAATAGTTAGGATATTAATACAAGAATCACAGCGACAGGAAGGCAAAATACATGAACAACAATTTTCTCACCATGCTAGTCAAGATTAACTAGTTTGGTTGCGTTATTCTCTATATGTATATGGTAGTTATCTACATGTACTTATATACCGGAATCGATGCATCTTTATCACTTTCTTGTGATATTTAGATGGAGGACTGGTTGCATTGCATCACCATATCCTGTCTCATATTGAGTTATTCTGATTTTCAATATCCCAGTTTGAATTAAGATGCCGTCGTCATACATATGTATGTAGTATATGTACCCATAACTAATCGTCTCATTCATTATTCTTTTTATTTTCACCTGGTAATTGGTTGATGAAGTGAAAAACCCGTTGCCAAACGGGGTAACCAATTTGGATACATAAGTAGATATGTACCAGAGATATGTGCCATATAAAACAATGGAAGTAAAAATTTCCCTGATCTCGTGCTTATTTTCTCGTAAAAAATTTCTTTTTATTTTGTGGTCTGGTAGCAAGAGTGTTGGTATTTTTACTGTCAACCCTATAAGGCATGTTCAATGGGAGTTTGTTCTTCATCCAGAATATATAAGTATAATCACGCGTTAACTAAAGTATTCTTACGAAAAAAAATATCTTACATTAAAGGTTTGCCTTACTTGTGACAGGTATGATTTTGCAATCCCTTGGGAGGAGAACAAGAATAGACTCAGATGTAGCACGTGCCACTCAGGACTGTATATGGTTCGGGAGATAAGATTACATACGTAAAATAAATTCTTAATAGGTTATTTAAAAACCTTTGTACAGTAATTATTTTTAATATGTTAATATAATTTGTAAATAAATGAATATTTTGTTTATTCCGTAGTTACGAAGGATTTAATAGTGAAAATTTAAATTTTATTGAGAGTTTGTTTTCTTAACAATTAATCCGCATTAAATACTGTTCATACAAAATGAACTTTGGCGTCCACACAAAAAAGGAATAATACAACAATACACGACATTAGAAATGGGATTTACGAAAAATCGTCGAGAATCGCGTTATATAATGCAATTTCTTAAACTTCATGCTCAAAACCATTTATAATTGACATTTGTGCGAAAGCACATTTGGTATTATCGAAAGCCACCAACTGTCTTTCCCTCCTACCATAAAAAACTTTTAATTAATCTATTCTTTTGTCTTCGAACATTATATGAGGAAAAATATGTGTATTGTGTTTATTGCAAAATAAGACTAAATAAAGACACGGCAATTATGCCGAAATACAGTAGTAGTTTTAATGGAAAACAAAATAATTTTGTGTTTTTTTTAACAACTGAGAATTATGTGCAAACAAAATGTGATGCTGCTCTTAAAGTTGGCACTGGTGCTCGAATAGTCAAAAATTAAAAATACTGCTAAGCAATGATGGTACTATAATGTGTAGTTAGTTCTGGGTCCTGACGCTGCCACTGCAGTTCAGTTTTTAGAAGCTTAAAATTTTGCTAGGTGCCTACAATTTTCTTAGGTGCTATAAGCAACATTTCTGTGTTATCGGCTAAAGCGCGTGAATATGTTTGATTACAGAATCTCATCCCAAGTTTGTTTAGAGCGGAATATAATTCACAATGCTATTCAGTAGACCCTCGACGGAATGTCATTTCACGAGAGGTACGCGGTAGTGAAAATTCATTCACATTTCTATTATTTACTTTTGAAGCTCTAAAACTTTAATCTATTTTATTGTAAGAAGGGTGCTACCAGCTTCAAAGCCATAGCAGGGCTCGTTTTTTAACATTAATGCATTGAGTCCAAAATTCTTGAAAGAATTTTAGGAGAGCGCATATTCTAAATTATAATCTGTTCCTATAAGGTTTCTTTATATAAAGCTGAATGTTTTTTTTTCTAGCCCATTTAGGCTGCATCTAATCCTTAACTGAGCCACTCCGCAAAGTATTATATTTGTCTTATTCGACAGAACTGTAACTACAACTACAACAGCTTGGAAAGAAACTTAGTTCACGTTCAGCCTATTCCCAAGAAACGAGAGGATAGTGATCCCTCCAATTAGCGACGTATTGCAAATACTTCGAATCCTTGAAAGGTTTTTGAATCTATCATTAATTACAAATTAACAAGGTCTCTAAAAACTAATCAACTCATCAACAATAGCCAATTTGGCTTCCGGACGGGACACTCATTTGGAGATTTGCTGACTTTCCTTACTGAAAGTTGGAACCGCAGTCTGCACAATTTTGGTGAGTTCAAAATCGTTGCCCTAGATATTTCAAAGGCCTTTGATAGAGTCTGGAATCAAGTCCTTTTAGCCAAACTTAAAGCACTTGGTTTCTTGCTTCCTTTTCTATTATGGATTGGAAGTTTTTTATCCGAACGCCTAATACAGGTTGTCCTAGATGGTGTTTCATCAGATCGACACCCTATAAATGCCGGTATGCCCCAAGGGTCCATTATATCTCCGTTTCTCTTACTATTAATCCCATACACATTTTTGCCCATGGCAGTATCATTGATTTCGCATACTCCCTTGATACTCTTGCGGACTTCAGAGGGAATTCCACAGCTTTCAAACTAGATTGCATGATTAAATCATTGAATAATGACCTTGATAATATCTTCACTTGAGGCAAAGTGAATCGCGCCAAATTCAATGCATCTAAGTTCCAAAGCTGTCGCATTTCAATAAAACAAAATCATAATTTTACCATACCCTTTTCTTTTCATGGAGCACTGATTTACGATACACCGTGTCTATGCATTCTTGGCATTAATATATCCAGTACGTTAAGCTGGAGATATCGCATCTTCTTTGTTGCTAGAGAAGCATCGAAATGTCATGCATTTCTGAGAAGGAGTAAGAAATATTACAGCCCATCGAATTTAGCGCTTCCTTACAAGACCTACATCAAACCTGAAATAAAATACAATTCCCATATATGGGCGAGGGCTAGTCACAAAGCTTTAGCATCAATGAATATTGTCCAAAAGAGAGCTCTAATTAGCTTTAGCGATTTGGCAATAACTTGTCATATCGATTCACTAGAGCACCACCGCAATGTTGGATGATGCCTGTTGCTCCTTTATCGCTACACGCGTGGTCAATATTCTGATTAGATATCTAGTTTACTCCCTTGTAGAACGATTTCTGCATTCAATACTCACGATACAAACCGCGCACATCCTATTATCCTTCAAATTACTTTCGGCCATACAATAAGATTCCGTGATGCTTTTTCATATCCCGAACATTGCGAATATGGAACAGTCTAACATCCTCTGTCTTTACTCCGATATAGAATCTGCGAAACTTTAAGAGTGACATACATCAGTATCTCCGCCACTCACCCCATGTTCCCTAATTGCTTTCCCTTTTCCTTCTTGCCTTGCTGCGCTTTGATTATAGGGTATCCTCTGGTACTTAAACAATTTAATAAAAGTGAGCACTCTGGATTCAAAAGTGCAAAGTATTCAAGAAAGTATATCAAGAAAATTGCATACTGTTTTATCAATGAAGCCGTAAGCAATATTACTAAAGGATTCATATTAGCCACAACTATAGTATTTTATGCTACGAATGTGACAATCAAGGCTTAAACTCTCACACTTTAAGCTTTTTTGTGAATCGCGTGATATTTTATGAAGAAATAACGATTTGACGAATACAAAGACAAATTTTATAAAAATTTCAAAATAGGTCGTTTATATTCTACTTGTTAGGGAGCAGGTTAAAAAAGTTATCGTATTATTTTAATTTGTCGATGATCCCCCACCGTAGTATTTTGATAAAAGTTTCATGATGTCTTTCAATTTATTTTCTATATTTTGAACTTCTTTGTCTTTGCCTTCAGCTCATTCAACACAATTTTTTTCCATTCTTAGAATGTATTAAGCCGATCTAATGTGAGATCTATAATGTGATATGTCTTGGACTCTTATAATATTCCTTGATTTGGTAAGAATGACTCGTTAGGACTCCTCGAATCTATAGTGCCACCTATCAGGTGAAAGAAAGTTTGTAGTTTGGACATACTTCTTATTTTTTAGAAGGGTAGATAATGGATTGACTCAATTTTCCTCTTCTCACTTTAGCAAAAGCACGGTCTGGCGATATGTAAAAGTAAGTCCAGGTATCAGAAATCCAGGTAACAGCAAAGGATGCGTTATGGTATTCATGTTTTGTTCACCATGTTCGATAACAACCAAGGGAACGGTGAACGCTCAATTGCAATAGACGTTATTCAAGCAATGAAAAACAGCTGATACTATGTGATTTGACCCCTTTTGAAACTTATCTTCATTCCAATAAAAAAAAAACACCATTTAAGGTGATCTTGGGTAACAGTCAATAGTGGCACTCTGGGGACTTACCCTTTAAAAAAGAATCTCTGAAATGGTACACGGATGGGTCCAAAATGGAAGGTAAAGCAGGCGTGGGCATATATGGCCCAATGTGCCATCCCGCAATGGCACTGGGAGCCTCACCAGCCAATTTTCATGCAGAAATACACGCCATAGAACTCTACGCTCGGTAAATAATCCACAAGAATATGCGTGGAGCCAAAATATACATAATATCAGGCAGCCAAGCAGCACTTAAAGCGTTAAACTCGTTCAACTTTTAGTCTAAGCTAGTTTGGGACTGTCTTACTGTCTAACTGGCTGAAACAAATAGGGTGACACTGATATGGATACCAGGACATGAAGGCATTAAGGAAACGAGATTGCGGACCGCCTTGCAAAGGAAGGAACCAAATTTCCGTTTATTGGCCTTGAGCCTGTCTTCGGACACCCAAAAAGTCAACTCTTAGCTCAGATCAGGCTTTGGGAGGACAAAACTAAGAAGGAACACTGGGAAAATATCCCGGGTTTGAGACAACAGGGGACTAAAGCATTCCTCACAGTCAGCATTAAAGGATCTAAGGCTCATAACGGGCCTACTAACTGGGCACTGCCCACTTAGATACCATGTATGAAAGCTACTGAAAAAATAAATGTTGTTTTCATCTCTAAGACAACTCTTATATCACTTTTGTGTCCGCCTGTTTGAATAACACTGAAATTTACTTTATAATATTTAAAACATATGAAATATAGAGCTAACTAAAGGTTTCCCCCTTTATCGAACAATTCTGAAATTTTATTTCAGGCTTAAGATATTCCGCGTCTATTCAAACATTCTCAAATATAACACGCTATCACACTATACTACTAAATCCAAGTTCGCATATATCACAAATTATACTAATATGATCTCTCATTCTGGGGATATTTAGTATTATTATATACATAGGTATATCTACTTTAACATTTTCTTATATTTTTCTCTTGATTGGTTTTTGTATTTTTTTGCCCCACCGTGTCAGATTACATTTCTACTAAAAAAAGCCAAATTGATTTTTGTGATTTAAGTATTTATTTAAATTTTTAAATTATTTATTTTAAAAAAATTTTTTGATTTGTTTTTCTGTGGAAAAATTGTTGCCCATATGCTGAACAAGACGTTATATCCATATCCTTACGTTTAAGCGTCGAATTTGGAAAAATATATTAAATCAATCGTAAAATCAAATTCTCATTTATGAACTCATCATGACACTAATTGATATGCTCATGAATAAGCTCATCGTGACACTCATTGCTATGCTCATTAATAAGCTCTTCGTGGCACTTATCAACATGCTCATTAATAAGCTCATCGTGACACTCACTGATTATGCTCATTAATAAGCTCATCGTGACACTTATTATGTACTCATCGAAGTGTTCATCTAATTATGTAAAATGCACAAAAGAGAAGCAAAGTATAAATTTCTAAATAAGTGAAAGAGATGCAATATCTCATGCACACTATCTGCGAATAAGTAAATAAATGGTTTTTTTCCCGGTTTTGATTCAAACGCGAATAAATTTCATTAGTACGTTCATCTAATTGCTCATGAGGAGCTCATTGATGACTTTATCATGATATGTCTACCAGGGTATGCTCGCTTCATGCATACATATAATCAAACTAGGAAAATCCAGAGGCACTGTGATCAGAAATATTTACTTTTCTCAAGTTAAGCTAAGATAATTTGGGGAAATTGATCGGAATATTATAATATCAAGGCGCCAAAAAATTTGTGAAAACATCAACACTCCCACATAAATTTTTACTAATTTTTTCACGATCAAGTTTTCAAAAAATAAATTAAAAGTTCTACTACTACATACTTCAACTACATTTTTCCTTATTTTGGGCAATTACATTTTGTTCTTTTTGTTTTACCTCTACTAAGGAGAACACAAGAACACAGAATATATGGTATCATTTGAACTACATATATTCTCGTACCAATTAGGTAAGGAAATATCACAACGAACAATATATAAATCTCGGAGCTCTGCTAGCGAATAAATCTTCCGAGCTTAGGTTATCATAAGAAGCCAGGTGATGGATTCTGATAAAATTTAAATGACAAAATGACTTCGAAGGAAGGACAATGTCACTATGCCATAATTTGGAATTCTGATTTTTGGGTGACATGACATGTATCTTAAATTATAGCAGTGACAATTTGACAATTGCGCAGTGATTGAATATGTTCCCAGCAACAAAGTAATGGAGTAATGGTTTGCTGCTAAAAATTGATTTTTTTTTTCAATAATACAATAAGTAGGTATATAATAATATAATAAATACAAATATTTGTTACTTTTATACTTGACATCTTTGATATTATACTTGTTGCTATGACAATATGTATACACTTGAATATGACAAAAGTCACAGCGGCAAGGACTAAGTGACTTCGGGTGCGAAAATTGTCACGAAAAAAAGTCATTTCTCATGTCACTCAGTTTTCTAGGAATCGGCCATTCGAAAATAAGTTACATTTTAACGCTAAATGTCACTTTTTATAGATGAAGTCATGTTGTAAGAATCACATTTGCGGAAAAAAGTCACGAAGTCATTGTCATTTGTAATTTTTATTCTGATCAGAATCCAGCCCCAGATTATTGTCTCACCGACTTCCTAGACTCTTATATATGAAGTGGAGAATCCCATATCATGCTCCGAGAATAAGATTTAGTGTTGATATAGGAATAATAATTCCTATAATGTACTTAATCATGTTATTATGTTTCTAAGTTACATTTTTAACCCTAAAATTTTTTATTTATTTTTTATTTTATTTTTATTACAAATGGCCGTCCAAATATTCAGCAAATATCACATAAGCAGGAATAAACGCATATATAGGTAAAGAATTCCTATATTAAGATGTAAATTGCTGTATTGAGATAAAAAATTGTTATATTGCATTTGTAGTGCTATATAAGCATAGTAGAGAAAAGATCGGAACAAAAACATTCATGTAGCACTTATATTCCTATTTCGTGGCAAAAATTCCTACATGAGAATTCCGATCGGCCAGATGCACGATTCATTTCGGAAGGCATTTTACATTTGAGCAACTATTCGGAAACATACTATATCTCGAGATGACAACTTTGTATGAATTACACAAATTTCCGTCCCTATACCCAACTAGAAATCTTTTCGTTATGCCGAATTCCATCAATGCAAATGCTATGAAACTATAAAATCATATTCAAGGAAAGCACATGTCGCGTCATGACACCTTAGCATCTCCTAGGAGCTTTGATAAAGGATCACAATATTCAAGTGATCTCCTTGATCCTATATAAAAGTTCCCTAAATATAAGCGTTGATATCGAAAATTAATTCTCACTGAAATTACTTATTTCCGGTATTCTTATACAATGGTTGATTGGAGATTGATTTTTGATATATGAGCATATTCCCCAAGTGCTGTAGGTACTCCCATATATAAATTCCCCAATAGTACTAATATAGGAATGTTATATAGGATTACGATTCTCTGGGAATTATAGTCCTAGATACCCACGTTTATAGTACTAATGTTCAAACAGTAGATTCTTCATATAGGACTTGTACTTCTTAGACTTATATAAAACAACAAATTTAGATATAACACTCTAGTAATTTCTTTAAGAACTACAAGATCTATGAGAGAACTTAAATGTTGATCGAGATGGCTCCTAGCCATATAGGAAAATTTCCAAATTTCCAGCACTTGAAGTGTTAACGGTGCTCCCTGAGATGATATGAAAGATTTGTTAATTTAAAGCTTTTACATAAGCTACATGATATTTAAAGCTATCAATATCTTTCAAAGCTTCGCTTTTTCGATGTCAATTGAGACGTACTTATATGAAACAACTCGTGTAAACTGAATAATGTCCTCAAAAGAAAATGTCCATTACAGAGAACAACATTGAACTATGACTTTGTTAATTATTTGATCACATTTTCCATATACAGAATAGAGTTCCATAAACAGGAAAGTTTAATTCAAGATCGTGTTATTTATATGCAAAACATTCCACTTCCACACATTTTTCATTGAACAGAAGCATCCAATTTTAACGTCCATCGGTGCGATTTCATTCATAAATGTTTCACGGAGATCTCAAGATCTTTTAAAATGATCAATTAGTGTTGAAAGAGAACGCAAAGCAAAAAAGAACCCAAAATCCACCATCGGTTCTGATGCGCTGTTGAAATCAAAAAGAAATCAAAATTCTATTAAACCGTGACATCATTTGTCAGCGCATCAGCAGCAAAACAACTAAGAAACTCGCCAGGCCGATAATACGACTTTGCGAGATCTTGCTTGCTATTGATTGCACCATAGACGTCGTTGGTCGTGTCATCAACAAGCGCAGCGTAGATCCTCTACAAAGAGGAGCGAGAACTTGAAGATCCCATTGTCTCACCTCTGTGCAGTTCACGATGTTAAATTGACAGCCCATCGATGGTAGCTGCCGTTCGATAGCATCCAGTGGAGGCCTTTCTTCTCAACTTTGATTCATCAAACATTTTGACTTATTCTGATCTTTTGAAATACATCAAAAAGACGGCAAAGTACATAAGCTTGACAGTACCTCAAAAGGAAATAAAAACACACCGGAACCCCGCTGCTCAGGTTTATGAACTCAACATAAAATCGCAGCATGACCACAACTTTCCAACCATTTCGATCGTTCTCATGTTGCCGTATATGCGCTCCACATTTTTTTTTCATGTACCCCAACCAGCATGGGTTGTGAAATTGGTTGCTGAAAAACAGTAGCCCCAGCGAGGATCATTTGTTGCGGTCATTAATATGTTTCTTTATAGATGTTCACTACAAGTTACTTCTCAGGCCCCTGGTGAAAAGTTTTGAATGAAAGACAGTCGACAGACTATTGAGAGCAAATTATTCACGGAACTGATTCGATTTTTATTGAATAATGAAGTTTTTGATCGATGCACATACATATGTAGTGAAATGATGCATATATGATGTGAAGAATTTCGAAATTAGTTTTTTTTTTTTTTACCTCGATATTAAATAAAAGTGCACGGTTCATTCAAATTTCCCGGTTCCACCATACTGAGGTGAGGTGTTATAAATACGCGATCCGCTTTTTCCGAATCGGAAATTTGGTACGGCTTTCGGGTTCTTTATAGATAAGATTTACTGTAGCCTTTTCTTTGTGATTTCTAATCTAATTACATTTATGAAGCAAGACATTAGCTATTAACTATTCGATTTTTTATAACGTATAGCATACATATACTTTCCTTCCCATTAAAATCCATCGATTCCTTAATTATTTAATAATAGAACGGCAAGCTTGCAGTAATATTTTCAAAATCAATTTATCGATAAATTTCTTTAATCATTAACCTTTACGAGTTTTGACTGCACAAGTCATCATGCGTGTTATTTTTCGCTATAATATGAGAAAACAGCAAAACACAAAATAGCGATAGAACAGTCTCATTCTTAGCAATGTACAAAGAGTACTATATCCTTCATAATGCATGTAGAACATTTTTTACTGATGTGCTGATAGACCAGTGAAAATGTCTGAGACCACAGAAAAGTTCTCATGTAATTGCCAGGTGGAGAATAGATATGATTCGCAAGGAATTTACGCGAAAATTCAGAATTTAAATACTATTTACTATATACTATACTACTTTACTATATACTATACTACTTTACTATATACTATACTACTTTACTATATACTATATTTGTATGCACGATTAGTTATTTGCATGTATTTGCGAGGTGTATAAGTTGTTTTACGATTCGA